>CM073585.1:41662951-42257060 GCA_037074715.1 Magnolia kwangsiensis
TATTCCTAGAATATCTTTTGAATCAAAAACTCAATCTGAAAATAAATAGCAAAGGAATTGCAATCTAAAAAATTGATTATTCTAGGGATAACCATGCACCATAAAAATGGCAGGGCAACCTTACTAAAATAATTACTGAAATTGAAGCACAGATTGACAAAAGTATAGGAAGAGATAAAAAGCTCTAAATTATTACAACATTCTCGACACTTGCTTGAAATGTAAATAGTTACAGCATTCACATTCACATGTACATTCCACACAACTGAATGATGAAAGATAAGGAATTAAGAATGCATTCAATCCACAAGACAAAGAGTTATAGTGGTTCGCCTGTGTGTACACCAACTATTTTAGAACAGCTACACAGAATGTTACTCCACTCCTAATATCCTCACACAGGGATATTAGCGTTCACTATTAAAATAGGTTTCATAGGTTCACCTGAAACCTTCATAATTGTGTCTTTTAACTTGGGCTTACACAATCCAAAAATCCACAATATTCTGAGTTTTCTGGCTCTCCTTAGATAACCAACAAATGGAATTTTTCTGGCGAATTCCAAATAAAAACCAAAAGAATGAAAATTTTACAGAATTGTAAAATACCTGGATTTCTCCTCTTATAGTAGCCCAAAAGAACCAATTGGAGTAGATGTTCGGATGATAAAGTTCAATGTCCAATACTCACTTTATAATGGTTTTAAGTTCTAATTGATTTTAAATTAAATCAGATTGGGCTAGCTCTATTTGATTTCAATTCCCAGAAGAAGGAAAACAGTTTTTTCTCTTTTCAAATCAGATTGGAATGTAGAATCAAATTAAATAGAAAAATGCTAACAAAAGGAAATAGAATTATGCACAATATAGCTTAAGAATAGACACCAACACATGTCTCAAAGTATAGATGTCTCAAGCATATATAACAAGATACTAACACAAGACACATATAGAGGTTTTGACACACAAAATTTGACAACCAAAGAGGATTCAAACCATAGTACTTACAACTCCCCCTTTGTCAAATTTGTGACAAAACACACTCGTATATTCAATGCACAAAATACAATAAGAGAAGCATCATAAGAATTAATAAATAATCATGCACCGGTTGTCATTAACATGAGATAGCCAAGGCATAATATATCTTGTAAGTTTACTAACTCCGCCTAAGTTTAACAACTCCCCCTGAGAAGTACACCTACCAATCTTCATATTCATCATATATGTACACAATTATCATCATTAATCACACAATTCTCTCCCTTTTTGTCAAAAATATGACAAAGGAAAAATCAATAAGCAAGATAATTAATAGAGGACTCAGAATATCATAACATAAAATATTATCAAGTCAAGTCAAAGAACTCAGTCATATAACCATAGAGAAAGTAAAGTCGTATAGTTATTACAAACTAAAGAGTAAAATCCTCAATCTGAGCCAGAAGAGGGAGCAGGTATGGTTGGATCAATTTGATGAAGGCCTTTTTATAAGCGTCTAAAATACTTGCGCATACTTTTGAATTAAGCATTTTGGCCAACATGCATCTGTTCTACCTTCTCCTCTAATGCAATCAGACGTGCATCAAAATCAGATGGCTCATAGTCTAGATCATTCCCAGATTCAAAATCAATTTCATTAAAAATATCATCCATATTGATATCATCTGGAGGAGGAACATCACCCTCTTCATCATTCTCGGCTTCAGCAGCAGCTCCACCCGCACCAATATCAACTTGTCCTCGAGCCAAATCCAACTGCATTTTGTTTATGTTGGAGTTGTTGAATATAAGATGTTGGATAAGAGCCTCTCCAACAGGCATAGCTACCAACATGTGGGTTGCTAGCACATTCATGAGATACCTAAATGGAATATTACTATGTATAGGATGAATACGGAATTGAATGATTGAGTAACAAATCAAAGAGGGAAAACAGATATTAGCACCAGTAACGATTGAGTACAAAATGCGAACCATAAGCAGAGTTAACTCATTCTTATTTCTAGAGCGAGGATATAGATTGGAAGTGAAGATACGATGCAAGACCCTATATCTGGCCAACAAATACCTGGTTGCGAGGGCATTCCCAGTACGATTCCATGGTGCATCCATGTTACATAATGCTCTAGTAAAAATATGTTTCTCAGATTCTGACACTTTCTTAGCAAGTGTGCTAGGATGAATACCATCATCATTTACAGAAATATCCATGAGGCCTGAGATTAAATGACGATCAATATGAAAAGGCCCTTCTCTTGTAGCAATAGAGAAAGTTAATTGTTTAATGAAAAATTCAGTAATACATGCTACCATGGCCTGCGCTATGGACTGGTATACCGGCCCGCCCCAGCGTAAAATGTTTTCCCATCCTACAAACTGAAGGAGAGAAAAAATATTGAAAGGAGCAATATGATTGAAATCAACAGTCTTTTCTACAATTACATTGCGCATATGTAAATCACGAACATACGATGGATCATCTTCAGCAGCCCTAAGGTGCCGTCTGATGATAACATTAGATTGAGAAGAAGAAGCACCTCTAGGATTCTTCTTTTTAGCTCTAGGGTCCATTTTCTTGAAGAAATACAAGAAATTTTAAGAAAATGAAGATGATTTTTTTTAGGATCAGCAAATGAAGAAGAAAACCCAAAAATCTTGAAGAAAGAGATGAAATAGACAACAATAATCAAGAAATTAAAGAGAGAAGATAATGAATCTTCAAGAAAAATAAGCAAAATGCTCTAACCTGAAGGAATCGAACACAGGGGTTCAACTGGTCGAAGCTTGGCTCGTTGGAGAGGAGGTTAGAATGAAGAGGATGAAGGACTTTCCCAAAAATAAACCCATTAGTGCGCTACACGACTAGTCGTGGGTTGTCTTCGACCAGTCGTGGCACGACTGGTCGAGTACGTCCTCGATTGGTCAGGTACCATAAAAAAATGCAATTTTTCAACAAAATTTGAAATAAAAAATTTAATATAAATACACTATACTACTGAGATGCATAATCAATCAATTTAAATTGTATATATTAAGATCAAATTTTAATTTATTAAACCTGATTTTGTCGAGTGGTTTAGTGAATATGTCAGCAAGTTGAGTCTCAGTAGGAATATATTCTAATGATATTACTTTTTCTTCCACTAATTCATGAATATAATGAAATCTAATGTCAATGTGCTTAGTACGTGAATACTGGATTGGGTTTTTTAAAATATTTATTGCACTGGAATTATCACAGTATAAAACCATTGAATCATGTGCGATACCATAATCACTCAACATTCGTTTCATCCAAACCAGCTGTGTACATACATTTCTAGCTACAATGTATTTAGCCTCAGCGGTTGAGAGTGATATGGAACTTTGCTTCTTACTAAACCAAGAAACCGAGCAGTTTTCAATGTAAAAACAACCACCACTGGTTGATTTTCTGTCATCGATATTACCAGCCCAATCAGCATTTGAATACTCAGCCAATTGAACACTAGTATCATAAGGATACTAAAGATCCAAATTAACTGAACTTGCGACATATCTAATAATTCGCTTAACAACAGTTAAGTGTGATTCTGTAGGATTAGACTGATATCTAGCACAAATTCTAACACTTAAAGCAATATCAGGTATACTTGCAGTTAAGTAAAGCATACTACCAATCATGCTACGATACAACTTAGGATTTACATCTTTACCTGTAGAGTCTTTTAAAAGTCTTAGAGTTGTACTCATAGGTGTATCAAAATTCTTACCATTTTCAAATCTGAATCTCTTAATCAAGTTCAAAGCGTACTTGGTTTGAGAAATGAAAATTCCATCAGGTTGTTGTTTTACTTGCAACCCTAGGAAATAATTTAATTCTCCAACCATGCTCATTTCAAATTTTAATTTCATTAACTCTGCAAACTCAACAGTACATGTTGATCCATAAATAATATCGTCAACATAGATTTGAACCATTAAAATATCATCGTTATACTTCTTAACAAAGAGCGTCTTATCGACACTACCCATTTGAAGATTGTGACTCAGTAAAAACTTTGTCAATTTTTCGTACCAAGCCCTAAGAGCTTGTTTCAAACCATAGAGAGCTTTTTAAAGATGATATATATGATTAGTAAATTTAGGATCTTCAAACCCTGGAGGTTGTTCCACATATACCTCTTCATGTAAATCGCCATTCAAAAAGGAACTCTTTACATCCATTTGAAAAATTTTAAACTTCTTAAAACATACAATGGATATAAAAAGTCTGATAAATTCAAGACGGGCTACAGGGGCAAAGGTTTTATCATAATCAATGCCTTCAATTTGTGTGTACCCCTGTACAACTAGTCTTGCTTTATTTCGAATGATATTTCCAAGTTCATCAGACTTGTTTTTAAAAATCCATTTTGTTCCAATAATGTGTTTATCTGTAGATCTAGGAACAAGATACCAGACATCATTACGAACAAATTGATTAAGTTCTTCCTGCATCGTAACTATCCAGTTTTCATCCGAAAGTGCTTCTTTTACGTTTACTGGTTCAATCTGGGATGTAAAACATACGTAATTGTATGTCTTCAATTTGTCTATGAGTGCGCACACCAGTGAGAGGGTTTCCAAGAATTTGAGTAGTTAGATGATCTTTAACAATCTTTAATTCAGAATTAATTTCACTTGATGAAGTATCTGGTTTTTAAACTACAAGAACTTCATCATTGTCTGAACTAGGGGCAGGTGTATTCAGGTGATCATCAATGACCACATTGATTGATTCTTGAATCACACCAGTCCTGTTGTTCAAAACACGATAAGCACGACTGTTTAAAGAATATCCTAAAAAGGTCCCTTCGTCAATTTTAGTGTCGAACTTTCCCAAGTTTTCACGGTCACGCAAAATGTAGCACTTGCTGCCAAAAATATGAAAGAATTTGACAGTAGGCTTCTTGTCAAACCATATTTCATAAGCCATTTTATTATTTGATTTACAAGTATAAACACGGTTAATAATGTATCAGGCAGTATTTACTGCTTCAACCCATAGATTTCTAGAGAGCTTCATGCTATTCAACATAACATTTCCCTTTTCTTGAAGCACTCCGTTTTTTCTTTCCACAATACCATTTTGTTATGGTGTTTTGGGCGCAGAAAATTCATGTGATATTCCCTGTTCGCTACAAAATTCTCAAAATAACTATTTTCAAATTCGGATCCATGATCACTACGGATCTTACTAATCTTGAGAACATTTTTCAGTTTGGATACGTTTGATGATCTTTTTCACTTCATCAAGGGTTTCTAATTTGTCTCTTAAAAATGAAACCCAAGTGTATCTTGTATAATCATCTACGATAACCAAGATGTATTTTTTGTCACCTCGATTTCCGTTCTTGTTAGTCCTATAAGATACATGTGTATAAGCTTGAGTGGTCTAGATGTGGCATTGGAGTTCACTTTTTTGTGAGAGCTCTTAGTCTATTTATCGTACTAGCATTCGTTACATATTTTGTCTACTTTTTATAACTTAGGTAGACCTCTAATTAGTTCTCCTTTGCTCAATCTGTATAAATTTCGATAATGCACATGTCCAAGGCATTTATGCCATAGTTCTGTCTCATTAGTATGGACCATGTAACACTTTTGGTTAGATGAGCTACCATCACTTACTATGTAGCAGTTTTCAGAAGTTCTGTGACCAGTTAATATTACAGAACCCTTTCTATTTATGATCTCACAACCTTGATTGGAAAATTTCATACCATGGTTGTTATCGCATATTTGAGATATGCTTAACAGGTTGTGTTTCAGCCCCTCAACATATAAAACATCTTTAAATAAAGGAAGGTTGTAAAGTTGAACCGTACCTTTGCCAATAATCTTGCAATTGCTTCCATCACCAAATGTGACTGACCCATCAGTCATATCTTTAAAATCAATGAATAAAGCTTTGTCTCCTGTCATATGCCTGGAGCATCCACTATCTAGGTACCACTTTGAATGACTTGTTGCTTTGAAAGTAGTGTGAGCAACCAAGCAGGCACCCTTAGGAACCCATTTCAGAACTGTTTTGGGTTTAGGAGTATAGTTGGTCTTCTTTTGATTGTAGTTGTAAGAATGACCTACCGAGTTAAATTTCAAGAGCTCCTTGAGTAAATCAATTATCTTTTCAGCTAGTGGGTTTCTGTTCTGATTTTTAAAATTGACATGGTTGCTTTTTGGTTTCTAAAAAGTTTTTGTATTTTTAGAAAAACCTCGATAAGTATTTTTCTCTTTTGAGTTTGAGGCTTCTCCTTTCACAAATTTGAGAGGAGTATCCTTCTGTTTGGGAGGTATATTCTTATCATAGCCCAACCCGGATCGATCGCCACATTTTCTTGATCCAGATAATAATTTTTCTAATTTTGGATCACCTTGGGCATATCTCCATGTGTCCTTCAAACTCAGAAGAGAAGATACTTCATTCTTAAGTTTCTCATTTTCAGATTTCAAATCTTCAATCAGGGAGGTTTTGAATTCCAAATCACATTTAGATTTTTCAAGATAATCTGAAATTTGTGCCTTTTCTAAAATAAGAGTCTCAAAACATTCTTTAAGTTTAAAATACTTTTCTTTTTGAAGTTTAAATTTGACAGCAATTTTACAACTTTCCTTATATAAGGCATTATAAGCATCTTGAAGATCTTCTTCATTTTCATGATCACTATGCATATTTTCTTCACTAGTTGAATCATCGTGATCTGAGAATGTGAACTTGGCTAGAGTCATAAGGGCTTTTACATCATTGCCCGACTCGATTTCAGAATCTTCTGATTCAGAAGAGGTTTCAGAATCAGATGATTCATCCCAAGTAGCCAACATACCCTTCTTCTTGGATTTGTCCTTTTTATGACATTTGTTTGCTAAATGCCCATATTCTTGGCAGTTGTAACATTGACTATCTTTCAAAGATTTCCAAGTTCGAGACTTTGGTTTAGATCGTTTCTTTTTATTTGTCTTTTTGAAATCGACCCTTTTCTTACTTTTGAAAATCTTGTAAAACTTTTTAGCTAAAAGCGCCATATCAACTTCTAAATTTTTTAAATCCGATGTTTCTTGAGAAATACCTTTAGAAGATGTTAAAGCAATAGATTTACCTTTAGGAGCTTTGAAATTCAATTCATAGGTTTGTAAAGAACCAACTAGTTCTTCTACCCTCATATTATCCGTATCATGAAGTTCTTAGATCGCAGTTACTTTAGAGTTGAACCATTCAGGAAGTGAGCGTAGTATCTTTGCACATACTTTGCTTTCTGGGATTTTGTCGCCAAGACCCCACATTGAGTTTACAATGTCATTCAGTCTAGTATAAAAGTCCATAAACATTTCATTTTCCTCCATATGAATTTCTTCAAATTTAGTTGTGAGGAGTTGAACTTTAGACTTCTTGACAATTGATGTATCCTCGTGTGTCATTTCTAATATATCTCAGGCTTGCTTTGCAGTATCACAGGATATGATTCTTTTGAATTCATCCAGTGATAGTGCGTAAGTGATAGCATTTAGTGCTTTGGTATTGACACTATTCTCACTTTTCTGAAGTGTAGTCCATGAGAAATAAGGAGACACTCTTATTGTTTTTGAACCGTCGATTCCAGTTACTTCAGTGGTAGGGGGTTTCCATTCGATCCCTGTGGCTTGCCACACACTCTCATCCAAAGATTTAAGAAAGATCCTCATTCTGGCTTTCCAATAGGCATAGTTGGAGCCATCAAATGGTGGAGGCCTAGTGACTGAGAGGATATCAAAATTTAACATCTTTTTATATAGCTTAGATCGTTAGCTCAAGAAATAAATCTAAATAAAAGTAATAAGAACGAGCCATTAGGCTCTGATACCACTTGAAATGGCCAAGCTATATGTCCTAGAGGGGGGGGGGGGGGGGGGGGGTGAATAGGACTATGCCAAATTAAAATTAAATACAACGGATTAAAATAAAGAAATAGCCTTACAAAATAAATCAATTCACAATGTTGGAATTAAATCAATCTTAATAAATAAGCATTGAGAGGTTGATACTAATTCAGTTCTAAGGACAACCTTACACCATAATCAACAAGGGCTTATGGTAGGACAACTTTATTCCTAGAACATCTTTTGAATCAAAAACTCAATCTGAAAATAAATAGCAAAGGAATTGTAATCTAAAGAATTGATTATTCTAGGGACAACCATGCACCATAAAAATGGCAGGGCAAAATTGAAGCACAAATTGACAAAAGTATAGGAAGAGATAAAAAGCTCTAGATTATTACAACATTCTCCACACTTACTTGAAATGTAAATAGTTACACCATTCACATCCACATGTACATTCCACACAACTGAATGATGAAAGATAAGGAATTAAGAATTCATTCAATCCACAAGACAAGGAGTTATAGTGGTTTGCCTATGTGTACACTAATTATTTTACAACAGCCACACAGAATGTTAGTCCACTCCTAATATCCTCACACAGGGATATTAGCGTTCACTATTAAAATAGGTTTCACATGTTCACCTAAAACCTTCACAATTGTGTCTTTTAACTTGGGCTTACACAATCCAAAAACCCACACTATTCTGAGTTTTCTAGCTCTCCTCGGATAACCAACAAATGGAATTTTTCTGGCGAATTCCAAACAAAAACTAAAAGAATAAAAATTTTACAGAATTGTAAAATACCTGGATTTCTCCTCTTATAGCAGTCTGGAAGAACTAATTGGAGTAGATGTTTGGATGATAAAGTTCAATGTCCAATACTCACTTTATAATGGTTCTAAGTTCTAATTGATTTTAAATTAAATCAGACTGGGCTAGCTCTATTTGATTTCAATTCCCAGAAGAAGGAAAGCAATTTTTTCTCTTTTCAAATCAGATTGGAATGTAGAATCAAATCAAATAGAAAAATGCTAACAAAAGGAAATAGAATTATGCACAATATAGCTTAAAAATAGACACAAACTTATCTCAGAGTGGAGCTTTTAATTTCCTTAATTTTTGATGAATAACTCTGAAATTCGTGTGCTATTTATAGCTGAAGAAATTCATCTTCGACTGGTCCTAGGGTTACCACGACTAGTCGAAGAAGAAATAGATTTTTGAATTTTCGGGCACGATTAGATAAAGCCGTTACACGACTGGTCGTGAGCAGTCCACGACTGGTCGTCGACCTCACAAGACTAGTTGTGCGACCCATGATTTAGTTGTTGGAGTTTGAGTCGTGGCTCTACGACTGGTCGAAGGTTGAGTCGTGACCGTCCCACGACTAGTCGAGCAGACTCCAGGACTAGTCGTAGCCAAACAGAAAAAATTCGATAATATGTAACATACTTCGACTGGTCTTGGATTTTCTAGGATTGGTCAAACTATTGTTAGGACTAGTCAAACAAGTTTCAGGACTAGTCTTAGAACAGACCAAAATCATTCGTAAAAAATATATGAATTATATATCCAAAATGACCTATACTAAAGGTCAACCTAAGGTCAATCAAACCTTACCAAGGACATTGAACTTTCATTAGTTTAGACGTTGAACTTTAAGAAGCTTGAGTTCTTCTTAATGTAGCTTGAACACGTTGAACTTTACGAAGCTTGAATTTAACTTGATGTAGCTTGAACACTTAATAAGCTTTGAAGTCACCATTAGTAAGTATGAGTTGTGCTCAGTTCCCTATCTTATGCTAGAGTCTTGATCTTGAATATACGAACTTTGAGTCTTGAACTTGAACTCTTCGTGAACTTGAACTGTTCTTGAATATCATCAAATATGTAGCTTGAACTAGCTTGAGGAGTTCATCGTCGTGTCTTGAAGTATAGATGTCTCAAGCATATATAACAAGATACCAACACAAGACACATATAGAGGTTTTGACACAAAATTTGACAACCAAAGAGGGTTCAAACCATAGCACTAACAGATAGTTGTGCTATTTTCAAGTACTATTATTCAGTTGGTGGAACATATCCTCTTTTAACAATATCCCAAACATCATGATCCGAAGATCTAAGAAAATAATGCATCCTCACCTTCCAGTATGCATAATTTGATCCATCAAATATTGGAGGTCTAGTGACCGATGAGTCCTCTTTTTTGACCATATTACCAACTTCAGTCAAGATCATTCTTTAGGTGGTGAATCCCTTAAGAAAGACTTGCTTTGATACCAATTGAAATAGCGGTAATGACCGTTTAAGTTGAAGTTGGAATATGCCAAGATGTCCTAGAGGGGGGTGAATAGGACTTTTTAAGTTTTTATGATGAATTTTAAAGCTATCAACCCAATCCTGAGTAAATATGCAAGTATCAGGATTTCTTCAATATGACTCTAATGGTTTTCAAGCCAAATAGATGATTCAATAACAAAACTATTCAAAAGATAAATAATATACACAACATAGTTCATGATGGATGTGACTGTGTGTGAGATGTGATTCTACTCAGTTCCAAATAATCATGTATGCAAGGGAAATGAGAATATTCAGAGAGATCACACATGCAGTAGAAGTAAACGGCAATCTCAAACACAGTTGTTTTTATAGTGGTTCGACTACTTGTCTACTCCACTTTCGGTGGACACACTCAACCCTTGAGTGTATCGAATTTCACTAATGGAGGTTTCACATCAGGTTCACCTCAAACTAGAGGTTTCAAATCAGGTTCACCTCAAACCAGTACAACCTACTCTAGGCTGACTTTAACGTATATCCATGACATAAGTTTATGCCCCACACAGGAGAAAGGGTCAACACACAACAACCAACTTTTAGGCCACACAGGCCAAGGATCCTCACAAGGAACCTACCAGTTTATACTCTCATGAGCAAGGGTCAACACACAGCATCCGGGTTTTAGACAACATGGGTCAAGGACCTACTCAAGGACCTAAGTTTATGCTCTCCACAGAGGAAGGGTCAACACAAATTACCCACCACGTACTCTCCCATTAGAGGCCTCCTATGAGGACTTGAAAGGGGTGAGAAGTACCCTTGACCCAATCCTACAAAATGAATGATCACAATGGTTCTCTGGACTCTAATGACCAATAGATAAGTAGATGAGCTCTATTAAGCATGTTGATGAAGATCTCCTCCTTTAATGACGAAGAATCTTCAGCTCCCTTGAACCATGACTTACTTGATGTACCAATGTAAAGCAATGGGTTGGGTTAAGGTTATGATGGAATCCTACTTTATTAAATGTTTTCCTATAAAGGAGACAGAGTGATTCCAATCATCTATGCATTCAAGGCATCCTAGCTTAATGATTTGTCATTAAGATGGTAGCTACAGGAACCTTGAATGTAGAAGTTCATTCTCCAATCAACTCTATTGAATGTCAATGACGAGGGTGGATTGGAGGATGAACTCCCATGAGGGAAAAGGCTTATGATATATGATTTACATTTAAACACTCAAAGGCACTCTCTATTTTCTCTACAAACAACTAAGGGCAAACTCTCATTAAATAGGAAAAAGGTTCCAATCGATATAAAACGGTCATATTTTTGACAGAGTTCGATATCATCGAGCAGGTTCAATATCATCGAGCGTATACTCTCGATAGCATCGACTGACCGCTCAATGATAGACTCAAACTGTCAAATGCTTTTAAAACTTTTTGTCAACTGGTTGTGGAAATCGAACGCACATCGATGTCATCGGATTTCAAACTCTTAGGTTTGATTCCTTGACATTTGAAAATGTGAGAGCACTTGCCTTTGAAACATATCAGGTATAAGATATGATCAAGCATCACTCATTATCATCAGAATTTGAATGTCGATGATATCAATGACAGTGTCGATTCATCAATAATTCCAAGAAATTTTCTTATAAGCTTGCTAGACAGTTTATGTCTTATTTCGATGACATCGACCTAGCCTTGATATGATCGATATTTAAATATTGATTTTATCGAATGATCCTCGATCCAAGAAAGATTAGCCTAAAAACTTGCTGGATAGATTTCTGTCCCAATCTGATATCATCGAGATTTGAATTTTGAGGATATCGACGAGCCCTTCAATATATCGAGAATTACATGATTTGTCTTAGTAGTATTTTGGACACAACTGACAAGATGTCGATTTTATCAAGTCAACTCGATGGACTCGAGATTCAAATTTTGATGATATCGAACAGTCCATCGATTCATCAATAATTCAATCCAAAGTTCTTTGTAGTTGCTGGACATCAGAAGACCTCAATTCAATAATATCGAGTGAGATTTGAGAACATCGATAACAGGGTTCGATTTCATCGAGTCATGTATCGATAAATCGACAAAGGTAGAAAACTTAAAATTTTTTCAGATTTTACAAATTAGTTTTCTCACCTAAAACCCTAGGATGTTCAATTTAATTTTAAGGTTTTTTATATACCTAGTATTTTGGGCCATGGGATGTGAGGTTACGGTTTACCTTTGGCAAGTTCGGGCACATATCCTTGAATAATCTTCCTATGGGGCTCCTTTGTCTCGCTGACTCAATGCTCACGCTAATTGACAAACTAGAGGACTTTCAATCTCCCCCATTGTCAATTACATGACAAAACACCCTAGAACAACTTCTAAACAACACCATAACTTGTGTGTACATGAACTTTACACAATTTTACAAAGATATCTAGTTCACACACACGACTGTATCATCAATAATAGATGCTTCCCCTGTCGTCTTGCAGCTGCTCCCCCTATCACCTGTACCACCATTAGCAAACACACACAATTTCCTTCGGGGTGGAATTTGTTCTCCCCCTTTTTGTCAATCATTAGCAAAGGGTAATATATAAATATAGGTTAACTGAAGTTGAAGCACTGGATAAGGATAGGTATGCATATTAGGTCAAAGGAGAGCTGTGATGCTGAACAAAAGATACTAGTATGGAGAGAAAGATCAAACAACACAAACTAAGCAGGGAATATGCAGGAGAAAAGACAATCACAATTCATGTCAGTATTTCACAGAACATCAGAGCATAATATGGCAATAAAATATATATATATATATGAATCATCACACGGCTATAAAAAGAATAGCCAAAAGAAGAACTGCCTGAGCTTGGCCATCTTGTAACATCCATCCCAAAATAACAAACACAAGTATCTAGCCCATCCATGAGCATATAAAATAAAGTATTTTTCTCAATTAGAGGATATCCAAACTTCAAAAAAAAAAAAAAAAAAAAAAAAAAAAAAACTTATCAGACTTTGCAAGTTAGTAATCCATCACATACACTCATACGATCGTAGGGCATTCAAAAAGACACCCTTGCCCATACGCTGAGATGAGAGTAGGGTGTATGTGATGGCACAAAGATTGTTGATACTATGGTGGAGGGGCGAAGGAAGATGGTGTTGTATCGTCGCGTCGGCAGGTGATCAAATCCACCAGTTACTGCACCAACTGTTGCACTCGGCCACCAAACATTCCAGGATAGTGAACCTTACATTCATCATCTCCTTCAGCTGAGTGACTTCTCACAATGTCATTCCAATCTGATCTTGATGTAGATTGAATCTTTTTACGTGCATGGGGTCGGATGGAAATGGAGCTTGTTACGATGCGAGAGGGTCACCTTCGGCCATTCTAACGCCTTCAGCTTGTGCAATCCCTTCACCAAGTTCACCTTCTTCATGAATCCCTTCCTCAGGTTGGTGTAAGACCCGTATCCTAATCCGCACTATTCCGTTGAATCCCGCGATCCTTCTCGTCAAATTCCGGCAATCCGCGACTTATAGTTGACGTTGCGCATGACCGTAAGTCATATCCTATTCATTTGAGCTGGCTTAATCAGGGACTTGTATCATTGCGACCGCACCGTCGCTGCGGTTCCAACGCCGCAACTCACGCACTGATCCGATACCCAGACGATGAGATACGGACCCACGTTCAGTTCGAGCAAAAACACCACGCGTTGCAAATCCCAAGGAATCTCTACAATATGTCCCATCAATCCCATCAATCAATCCCATCAATCACCTCTCATGTCAAGTACACCCACCCATGCTTCCTTTCTCCACAAGTCAAGCAACCACCTAAGTCAACTAACCTCTCACTTCACCCATCACTCACCTCACCCATCACTCACCTCACCCATCACTCACCTCACATCACTTCATCTCTCTACATCTCATCTCTCCCTCTCTCTCTCTTTTCTCACACCAAACCCAAGCAACCAAGAGAGCCTCCCCCTTCCAAGGCTCCCCATGAGAGAGGTGAGATTTTGGTGGCCCACTTTCCACTCCCAAAACTCTCATCCTAGCCATCTATTGCCCATCTCCACCATCAAAGTGAAGCTTTAGGAGACTGGCATCTCAACGGACCAAGAAGATCAAGTGGTGGGTGTTTCCTTAGACTACTTTTTATGTTTTTAAGATGGGCCAAGTGAGGCCAACCGATCAATGGTTTGGATCTCACTTGGGACCCTAAGATGTGGCCAATGGCTCATCTTGATCATCAAGATCATTCCATGATGGGGCCATTCTCCATGGACCCCATCATGATGTTTACTTTCCTTGTATTGAGGAGGTCATCTAGACCGTCCATTTCTAGTGGAGTGGGATCTCCACCGTTGATCTTTTGTTGATGGTCCATATGCAAGGGGACCTTTGATGTATGATTGGATGATTGAAACGGAGGGCCCATAGTGCCGGGGTCCCTCCATCACGCGTGTCACACTCTATTTCTCTCTCCCTTTCTTTCCATTTACTTCCTTGTATGTGATGAAATGGCCGTATGGCCCGCTTGGACGGACCCCACCTTGAAGTAAGTATTTTATCCAAGTCATCCACGAGTGGGCCCACCTTATATGCATTGTACCCACACCACCTAGTATGTGGTGGCCCACCTAGGCAAGGCCCACTTAAAATTAATTTTTTGCCTAAGAGAGTCCAGTGACGTCTGGACGTCACTGGAAATGAAAACACAAATATTGGCTTGTTCAAAGCCTTTGGAAGGGACCTCTAGTATAGGCCCCACCTTGATGTATGTTTCTAATCCATGCCGTTCATCCTCTTTCCCGACACATTTTAGGCGTTGAGCCGAAAAATGGTGTCAATCTGATATTCAGGCGGGCCATAGCTTAGCAAACATCGTCCCTATCGTTAAAAATTGGCTAGGGCCCACTTTGAGTCAAAAAAATACCGTATATTAGACTCGTTTGGATTGTATTGAGCCAAGCAATCCAATGGCTGGAATGGATCCATCACACACGGGCCCCATACCCGAAAAACTGTAAAAAATTCAGTTTTTTTTTTTTTTTTTAAAAAAGAAGAAGCTCTGCTGCTGCCGTCAGAGCCGCAGGCGCTGCCTGCAGCCTTGCAGCGAGCGACCGCCAGCAGCCCAAGGCTCCTGCCGTGGGCCCCACATAATGTATATTTTGTATCCATGCCGTCCAGCGGGTGGTCCACCTTCTGAGGTGGTCCCTCCCAAAAATGAGGCCCATCCAAGACTCAGGCGGCCCACACCACAAGAATCAGTGGTGATTAAATTTTACCATTGAAATCCTTGTGGGGTCCACGGAAGTTTTTGTTCAAGCTAAAATTTGTGTTTTATCTGCACCTGGGTCCCTGTGACCTTTACCAACGGTTTGGATGGCATGCAAACTTAATGGTGGGCCACACACGTGGATCCCACCCTTGATGTATGTGTTTTACAGCACCGTCCACACGCATGGACGGTGGAGCCCTGTGAACGGTGGAGCCACCCTGCTGCATGAGTTTTCTTCGCACCGTCCAGTGGACGGTGTGAATGCCCACTGTGATGTATGTGTTTTATTCACACATCCAGGTGTGGATGGTGGGGCCCACCATGGTGCATAAGTTGCATCCTAACCGTCCATCCATTTTATCAACTAAAATGAGGTAGATCCATGGTTCAAATGGGCCCATTTTGGTATGTATATAGTTACCATGTTGATCCATTTATGGCCATTCATTTAGGCCCACCTTGGTGCACATCTAAGGCCATGGGATTAAGCCCATTTGGCATGTGCAATGTCCATGGGATTAAGCCCATTTGGCATATGTAATGCCCATGGGTTTCGGCCCATTTGGCATATGTAATGCCCATGGGTTTCGGCCCATTTGACATATGCAATGCCCATGGGATCCGGCCCACTTATTCTATATAAGCCCACGGGATTCAAGTCCATTTGATACATATTAAAGCCCATGGGATCAAGCCCATTTGATGTGCATGGGGCACAATTGGAGTGGCCTAGTTGATATATTTGAAGCTCATGTGTATAGGCCCATCTAACTTATTTAAAGGCCCAAGCTGTGAGGCCACTTTGATGTATTTCAAGGCCCATGAATCATGGACCATTGCAATGTACATAAGGCTCATTGGTGAGGCCCATTAATGCAACCCATTTGATGAATGTGAGGCCCATGTAATACGACCTATTTGATATATATAAGGCCCATGAATCGAGGCCTAACGGATGTCCTTAGGGTCCATTGCAATGTACGTTCCTCATGGTTCATGAAATGATATTATGGCAGGTCGTGCCTGGGAAACAATGTTGGTTTGACGTCCACATTGTATGTACGATGTTGGTTAAATGTCCGCATTGTAACTCTCTTTAAGGCCCATTGATAGGTCCATACCTGTTGCTATTCATTGCCTTATAACATACTTAGAATAATCTCTTAACTCATGCCCATACGCATCATATGTATGCTTGATATGAGTAATGACTGATCATAGCATACGCCATTGGGCAGACCATTTATGGGGCTCGTTATGTGACTGAGCGCCCCACATGATCGCGCAGTACGCGCTGGATTGCTGCATGTTTTGACAGCGTGATTCATGCATCTCGCATATGTATGACTTGATCATTGCACGCCCTAGCGACATCAGGGTCGTGGCTCCACAGGTACATCGTGGATAGCCGTATTGGATACCGAAAATACTTATTCTAGCACTATGGGCACTTAGGATGTCCTTGGGTGAAAGTTCCAGAACCTTTTTGGTACCAGGAGATGCTCCAGCGTCTAGACCGAGTGGATACATGAGCGCCCGAGTGCCGAATACCAGTAGGCCGCGTCTCCCACTGTGTCGTGGTCGGTTGGAAGGGGGTGTGGCCTTATCCGCCTGAATGAGAGGGCTATAAGTTAGGCTGAGTTTGACTAGCTCGCAAATGAGTCCGCTATCAACGAGCCGGGTAGGTATTGGCATACTACTGGTCAGGCGGATAGTGAGGTCTTATCCGCTTGCTTGACTGTGCAGCTAGGGAGGTGGCAGTCTCTGCAAGTGTATTGGACTCCGGTGATATCCAGAGGGAACTTTACTGATATACGTACTTGAGGAGTACCGACTTGCTTGGATTGCATTTCACATATGACATTCGGCTATATAGGCCTTGCATTGTATCGGTGTGGCCGATGACATTCATATCTCATCGCATAGCTTTGGCATGGTTGATTCTATGGACTTACCACATACTTCCGCATTGTTCTGATACTGTACACTTGGCGTTTGCCTTACGCACATACTTACACCACCCTCTAAGCTTTTGTAAGCTTATGCACGATAGTTGCGTGCAGGTAGCGTTGGACGACAGCAGCGCTGAGACAGGAGTGCACATCAGGACCTTTTGGAGCTTTTTGATCACTTTGTATTTCCCTTTCTGCATTGTACTTAAAATTTTGTTATAATGGATATGTGGTGATGTCGTTTTGTGACTTGGTTATGCTTGTGGTTATGCTCCATTACAAAAAAAAAATTCATTCTGAAAATCCTCCTTACAGGATTCCAGGATCGGAATCTGGCATTTGATTGTCAGGAGCCGAGAATGGGGCACTACGGAGGCTGTCGGCACTGGAGTCGGCAATCGGGATTCATGTGAATCCGATTTTGGGATTTGGGGCGTGACAGTTGGTCTTCAGGATATCGGTGGAACTTCAAATCCATCTTTCTAATGTTGTTTTTGTTGAAGTGTTAGAGAGGAAGTTCTTAATCATTTATTACCAAAAGACCAATCGTGTTACACAGCACGTGAATAATCCAAGTATAGGGTAAATGGACGTCTCGAGAAGTGTGAATTGCATACACTAACCAATGAACAATCAGAGTGGGAAGACAGATCTTGATCTTAGTTGCTACAAAATATACTACCATGGCCATGAATCCGATGGTCTGAACGATTGGTACTCCGAGGATACATGTTTGAGGCAAAGATGCCATGCAAAATACAATACCTCAGTTCCATGAATTTTTCCTTTACCACATTGCCAAAATGCCAAGGAATATCCCGTCCATGGCAAAGAAATCTCGTGACCATAGATCAAGTGTTAACATTTTCAAAGTCCATGTCAGGGAGACCGACGGGAGACAGAGTGAGGCTAAAGAAGTTTGCAATGGATTCAGGGGTAATTTCTATATTGTCACCCCCAACAGAAACAGTGATGGTCAAAGGTTCAACCACTGGAGAGTGACTGGAAACAAAGAAGTTATAAGTTCTTTCATAGTGACACAAGCCGCCAAAGTTGAGGAGAGGTAGCCAGTAAATTGCGGCTAATAGTGGTTCCAGATGGTATGGTTTTAAGCACCCCTGTCTATTTTCCTTTCATGGACCAGCTTTCTTTCAGTATATTTTGTCAGAGCCGAATTTACCCTAATAGGAGGAGGGACTGGTGCGTCAGGTTGGGACCCACCACGCGATGTTAGTCTTGTTCGCTAGCGTGTTGGGGTCCCATGATCAGGCGTTCTCGCCCTTTCCTTTGGAGTAAGGACTTTTTGTTTAGAGGATATTGAAGATTCTCCAGGACCAGATGTTTTTCCCTTGTCCTTTCCCATTGACTGGAACTACTGAGAGAGACTTGATGAATTTAGGGTTTTACAAATAGAACTTCTCTCAAAAATCTAGAAATACCTAAAAGGCACAAGATGTAATCTTAAGAATTTGAGGAAATAGAAGAGGTATTACCGGATTTTGATGATCTTGTAGGACTCTCAGATGAAGTTTCAAGTGGAACGGCTGAGAGAGACTGGCAGAGGAGACAAAATGACCTCTGAGAAGTGAAATGAAAATTTTCCCGCTTGTTCGCCTTTTATCAGGCCGTAAACTTCGATATCATTGAACATAGTTTCGATGATATCGATATACCCCATTTGATGTTATCGAAGGTGTCCTTGATAAGATTCTCGAACATGTGACTCTTTTGATTCCAAAAGGGGCATCATGATATCGATATTTGTTCGATTTCATTGAGAATACATACGATTCATTGATGGACTTATTGAAAATGTATATCTTTCATTTTTCAGCATTTTAATAATTTACCATATATGTATAACTTAGTATATCTTCATATCAAAAAGTTTACACATAAAAATTCGTACAAACACTATACAATCCAAAATTATAAACATCAAGATGTTTATACACAAAAAAATTTGAGGTGAGGGACCTTAAATATATCATAAAAATTCATTAAAATCTCATCTTTTCAATAACTATCTAGATCTAGATGCATGACCTGGACACGTTTTTCCATGCTCAAATGTTTCTAAGCATACCTATCAGCCCTTCCTTTGCCATTAATGACAAAACAGTAGTTATTTGTGCGACAACCCTTCATCACTGGTTTACCTGATAGGTCTAGGATCTTGCATTCCTGCTTGTTGAAAGTAACCACATGCTCGTTGGCACATATTTGAGAAATGCTCAGAAGATTATGCGTCAATCCTTTTATGCAAAAGGCATTCTCATTTTTGAGCATATTTTTTCCTTTGATAATTCCTTGTCCTGTTACCTTAGCAGTGCTTCCATCTCCATAGGTGACTATCTCATCATTAAGATTTGAATAGATTGAGAGAAGGGATCTGTCACCCATGACATGTCTTGAGCATCCGCTGTCCAAGTACCACTTAGCATCATTGCCTGTAATATGATTTGAGTAAGTAACAAGGCAATATTTCTTTTCTTTCACTACCCATTTTGTGATAGGATTTCTTACTACGGTAGCTTTTATTTCTTTAATCAAGTTGGGTAACTGAATTGTGTTTCCTTGTTTCAAAAATTCATTAGTTTTCTTGTTTAATTCAGCCACTTAATTCAATAACTTCTTCATTCTTTCAGTTATTCTGGGTGGTGATGGATGTGTATTACCTCTATCCATACTCCTAGGTGGACTCCTGACATCTTGTATTGTTTTTCTGGTTAGTCTGAATTTACCGGCATGCTTTTGACTAGAATTGAGTTGGGTCCTCGTAGGAGATATGCATTCAAATTATAATGACCAGAATCCCCACATGAATGACAAACAGGAGTAGTTTTTGTTTTATTTCCTAATGTAGCAAATTTTTAAGACATTGGTGCTGCATTTTCAGATTGTTTTTTGAACTTGTCATATCCTAAGCCACTCTTATCTTTTCCAAGTCTTCCCATCCCTAAGAGCTTTTCTATTTTTTCACTAATTTGAGAAAATTTATAGTTCAATTCAACAGACTTTCTGGATTTCTCTAAATCAAACAAGAGTGTGTGATTTTTATTTTGAAGATGCATGTTTTTATCTTTTAATAGTTCAATCTTTTTGTTCTCTTTTTCAGACTCAGATTTGACAAAAGTATTGATTCTTTCAAGACTATCATTTTCTGAGTGGTATTATTGTAGATCATTAATCATATGTGTATTAATTTCCAATATTTTGTCTAGATATTTTTGCAGCAATTTATTTTTGTTTTTAGTTATTCCAAGTCTTTTAAGGATATTAATGTTATGGATATAGAGTTAATTATAGGCATCTTGCAGTTTATCCTTTTCTTCTTCTTCTTTCTTTGTTTCCTCATTATCTGATGGAAATAATTCAGTGGCCTGAGGTTCTTTGATGTTCTCGATTTTAATAGGATTGTTGGAGGCAGTAGAGACCATAAGAATTTTCAGGAATTTTCGGTCTCCATCACTCTCTGAGTCACTACATTCTAAATTTGACTCTTCAATATCATCCCATGTGGCAGCCATTGCCTTTCCTTTGGTTTTCCTATTTGGGCATTCAATGGACAGATGTCCAAACTTTCGACAGGTATAGTATTGTGGCTCCTTGGTCTTTTTACCATATTTACCTGTAGAATGTTTGTTGTCCAGCTGTCTTCATTTAAATGGTCGGCTACGATTTTTATGAAAAAAATTTCTAAACCATTGAGCCAACAAAGCCACTTCATCATCTTCATTCTCCCTTTCACTTTCATCTTCCTCATTTAGAGTGTTCTTTGAAGTTTTAAGGATAATATTTTTGGGTTTTGGAGTTTGTTTGAAATGTAGTTCAAATGTTTGTAGGGAACCTACAAGTTCTTCTACTTTCATTTCATCCATGTTTCTACATTCTTCAATGGTTATTACTTTTGAATTGAATCATTTCGGTAGTGATCTTACTATTTTCCTACATATTTTCAGAACTATAACTTTTTCTCCTAATCCACCCATGGAGTTACAAATGATGTTCAGTTTTGTGAAAAACTCCATGAAGGTCTCATGCTCTTCCATTCTGAGACTTTCAAATCGTGATGTTAGGAGCTGTAGTTTGGATCTTTTCACTGTGTTGGTTACCTCATGGGTTGTTTTCAATAAGTCCCATACTTCTTTGGATGTTCCACACATATTGATTTGATTGAAGACTTCTTAGGACATAGCACAGTAGATAGTATTCATTGCTTTAGCTTCACAGGTTTGTTTTTCTTTATCGAATGATGTCCACATTTCTTTGGATTTTGGTTTAGTGATAGTTGTGACATTTTCAAGTACTATTTGTTCAATTGGTGGCATATATCCTCTTTCAACAATATCCCAAACATCATGATCCGAAGATCTAAGAAAATAATGCATCCTCACCTTGCAGTATGCATAATTTGATCCATCAAATACTAGAGGTCAAGTGATCGATGAGCCCTCTCTTTTGGCCATACTACTAACTTCAGTCAAGATCACTCTCTAGGCGGTGAAGCCCTTACGAAAGACCAGCTTTGATACCAATTGAAATTGCGGTAATGGCCACTTTAATTGAAGTGGGAATATGCCAAGATGTCCTAGGGGGGTGAATAGAACTTTTTAAGTTTTTATGATGAATTTTAAACCTATCAACCCAATCCTGAGTAAATATGCAAGTATCAGGATTTCTTCAATATGACTCTAATGGCTTCTAAGCCAAATAGAGGATCCAATCACAAAACTATTCAAAAGATAAACAAGATGCATAACATAGTTCATGATGGATGTGACTGTGTATGAGATGTGATTCTACTCAGTTCCAAATAATCATGTACGCAAGGGATATGAGAATATTCAGAGAAATCACACATGCAGTAGAAGTAAATGGCAATGTCAAACATAGTTGTTTTTATAGTGGTTCGACTACTTGTCTACTCCACTTCCGGTGGACGCACTCGATCCTTGAGTGTATTAGATCTCACTAACAGAGATTTCACATCAGGTTCACCTCAAACCGGAGGTTTCAAATTAGGTTCACCACAAACCATTACAACCTACTCTAGGCTGACTCTAACGTGTCTCCACAACATAAGTTTATGCCCCACGCAGGAGCAAGGGTCAACACACAACACCCAACTTTTAGGTCACACAAGCTAAGGATCCACACACGAAACTTACCAGTTTATGCTCCCATGAGTAAGGGTCAACACACAGCACCCAGGTTTTAGACCACAAAGGTGAAGGACTTACACAAGGACCTAAGTTTATGCTCTTCAAAGAATAAGGGTCAACACAAAGCACCAACCATGTACACTCCCGTCGGAGGCCTCCCATAAGGACTTGAAAGGGTGAGAAGTACCTTTGACCCAATCCTACAAAAAGAATAATCACAAGGGTTCTCTGGATTTTAATGACTTACAAATAAGTAGATGAGCCCCCTAAAGCACATTGATGAAGATCTCCTCCTTTGATGATGAAGAATCTTCAGCTCCCTTGAACCGCAACTCAGATGATGTACCAATGTAAGGCAATGGGTTAGGTCAAGGTTATGATGAAATCCTACTTTATTAAATGTTTTCCTATAAAGGAGACAACTATTCTAATCATCTATGCATTTAAGATATCCCAACTTAATGATTTTCCATTAAGATAGTAGTTGTAAGATCCTTGAATATGGAAGTTCATTCCCCAATCCACTCTATTGAATGTCAATGATGAGGGTGGATTGGAGGATGAACTCCCATGAGAGAAATGGCTTAGGATATAAGATCTAGGTTCAAACATTCAAAAGCACTCTCTATTTTCACTACAAACAAACAGGAGCAAGCTCTCATTAAATAGGAAAAAGGTTTCAACAGATATAAAATGGTCATATTTTTAACAGAGTTTGATATCATCGAGCAGGTTCGATATCATCGAGCATATACTCTCGATAACATCAACTAACCACTCGATGATACGAACTCAAACTGTCAAACGCTTTTGAAACTTTTTGATAACTGGTCGAGAAAATCGAACACACATCGATGTCAACAGATTTCGAATTCCATTTTCATCAACACTGGGTTCGATTCCTTGACATTTGAAAATGTGAGAGCACTTACCTTTAAAACATATCAGGTATAAGATATGATCGAGCATCACTCGATATCATCAAAATTTGAATGTCGATGATATCGATGACAGTGTCGATTCATCGATAATTTCAAGAAATTTTCCTATAAACTTGCTGGACAGTTTATGTCCTATTTCGATGACATCAACCTAGCCTCGATTTGATCGATATTTGAATATCGATTTTATCGAGTGATCCTCGATCAAAGAAAGATTAACCAAAAAACTTGTTGGATAGATTTGTGTGACAATCCGATATCATCGAAGGTCTACATATATCATCGAGATTTGAATTTTGAGGATATCGAGAGCCCTTCGATATATCGAGAATTACATTTATTTCCTTAGTAGTATTTTGGACACAACTAACCAAATTTAGATTTTATCGAGTCAACTCGATGAACTCGAGATTCAAAATTCGATGATATCGAATAGTCCATCGATTCATCGATAATTCAATCTAAAGTTCTTTGTGGTTGCTGGACATTAGAAGTCCTCAATTCGATAATATCGAGTGAGCTTTGAGGAGATTGATAATAGGGTTCGATTTAATCGAGCCATGTATTGATAAATCGACAAAGGTAGAAAACTTAAAGATTTTTCAATTTTTACAAATTAGTTTTCTTACCCAAAACCCAAGGAGGTTTTATTCAATTTTAAGGGCTTTTATATACATGGTGTTTTGGGACAAGAGATCTGAGGCTAAGGTTTACCTTTGGTGAGTTCGAGCACACATCCTGTTGAGGCAGACGCTTGAACGATCTTCCTATGGAACTCCTTTGTCTCGCTGACTCAACACTCACGCCAATTGACAAATCAGGTCATTTTCACTAAGGTGGGTGTTTTTTAGGATTAAATTTATATTTTTTTTCTTGAATTTGATGATTTGAGGGCCCAGTTGTGGTGGGACCCATCTTGATGTAAGATTTGTATCAAAGAGGGGCCCATAGTGGCGGGGTCCCTCCGCTATTCCGATCTCTCTCTCTCTACGTCTTTTCCATGAATGATGTCCCACCTTGATGTAGGATCTATTTCATCCGATTATGGCATCCACTTTGCTGCCCATCCATTTGGACAGGCCTGAATGTAGGAAAAACAAAAATATCAGTTTGGTCCCAACTCTAGTGGGCCACCGCATGGACCCGCCCTAACGTGTGTGTGCTGGCCACATTATGATGTGTGTACCACATCCACCACCGTCCATCTATTTTAGCTGGATCGTGGGCCCACCTTAATGACCGTAATCCTGACTGTCCAAGCATTGAGCATCTAGCAGCAATTGCTGCTGGACTATTTGAAATGAAGAGAGAAGGTAACTCCTTCCAAGAGTTGGTAGGTCCCACAATGTGGACCCACCTTATATATATATGTGTGTGTGTGTGTGTGTGTGTCATCCACACCGTCCATATACCGAACGGGTGGGACCCACCTTGTTTGTATTGTGTCTGCACCGTCCAGACATTCGAACGGTGTTATGGCACCATGATTTATGTGTTTTATCTCCACCATCTAGATTGTTGGACGGTGGGATTACACCGTGAAGCAAGTGTTTTATCTGTGTTGTCCATCCGTGCAGGACCCACATGACATATGTGCTTCATCTATACCATCCTAAAGGTGGGACCCACCTGCTGTGATGTCGTTAGCAAGTTGTGTGAGTTTAATCCACACCGTCCATCTGCATGGACCCCGCATGTTATGTGGAGCCTGCCTTGATGTATGGGTCCTATCTGCACCATCTAGTAGCTGCTGGATGGTGGGGCCCACTCTAATATATGTGTGTTTTATCTCAACCGTCCATCACATGGACCCGCTGATGTATATGTTACATCCAAACCATCCGTCTAATTGGCAAGCTCGTCTCATGGCCTGAGACTAAAAAATGAGGTGGATCTATCAAGTTGACCCTACTGTAGAACTCAGTGGGGATTGATCATCCACCATTGAAACTCTTTAGGAGTATAGAATTTTTGGATCAAAATGACATTTGGTTTTCCCCTTTAACCAGGATGGAAAATAAACATTATGGTGGCCCTATAGGATTTTAATGGTGGAAATCATTATATCCAGTGTTACTTGTGATCTTTCAATATGATTCATTTGGAAATAAACATTATGGTCTAGATGATCTTGCGATACGATTCATTTTTAAAAAATGCGTGCAGCCCACTTGATGTTTATGAGGCCCATCGGTACAGCCCATTCATGTAGCCCACTTAATGTATACAAGGCCCATGTGATATATTTGAGGCCCATGTGTGGGGCCCACCTATTGTGCATTTGAAGCCTATGTGATGAGGCCCATCGTGATATATTTGAGGCCCATGGGTTAGGGCTCATAGTGATGCATTGGAGGCCCATTGTTGTAACCCATGTGTTGCACCCCATTATGATGTATTTGTAGCCCAGGTACGAGGCCCACTGTGATGTATATGTGGCACAGATATCAAGCCCAATATGATGTTTATGAGGCCCATGAATAAGGGCCATCATGATGTATATTAGGCCCTTTCTGTGAGGCCCATTATGTTGTGTATAGGGCCCTTGTGTGAGGCCATGGGCCCACTATATATTTGGCTTTATGTGGGCCACTCCTTGGGAGCAATGATGGTTAAATGTTCACATTGATGGGCGATGATGGTTAAATGTCCACATTGTGACCTTCCCTTAGGCCCTTTGTTAAGCTGATTTCGATTATCGAGGCTGATTATCAAGCCGATTACGATTGTCGAGGCTGATTCCGATTGTTCAGGCCGATTCCGATTGTCGAAGCTAATTCTAATTGTCGAGGTCGATTGTCGAGGCTGATTTCGATTATCGAGGCTGATTGTCTAGGCTGATTTCGACTGTCGAGGCCGATTCTGATTATCGAGGCTGATTGTCGAGGCCGATACCGATTATCGAGGCCGATTCCGATTATTGAGGTCGAGCCAATTCTGATTGTTGAGGTCGAGCCAATTCTGATTGTTGAGGCCGATTATTTGTATGTGACAGTATCGCATCATGTTACATGCCAATACACATCATCTGCAAATTTGTTATGAGACGTGGTTAACCATTGCATATGCCATAGGGCAGGTTGTTTATGGAGCTCTCTAATAGGCAGAGTCATCCCACATAAGCACACGGTATGTGAAGGATTGATGTATGAATGGATTGTATGACTCATGCATCACCCATTTTATGATATGATTGTTGTACGCCCTAGTGATATAAGGGTCGTAGCCTCCACAGGCATATCGTGGATAGTCAGGGATATAGGAAATATTTGATTCTAGCATACGGGCACCATAGATGTCCTTGGGTGAAAATTCCTAAACCTCCGTGGCCAGAAGACGCCCCAACATCTGGATCTAGTAGATATATATGAGCGCACGAGGGTCGTATACCAGTAGGTCACGTCTCCCACTGTATCGTGATCTGTTGAAAGAGGGTGTGACCTTACCTGCCTGAGTGAGGGGGCAATATCTAGGTTGAGTTTGACCAACTTGAGAAATGGGTCCGCTATCAACGAGCCAACACCGATATTAGCAAGTGGATAGTGAGGTCCCTTCCACTTACCCAGTTGTACGCTCTGATAGGGGCGACAAGCTGGCATAAAGTGTAATAGACCCTGATGATGATCTCAGAGATGTACAGTACTGATATATGGACTTATTGAGCAGGAATTGCATAGTTATTCATTCATTTATTCACTATCCACTTGGGCTGGTGGTGCGCAACTATTTGTTATGTGTACCTTCACAATGGCCAGGATTTTAGTTGGGGCATGCGACTAACCTGAGATCAGGAGTTTACCACATTGATTTTGACTATTCAAATTTAGGAATGAGATTGGTTTGGATAGAAGTCCCTTATGGTGGACCTTATAGCCTACGATACTACGTATTAACATCCCGACTTCACACTTTAGATTGGTCATTTCATTTGCATCGCATATTGCATTACATCTACGACATATGGAATTCCAGGTTGCTACGTTTCTGCATCCTCAGCACATAGCATTTAGTTTACTGTGCTTTTGTATTACATAACTTGATTAAAGTTGACGGTATTTGTGGACTCGATATCTGATATTTGGCTTACTATGTCTTCGCATTGCATAATCGATCAACATTACTTCCTCAGTATATGATATTGGCTTATTATCTTTTTGCATCACATAGCCTGGATGAGGTTGATGATTTTTATGAACTTGCCAGTATTTCCACTTACTCTGATATTTATATGCATGGCATGTGCAACGCACACACTTATACCACCCTCTAAGCTTTCTATAAGCTTATGCACGATAAATGCATGCAGGTGACGTTAGGTCGCAGCAACATTAAGCTTGGAGCATGCAACCATCTTTTAGAGCTTTGATTTTTGATATATGTATTTCCCTTTCAGCACTGTCTTTAAATATTTATATTAGTGGATATATGATGATGATGTTGCCCTTTGTGATTATGCTTCTTACGAGATAAATATATGTTGGAAAAAAATCCTCCTTGTAGGATCCCAGGATCGAAATCTAGAGTATAGGCGCTGAAAATAAAGAATGGGGTACTACAGAGGCTGTTGTCACCTGATTCAGCAATCGAGAATTTTGTGAGCCTAGTTTCTGAATTTGAGGTGTGACAAAGACTCTTTAAAGATGAAGGCACGTGATCATGCCCAACAAGTAAACTATAGCCTCATTAACCCACAACAAACCCAATAGGTATATACCCCCACAAAAACCCAACTTACCCTACAATCTATTTCAAAAACATATTCTGGTAAATTTGAGTTGAAGTGCACCTTGAGTATTATTAGAAGAAAGAAACAAAAAAAAAATCACAAGTCCTTGTCGAGTGCATCGAACTGGAATCGAGGACATCTTCAATGCCATCGAACAACGTTCGATTACATCGAATTCAAGTCCATACTGTCTAGCAACAAAATGAAAGAAATGCTAGAATTATCAATTGCTCGAATGTTATTCGATGCCAACGACACCTATGTTTCGATAACATCGAATGACATTCGATTGCATCAACCTTAGACTTACTTCTTCCAAAATCCAAAATACTCTAAGTGCACTTTTATGACATCGAATCCTTCTCGATGGTATCGAGAGTAAATTATTAATGGCATCGAAGTCTATTCGATGGTATTGAAACTAACTCCAGTTTGTCCAACAAGTTTTTAAAGAAAATCTTCTTTTCTTCGAGCTCATCGAAGACCGTTCGATGGCATCAAAGTGCACGTCAATGATCTTGAAGGATGCTTGATAAGAATAATCAGACTCTGACCTACACCAATTTAAAAACCAAGTGTAGGAAGTTGATGCAATCGAAGAAAGTTTGATTGAATTGAAATTCAAATTTTGATTACATCAAATACCCTTCGATGGCATCGAAAATGTCAAATTTCTACCAATTTTTTGACCGTTGTGATTTCAACTTTATAAATACACTAGTGTTGCTTCTTGTAAAATGAGCTAGAATTTATGAGAGTTTGAGAGAGTTGTTTCAAAGAGATTATATCCTCTTCCTCATTCGTTCTTTCCCATTAGAGTTCATTATTCAATCTTGTCATAAGCATTATCTCATTATCTTTACTGCTTAGATTGAATTATGAACTCTAACATTCACTAAGTCTCCAACTGACCTCTTAGGTAAACCCTAGTGTTGGAACTCTTGAATGCATAGTTCATGGGAGCCTTCTCTATGTATATTTAAAATCATATCATATAAATAAAGAAGAACAAAAACCCCAAAACATCACAACCTTGGAGCATTCAACGAATCATCAAAGGTAGTTGCGGTTCAAAGGAGCTAAAGATTCTTTATCACCATCAAGATCTTTAGATTGTGCAAGAAAGGGGCTCACTCACTTAATTGTAAGTATATAGAGTTCGTTGAGTCTGAAGCCCTCTCCTTATGTAGGATAAAGATTTAGAGTTTGAGTGACAAACTCGCCAAGACCTATTTATAGGCCTCCGACGGGAGAATACGTGGTCTTGTGTAGGACAAGTCGCCTTGTGTAGGCTCCCAAATGTTATGTCCTTGTGTAGGACTAAGTCACCTTATGTAGGAACCTAAGGTAACCTTGTGTAGGTATCTTAGTTAACCTTATGTAAGTTATGAAGGTTTATGGTTAACCCAATTCAAAACCATTGAATAGTGAAATACAATACACTTTAGGAAAGAGTGTGTCTGCCTGGAGTGGAGTAGGCAAATAGCCAAACCACTATATATGATTGTGTTTGAGATTGCTTTTTATTCATTATTATAATTATGCTTATGATTATCGAATATTTTTATGATGCATGATTTTGTTAATGTATAAGTATTGTTAGAGAACACATCTCACACACTATCATATACACTATTCCAAATAGGCTTGTTCGTTATATATATATATATATATATATATATATATATATATATATATATATATATATATATATATATATAATCTTGTATAAGCCTAGGTGATTTGGACCCTCTATTGGCCTAGAAGCCATAGAGTTACTTTGTCTTACTCTTTCGATTGAAGATGGACATTGTTTATTTTTAATAGAAAATAATTTTGAAAAAGTCCTATTCACCCCCTTTAATGTCACTCCCCAAACCTGAAAATTGGATTCACAAGAATCCCGATCGCCGAGTCCGGTGCCGACAGCCTCTGTAGTACCCCATTCTCGGCTCCTAGCATCCATACGCTAGATTTTGATCCTAGGATCCTACAAGGAGGATTTTTTTGTATATTTAACTCATAATAAGCATAACCATAAGATTACCCAATTCACACAGGCAACGTCATCATAACATATCCACTAATATAATCATTTGAGTACAATGCTGAAAGGAAAATACATAAATCAAAAATCAAGCTCCAGAAGACCGCTGCACGCTCCAAGCTTAAAACTGTTGCAACCTAACATCACCTGGATGCATCTATCGTGCATAAGCTCACAAAAATATTAGAGGGCAGTGTAAGTGTATGCACAAGGTAAGTGTCAAGTATTCAATACAATACCATAAGCCTACAATACCGAAAATACTGGTAATCCACAAATTATATAATATTGGAGTAAGAGAAAATATTGACAAGATCATAAATCATACGATAACAGATTAAGTGGAAATACTGACAAGTCATAAAGAGTCAAATATCAAATGTCAAGAATGCAATGTAATGTACAATTCCTTATGTGTTCACAAATACGTCAGCTGTATTTAGACCATATAAACGCAGAAACATAGTAACCCAAAATGTCATATGTCGCGAATGTCATACAATATGTGGTGCGAATGGAATGACCATGCTGGAGTATGAAGTCGGGATGATAGTACGTAGTATTGCAGGCTATGGGGTCCATCACAAAGAACTTCTATCTAAACCAGTCTCATACATAAGTTTAAATAGTCAGACTCAATGTAGTCAACTCCTGATCTTAGATTATTCACGCGCCCCAATCGAAATCCTAACCATTGCGAAGGTACACATAACAAATAGTTACGCACCACCAGCCCAAGTGGATAGTGAATGAATGAATGAATGAGTATGTAACTCCTACTCAATAAGTCCACATATCAGTATAGTTCATCTCTAGGATCATCACCGACGTTTAGTACACTCCAAATGGCACTACCCCTCTCCCAGTAGCACAGTCCAGAGCGGAAGAAATCTCATTATCTTCGTGGCCAATAGTTTGACAATATCTATCTAGCACGTCGATAGCGGACCCATTTACGAGCTAGTCAAACTCATCCTATCTATGCCCCCTACCCTCTGGCAGGTAAGGCCACATCCCCTCCCAACCGACCACGACATAGTGGGCGACACGGCATCCTCGTATTCGGCACTCGGGCACTCATGTATCCACTCACTCTCGATGTTGGGGCGTCCTCTGGTATCAAAAGGGTTTAGGGATTTTCACCCAGGGCCATCTATGACAACCCGATGCTAAAACAAATTTTTGGTGTCCCGTCTAGCCATCCACGATATGCCTATGGAGGCTACGACCCTGATGTCGCTAGGGTGTACAATAAGCATAATGCAAGATGCATGAGTCATACATTTAATCATGTATCAATCATGCACATACCGTGTGCTCATGTGAGATAACCTCCATCCATCAAGGAGTCTCATAACAACCTGCCCAATGACATATGCAATGTTCAACCACATCTCATAACAAACATGCAGATGATGCGTATGGGTATGTATCATGATGCTATGCTGTCACATACTCATAATCAGTATCCACAATCAGTATTGATAAACGACACTGATAATTAGCCTTGATAAGCAGAATCGGTAATCAGCCTAGCAAAAGGCTGAAGGGAAGGTCACAATGAAGACATTTAACCATCATTGCCCATTAATGTGGACATTCAACCAACATTGCTCCCAAAGAGTGGTCCCCATAGGGCTAAATTTATAGTGGGCCTAATCACATGGGCCTCATATATATATATATATATATAGGCCACACCAATTGGGCCACAACCCATGGGCCTTGCATACATCACAATGGACCTCATAACATGGCCTCATATATATTAAGGTGGGCCTCAACAACGGGCCTCATACACATCAAGGTGGGCCTCAACAACTGGCCTCGCACACATCAAGGTGGGCCTTAATAACGGGCCTCATACACATGAAGTGGACCGCATTAACGAGCCACACTAATGGTCCCTCATATACATTACAATGGGCCACAACCCATGGGCCCTAAATATATCACAATGGGCCTTATCAAACGGGCTGGAAATACGTCATATGGGCCTTACCAAATGGGCTGGAAGTGCATCTTAATGGGCTACGTCCCACGGCCTGACACACACTACAATGGGTCGCATGACATGGTCCTAATACGCATCACTATGGGCCACAACTAATGGGCTTCAATACACAATAGGTGGGCCTTACACATGGGCCTCAATTACATTAAATCGGGCCTCACTCAAAGGTCATAAACATATCATATGTATCACTTTTGGGCCACATCTCATGGGCTTCATACAAGGTTCTCATGAAACAGCCCATGGCCCACACAATAAATGGGCATTATCCACAATATTCTACACACTATGTTGGGCCCTAAGTAAAGGCCTCAAGGCCTAAATACATCAAAATGGGCTACATGAGGGGCAGACTATGGCCTAAAAACATTATGGCTAAGGAGAACACCCTACTCATTCATTATGTTGGGCATCATGGGTAACCCACATGCCCCAATTAAATAGCCAAGGTATAACCAACATCCACTAATGTGTGCTTTACAAATCAGCCCGAAACTAGGCAAGTTGGGTGAGCGGCAAAGATTGAGTCACATATATCATATTAGGCCCTTATTGGGTGGCCCATGAAATCCAACAAAATAGATGGGTAGCATGTGCAACATATACACTATAATAGGCCCTCATGAGGCAACCCGTGGCCCAAAGAATCGATAAACAGTGTGTTTCCTATACATCAAGGTGGGCTTCAAAACTGTACAATGAGCGGCTAATCATATAATAAATGGGGCCCTTGCACATCATAAACGGGCCTCACCAAAAGGTGGCTAGCATGGATATGGTACATTCAACATGATGCGGCCCATTTGAAATATGGAATCCAACTCATAATGGGATCCACGGCCCATACACAATCTAGAAAATGCATGGACAGCATGAGCATAAAACTTATATATGGTGGGACTCACAAGGTGGCCCACTACCTCCAAATGGGTGAATAGTATGGATATAACATATACCTCGTAGTGGGCCTCATAAGGCAGCCTCATGGTGGGACGCCCCAGCCCATCACACATCCTGATGGGCGCCCACCTGATATTTGGACCTGCTACAGCTGTGTGGGCTCACACTACAAGGCGGCCCATATCACATCAACACCAATGGGCCCCACACCGATGGCCAGCGTGAATTTATAACACTCACAGAAAGATGGGCCATCTGGTGGGCGGTCAACCCAATAGGACGCTAGATCTACTAGACAGGCTGGATGAAATATAAGGTGGGCTTCATCAGTGGGCCTCATACATCATCAATGGACCTCAGTTACATCAAATGGGTTGATCAAATGGTCGAATCAACTGGGCTGATACAAATGGGCCGATACAGATGGGCTGAATTAATTAGGTTTCAAATATATCAAATAGACCGCACTGATGGACCTTCTATACATCAAGTCAGCTCACCCTTATGTAATTGAGATCTGGCCTATTTATAAGTTAACATAAAGATAGATGTAATGAAAGCGAGAGATCAGCTTGAGTGGGAACCATAGTGGCTCCTAAGAAGTTTAAATGGTGTATGTCACTGTACCCCACTATTATTGCAATTGGTGGGGTCCACTTAAACTTTGGATCTGACTCACTCATTTATCCCATGCCATAAAATGATCTCACAAACGGTTGGATGGTTTGGATATAACATATATATCATGGTGGGTCCCATATATAGACGGCATGGGTGAAACAGATGGGACCCATGGATCTCGTTGTCGTATGTACAACAGCTAGTGGTGGCGTCCACATAGTTGAAGCAGGTCCCACAGACTTGTTGACGTCAATAGAGCAGCTATATAGCTACTACCACAAAGAGGACAGAGGTGGGTCCCATGTGGGGCTCACCATCAAATATATATATATATATATATATATATATATATATATATATATATATATATATATATATATATATATATATATATATATATATATATATATATATATATGAAATTTATAAATTCCCAGACCCCGGATGGCCTAGACGATACATACATCAAGGTGTTTCCCCACACCAGGGGTGGGTCCCACCGTCCCTGGATGATGGATGCATCACACACATCATGGTGTGGCCCACCCAATTGCTGGATGGCGTGGATGGGTCCCACAGACTTGGATTGAAGAGGTAAAACAGATTTCATAATGATCCAAAACTTCTGTGACAACCCCAAAGGGTTTTAATGGCAAACGTTCAATCACACTATTCCCTGTGATGTGGGACACCTGAGCACCACATACGGCTGATTTTTTTTGGGTCCACTACCCTAAAAGGGGGCCATAAAATGCATGGTGTGGATGTACGACACAGACACCATGGTGGGGCCCACGGTTGGGACCCATGGTACCTACCCGTCTCGCCTACGCAGGAGCGCAGCAGGATGCTACGCAGCATCCTCTGGCACCAGCAGCAGCACCTGCTACCTCTTTTTGTTTTTATTTTTTTAAATGAGTTTTTCTGTGGTTTTGCCTAGGTAGGGCCCACATCAAGGAAATCTGACCCAGCCATTAGTTTTTATGGCCCAAGATAAACCCATCGAGACCAATATTCAACATATTTAGGGGTACAGAAACATCAGGATAAATTGCAATGGTAGACAACACAGTTTCTATGATATGGCCCGCCAAAGAGTCGGATTGACTTCATTTTTCGGCTCAACGCCTAAAATGATATGGGGAACAAGATGGATGGCGTGGATTAAATCTATACATTAAGGTGGGGCTTGCATGAGCAGCCCATCCCAAAAGCTTAAACTAAGCTAATATTTATTTTTTTATTTTATTTTTTCTTTTTGTCTTTGTTCCCCACTGTCCGTTCATACTCCTGTGTGTAGCCATGTCCAGCGTCCAGGGATGTTGGATGGATGGCGTGAACACTTTAATCAAGGTGGGTCCCACATGAATGTGGCCCACGTGATTTAGATCAACCTGGTGTGTTTTCCCATCATCCAGACCCTCCCAGAGGGGTAATAAAGTGGGTTGATCCCCATGTTTAAACAGCCATGGGGTCCATTTGATGGACGGTTTGAACACCACATACACTCATTGAATGGGACACAAAATAAAGGAGAGAAAGAGAGATAGAGAGAGAGAGAGGCACCCACCTTCCTTCTTTTACCTCCCTAGTGCTCCAAAGCTCCAATGAGGCTCCTTCAATGGTGGAGATAGGCTTCTAATGGTTGGATTGAAGGTGATCTAGGGTGAATGTGGCTAGAATGGGAGGGCTGCTATGGACTTATTTTTTTCTCTCTCTTCTCTTGTTAGGGGAGAAAATAAAGAAGAAGAGAGAGAGAGAGAGAGAGAGAGAGAGAGAGAGAGAGAGAGAGAGAGAGAGAGAGAGAGAGAGAGAGAGATATGAGAGAGAGAGTGAAAGGATGGGTTATAAGAGCTTGTAATAATGAGTTTTGAAAAAAAAAATGAGAGCATTTATGGGGTAGGATAGGTAGGGGGTAGGTTAGGTTGTAAAATAGGGTGATGTCATCCCTAGGACGACATCATCCTCATTATGATTATGAGGAAACGTGTACACCATGGTCTGCAACATGCGGTCCACCGCTATGATCATGCACGGGTCATATCTTGGGATCTAGATGTCGGATTGACGCACGAGACACGAGATCAGAATGGTAGCGACGACATGGTCGCAATGGCATAGGTCTCGGGTCAAACCTACTCAGGTGTATAGGGGGTGACTCAGGGTCGAGTGCAAATGAAATCTATAAGTCGCGGGTCGTCAAAATTCGACCGGGAGTACCGCAGAGGCATACGGAATAGTATGGGCTAAGATACTAGTCTCACATCTAAGACATTTGGACATACTTCATACTTCGGTAATAGTGATTGTACCACAATTTTAGAAATAACTGCTTAAGTTTCAGGGCAGGAAAGTAAAATAGTGGACGATTCACAAGGGCTATGGCCCTATCTTGATGAAGACAAGTTGAATATATTAAATCACTAACATATCTAAATAAACTTGTGTTATTCCTTTAATTATGTATTTAAACAAATTTTAAGTTGAGTATTTGAAAGTTATGAATGATACTTAAAGCTTTTGTTAATAAATGATTTAATAAAGCCCCAAATGGGTAGGCTGTGGCACCATGCTTAACTTATGTGAATGTTATCAATATGTCGATTGAATGTCCATATACGATCGTGATGGTGGATATATGTATATATGATTAAAATAAATGAATGTGAGATGTTTTGATGAAGGTTTGAGTTTGAAAACTTAGTGTACATTTTAACTAAACCTCTGAAAAATAGTATGAAAGAATGGTTTTAGTACACATGGTCTGCAAGTCATGTGCCATAACACAGGTCTGAGGGTACACACTCTGTATCTAAATTTTGGGGCGTGACACGCTCTACATCACTTAGTGGCCCCTCCTGTACCAAGCTTTGTAACTAATTGAAGCTATATGGGTCCAATCATAATATTTGTGCTTTATCCTTCCTATGCATATATTTTACTCACTCATTTTAGAGCATCATCCCTAAAACAAGGCATATTCAAATTCAAGTGGAACGCACCACAAGAAACAGTGGAGATTGAATGCCTACTGTTAAATAGCTTGGATGACAAATAAACATCATGGTGGGCCCAAGGAAGGTTTCAACGGTGAGTGTTCAATCCCAATTTCTTCCTAATATATGGCTCACTTGAGTTTTAGATTTGCCTTATTTTTAGGCTCATACCTTAAAATGAACTTGCAGCATGAATGAACCACATCGATAAAAGATATATATCATGGTGGAGCCTATAAACCTTTTCAAGTACTAACCAGTACAAGCTTGGTACCAGAGGGGTCACATTGATTCTGAGTTCATGTGACACTTAGCCATGGGGCCAACTTGATGTATGTATTCTACATCTATCGCCATCAATCCATTTTTCTAGATCATTTCAAGGCATGAGCCCAAACATAAGCAGGGTCCCGAGAGGATCATGCCAAAGGAAACAATGATTACTGAACCTTTAACTTTTTGTGGGCAGCAAATTTTTTTAGATCATTTTAATATTTTCCTTTTCCCTTTATCTAAGTTTGTGCGATCTTACCAATAGGTTGAATGAAAAATAAATATTAGGAAACATTATGGTGGGCTTAGGAAGTTTTTATTGGTGAAGCATTCAATCACCACTATTTCCTATGCATGATTCACCTAAGACTTGGTCCTTCATTTTTTGGGGTGAAATGGATGGACGAAGGGGATGTAGATTATATATATCTTGGTGGATGTAATGCCCCGAATTTCGAGGGTCGAGCAAAGCTCTACTCCCAAGATTCAACACATCACTTATGCAATATGGATAATGATGTTCAGATTTCATCCATATTAATGAGTTAAACATGAGTGAGATTATACTGAAGTAACATATCATACTCTGGATATAATTAAACTAAGCAAGCGGAATTCTAAAGCATATATATTTAACTGCGTAAGTGTTTCACAACCTCCAGAGTACGAGTATGTAACCGAGCTGAATATATACATATATTGTTTCAAAATATACAAAAGAAGAATGTAAGGTGTCCAACTAAGACAAGTATCCCAAAGTTCCCAACGAATCAATACGAGGTCTACATAGACCCGCCCGAGAGCTGAAAGTAGGAGAACTCTTCCTCCTCATCCATGAAGTCCTGCTCCGTCGCATAGACTTCATCAACACCTGCATCTAAACCAAAGTCTGGTTGGTGTTTTAAAACACTGTCCCAGTGTGTGAGTGAGTGATCAACTCAATAGTACTATAAGACAAAGGTTAACGTGTTATCAAGTCAATCAAGCAATAATGATAAAGTAACTTAACAATCACTTCCTAACTACTCTTATTAATGCAAGTAATGATGTATGCCATCGCATCAAAGCTCCCTCAAAAAGTGACTTCGACAACCAATTTCGCATATGACAGCACTCCCTCAAAAACAGTGCAACTTCATCACCTTAAAAGCACATCCTAACTAATGTAGTGTGATGCATGGTCGTGTTAGTTGAGTACTTAATTAAGCTTATTCATACAACAGGTTTGGAAAGCCAAAGTACATCCCTTTATATCATTAACTTGAACCAAGAGATCCATCCAAGGTCGTCAATCCTAGTTAAGCACATACGATAGGCAAGTTGTAGGGCATCACTCCTAATAAAAAGCAGTCGATAGGAAAATTTAAAAGTTTATACTCGCAGTCACTACGGAAAGGCTCGTCACCTCAGCGTAGGCCGACAGCATGAACATGGTGTCTCATACCACCATGGCCTGCTCATGAGTCTTAATTACTCATTGGTCACTATGGGAAGGCTCGTCACCCCAGCGTAGGCCAACATCTTGAACACGGTGTCCCATACCACCATGCCCAGCTCATGAGTCTTAACGGATCGTGGTACTATGGCTAAAGTGGGCCTTTATGTTGGTGAGGGGTACCTTAGATTCAGTGGTGTCCATATATGGTAAACACACAATATGCCAATCGGTTAGTTAAGAAAGTTCGATTGGTATGGGCACATGCTGACTTAATTGACGTGGGGTACATAAGCATCCCTCGTGGCCTAACCACTATCGACAGTCGTCATGCGAGCCAGATTCGTTGAGTTTACCTGATGTGGTGTGACTAATTCGACTACCCGAACAAGGTTTGTTACCAATTGGCTAGACTACGTTGTAGTCCCAATCTTATTCAGATGTAGTAAGTAAACACATGTGATAATCACTTCAGCATTTAATAAACAATTCAAGTGAATTCCTCATTTGAGCATTTTATCAAACTCATTAATCATGTTACTAAACACTTGCATGTTATCTATAAATTGCATAGCGGTAAATATGATTACATGAAAGAAACAATACATACGAATAAGGTAATTAAGAATCCTATCTTAATACTCTTAATAAATATAAATCATCAACAATTTTTCATTCAAACAATTCATCAAACACTTAGACTATACTTCATCAAATATATAGACTAAGTTAGTTACAACGTATATTTCAGCAAATCTTTATACAGAGAGGTCAGCATGCATATGACAACGATGAATCCTAGATTAGTAGTCATGGCAAGCACAAATCATATTTACATGTTCATTCAAACATTTTAACAAACACATGAGATACATCTTTTGTTCAACATAGCTCATATGTGCATATTACACCGAAAATGGCGTATCTAAGACAATATGGCAGCAATCAAGTCAGACATAAATCATTAACTGACATTAAAAGCATTGATAACCATAACCTAAATGTTTATAGTCAACACCTTTCGTCAGAATACTCGATTCGAAATCAGTTCAAATTATACGTTCCCAAAAATGGAATGTCAGGCACCTACATAACGAAATAGGTTAGCTAGTTTGACGATTAATCAATCCGGATCTCTACAACGATGCTAGGATTAGGTTTTTTTTACCTAAATCATAGCTGAAATAGATTGTGTAGTATAATGGGGAGGTGATTTGGTTCGTGGAGTTGTGGGAGAGAATCACTACAACGATCACCAAAGATCCTTCTTCTCTCTTTCCCCTTTTTTTCTTCTTCTTCTTCTTCCTCTCTCTCTCTCTCTTTCTCTCTCTCTCTCTCTCTCTCTCTCTCTCTCTCTCTCTCTCTCTCTCTCCCTTAGGGTTTTGGAGAAATTCGTATATGAGAGAGGTGGGGTGGTATGAGGGCTATTTATAAGCCCAGAAGTGATGCAAATAGCCCTAGGGCCACTATATACATGGGTTATACCCTTTGGGCAGCTGCTTTTGACAAACAGGGCTCATAGGGAAGCCCACTACTCACTTATATCATAGGGTATGCTCTTTGAAAATGAATCTATGCCAGGATGTGATTTCGGTGCGATCGGATAAGCTAATCAACCGTGGAGGACCTGCGTCAGATTAACGATTATACTTACTCGATCGGGTCCACAGTTATACGGATATGTGCAGGGAAATTTCCTTTTTCCATGGGTGAAGTTTGGTCAGAAACTGACAATTTAAAATCCTCAATTTCGCATGTAAGTGAATGGCCCAATTCACTTAAGTTCCATTATTTTTTCTAAAGATATTCGCGTTTCTCACACACTTCACTCAGGGCTCAAGTTGTGCATTTTTAGATGCAATCTTGTCTCAATTCCCGCGATGACTGTCAAGCCCAGTAGGACAGACATAATCCTATAGTTTTGCGGTCATCGGACTCTCGATCTGCGGTCTACGTTTGATACGGAGTTTCAATGTACTCCCGAGAGTAACAGGCTCTTGGGATTTCTCCTAGGTCTTTATGTAGTATTGAGTCAGTGGTATTAATGGTTTTAGACCTTCTCGTTTATGAAAATGGTGGCCCAAGCTTAATCCACTGATTATTTAGTTTTGTACTTAACTAAATTTTGCCTTAATTACAACAGGATACGGTCATTAAGTGATTCTTCCTGAGGTGGTACTCAGGTTTTTATACGAATTTTTTCAAAATGTTACAGTGGATCCCAGGGCCACACCTAATTTGCTCCTAACATTGCAATCATAACGTGCAGTGTTTAATGTATTTTTAAAATTTTTAAAGAAAGCTTGTATTTCATATCAAACGAGAACATGTACATGGAATGGACATTTCGGGTGCCCCAAGACAAAAAGAGATGGGGGTGCCTATCATAAAAGAAGCTTGGAAAGCTAAAGAAGATAAAAACCACATTAGAGCCCTGTTAGGGAGGTCCTAAGAGCTCCAATCCCAACTTTGTCTAAGAGGATTATCCCCCTCACCTCTAATTGGAGATCTTTCGCTTGAACATTGAAGGATTTGGACTAGGAAAGGCTCCCCACCCTAGCCATGCCGTCGGCCGAGCCATTTCCTTCTCTCTTGATATGGTTGAAGGAGAAGGCTCCCCTATCCTTTAAATTGGAGATCTTAGAGACCCAAGTTCTCCAACAACAGGCGATGTTTGAGATCCCTGATAAGAGGTCAATTGCCACATTCGAATCTGATTCCACCTCCACGCTCATCAGCCCAATGTCTAGGCACATCATGAGGCCATCGTGAATCACTTGAAGTTCAACGTAATTGTTAGAGCCCACTCCGTAGCCAATAAAGAACGAAAAGATAAGGTTCCCATCTTCCTATCTACATACACCACCACCTCTAGACAATCTGGGGTTACCCCTAGCTGACCCATCCACATTGAGTTTGGCCTAGCCCCTAGCCGGTTTAATCCACTTGATAATCTCTTCGTGATTGATATGGTGAGGAGGGTGCGAGATACCCAGCCCGTCCTAGGGCTGAAAAGGAGGGGGAATGACTAAAGATTTGGCAATGCTTTTAATACAGACTATGGTACTTGCAACCTTCACCAGAGAAGAATCAAACCTCATAGCGTTTATGGCTTTTCAAAGCTCCCATAAGATCAGCATAAGGAGCATCTTGCGGATAGTAGGAGGAATAATAGTAGGGGTCATGGCTCGGCGCCATTGTGATAATTTGTCAATCAGAGATTGTTGCTGGACTATGGGTATACTAAATAATGCGCTGAAGTGGCACCAAATACTGGAGGCGTACTGCCCATACAGGAAGAGATGCTAAAGGTATTCAGACTAAGGGTGATCAGAAGGCCCATCTTCGCAATAGTTGCATCTGGGAGCAATCTGAACCCCCTTCGACTGGAATCTGGAGTTGGCGAGTATAGCACCCTGAAGGAGTTTCCATGTGAAAATGTTGATCTTAGGCAATAATGATTTGAGCCAAATCCACTTCGACCAAACTGGGGTAGGCTGCCTCTCCCTGAGAAGGTCCCATGTCGATTTGACAGAAAATGATCCGAACTTGTCATGCAGCCAAAAGCAAGTTGGATCGCCCTCCGACGTGAAAAATCCATCATTGAAGATGAAGTTGGTAACTTCTTATGGTAAGAAGGAAAAAATAGAGGGGGGACGGGGGGGTTGAGAGGACTGGCATGGCCAAGGAAGTTGTTCACCTTAAGGGGCAGCAGGGCCTGAGGAATGGGGTAGAAAGCAAGGTGTTGGAGTGGGGCCGGGCTGTCCATTTGTCCTTCCAGAGGTCTAGGTCCTCATTACCCACATTCCATTGAACGTGATCCAAGAGGACTAGTAGAAACCTCTTGATCTTTTTCCAGAGGATCCAGCCACGGGTTGACATGTTGCTCCCTTCCACACTACACAGGTCTAAGTGGTGTCTGGCCCACATAAGATCGGCCTATGGCCCTACATTCTCGTCGAATTTGACCGCCCAGGCCATCTTCATCCGGAAGGCTACCATTACATCCTTAAGACTTCTAATGCCCAGGCCTCCTTCAGTTGTCCGGGAGGTAATTTTCTTCCAAGCAATCCAATGTATTTTTCTTTTATCATTAGTTCTACCCCAAAAGAATTGCACAAACCTCTTTTACGGGTAGTTTAGAATTTTCCCAGGGACTTGAGTTGCAGCAAGAACGTGGAGCGCAATGCTCCCGAGCACATGCTGGATCAGCGTCGCTCGTCCTTCCTGAGAAATGTACCTAGGGTTCCACCCACAAATCTTTCTATATACCTTGTTAACAAGGAATCAAAAATTAGCCTTCTTGATTCAGCCTTTGGTTAGAGGCACTCCCAAGTACTAGACCGCTTCTCTGGCTTTAGTGATGCCCAGAATACGCTCTATGGATCTGATTCTACCTGTGGACAGATTTACTGAATAGAAGAAATAGCTCTTGAAGTAGTTAATTTTCTGAACTGTCGAGTCTTGAAAGGATTTAAGGAACTTTTTTATGGTGAGCAGCAAATTCTGGCTTTCATTAAGGAATAATAGTTGTCACCGCGTACAAAAGATGAGAGATTAACGGGCTTCAGAGTTGGATCTTGAAAGGATAGCACCAACCAGGCACTACCAATTGCTTAAAGCTCCTATAGAATGCCTCAGCTGCTAAAATGAACATACCAGGGGACAACGGGTCCACTTGCCGTAATCCTCTCGAAGACCAAAAGAAACCTGATGCCTCCCCATTAACGAGGATAGAAAACCAATTATTACCCTAGCAGGTTTCCATTAAGATAATCCATTTAACATTAAAACTAAACTTGGACAATACTTGCTTGAGAAAGTTCCAGTTGATCCTGTCAGCTTTCTCTAAGTCCAGTTTCAAAATGATATTCCCCCCTCGGGTCTTTTTATCTAGCTCTCTCATTGCTTCTTGGGCCAGGGCGATGTTCTCTATAATGGATCTACCTTTCATAAATGCCCCTTACTCAGGGGCTATTAGCTCGGGGAGGATGGTGCTTAGTTTAGACACTTGGATATTGGAGAAGATTTTGTATATTGCATTGCATAGGCTGATGGAACGGTAATTTAAAATTTTTGGATGCTGTTGAGGATTTGTGAATAAGACAGTTGAGGGACAATGAAAAGGCTCTAGGGAGAGCATCCCCTTCAAACAAGGATAAGGCAGGCGTATGAATATCATCCCCCACAATATGCCAGCATTCCGAGAAGAATGCCACTGAAAAATCGTCGAGACCCGATGCCCCATTTTTGGGGATAGAAAAAACAGTTGTTCTTAACTTCTTCTAGCGTGGGGGGCAATGTGAGCTCATCGTTATCTTAACTACAAAGCATTTGAAGAAATCTTCGAGATTAGCTCGTAGGAAATGACGGAGGATTCTTCTTTGAAAAGGCCATCTTAGAAGGAGATCGCTACCACTTTGATGTCCTCCTGGCCTAAGATGGTGTTATCGGTGGTGTCTTTGATCTCAGTTATTATTGACTATCTAATTTTTTTAGTGGTTGAAGAGTGAAAAAATTTCGTGTTTCCATCTCCTTCATCTAGACAGGAGATCCTCGCTTTTTGTTTCCAGAACACTTCCTCCATGAGTTCAAGGTTGGCCAAGCGCTTTTTAACAGTTGAGCTTTCCTTTAGTAGGTCCTCGTCTATTGCTACCAATATTTTCTATTCAATGGCTACCAAGTCTTCTTCAGCTCATTTGAGTTGGTGGAAAACATTACCGCAAACTTCTTTGTTCCAAACTTTCAATAGATGCTTAATTTTCTTCAGCTTTAACTGGACGTTTATCATAGGATGGAATGAGCATCTACCTTCCCATGCCTTCTTGATGACCTGATGAAAACTCTCCTAAAGTGTCCACATTCTAAGGAACTGAAACGGTTTGAGCTTGTGCTAGAACTGGTTGGGGAAGGATAGGAGTACGGGTGCATGATCAGAGTTCACGCGGGACAGGTGATCCACTCTAAAGGTTGGATAAGAGGCAACCCATTAGTTATTAATGAGGACTCTGCAAGTCTAGCCCACACCCTTGCCTGGCCCGACCGGTTATTACTCTAGCTAAATTAATTACCTACATATCCTGCATCCATAAGGTTGGAGTTCTACACCGAATCAGCGAATTCAAATATGTTGGATTTTTTAGGATCTCTGCTACCTACTCTTTCAGTTGATGAAAGTACTACGGTGAAATCCCCACCTACGGCCCACGGGCTCCGGGTGTTTCTGCTCATGGCTTCCATCTCACTCCAAAGAACTCATCAGAGTATTTTGCTGCAGCGGGCGTAGACTATGGACAAGAGAATAGAATCCCTAACATTCTGCAAGAACATAGTTAGAGTGATCATTTGGTTAGAGGACGATATAACATTGAGGTGCTGCTGGGCAAATATCCAGATTTTACCCCCAGCCTCCCCATTGGAGACCAACGTGTGAAATCCAAGCTTCAAGCCTATGGCTACTTACTTATCTTCTCTCATCATAGGCTCGAGGATTACCACAAAGCACGGATTATATTCCCTGATTAGCCTTCGAATGGATTTAATGGTGGGTGTATTCCCCACCCCACGGGCATTCCAGATAAGGGCGCAAACCATCAGTAACACAACCATGAATTCGTGGCCCTTCTTTTCAGCTTTCGAAGTATGAAGTACCATTCCCCTTCTTCACATTGGTGAGCTGTTTTCTTTCCTTGGAGTTGTCTTCTTCTCCCTTTAGCCACTCTAAAAGTATAGTCTGTTGTGGCTTGGACCGTCTCAACTCCTGTGCCGAGCTCTGCTAGAGGTTCTAGAGGGATTTGAAGCTGGGAATTAAGAGCCTTAGTTAACTCCAGGGGATCAGGCCTGTGTGGAGGTTCTACTAGAACTGATGTTGCTTCAACAATACAGCCCCCCTATACGTACACTTCCAGGGGTTCTTGGACAAAATAGGGGGTCAAATTTGCTGCTAGGTGGCCCAAGTCTACTCTCTGATTCTCCAAAGGGGTGAGGGGATGAGGTTGCATCACTTAATCACCAGCCATGGAGCTGAAAATTGTGACTGCTTATACTAATAGGAAGCCAATTTTAGGGTCGCTGATCTAGTCTCAGCGAAGATCCACCCACAGATCTGGCCCAAGGTTTAGAGTACTTATGCAGCTTGCTGGTGTTGTTCACGATGGCATCCTAGGGGGCTTGTTGGGATTAGACTAGTTCTTGCGGTGTTGGGCCATCCTGTTGAATGAGTTGGTCCGCTAATTCATGCAAAGAAGACAAGACTTCTTGAGGGGATGAATTGTTACTCAAGTTCTGATTAGCTAGAATTTGGGGAGCAGAGATTGGTGGAGGTCTGAAATTGGGCTTAGGAGGTTGGGTAATAGGCTTAGCCAAATGGACAGGATCTGTAGGACTGGCAGCTAGCTCTTTGGAATTCAGAGATTTCACGGTTATCCCAGGTTACTAAACTTGAGAATTGGTAGGGGAAAGGTTGGGAAGGTTTAGACGGGTGGAGTTAGAGGAGGGTGGTATAAAAGGAGGAGGAGGTGGGGGAGCTGGAGACATGTGTTTGGGAAGGGTAGGGAGCAATTGAGGGAGGGTATAGACTGGGCTGGGTGATCCTACTGCAGTTAGAGTAGGGGAGGTGATGTAGGAGGGCAAGGGATGTGTGGAGGGAAGGCTGAGAGGTTGGGGGAAGGATGAGATGGTGAGGGGGGACCGGAGAGCTTAGGATTCGATGGGTTTGGGGGGGGGGGGGGGGGGGGGGGGGGGGGTGGATTAGTGGGATAATTGGTGCTAGGGGCAATTGAACCGGGTCCGGAACCTTAGGGACATTAACATAAATAGTTGGGGAGGGCATGGGATAGGCGGGTCTAAGGACTGAACGAAAGTCCTTTCTACCCATCTTTTGGTCGATTCCGGCTCATATGGCAGAGGAGTTCGTAGGGAACAATGAATCTCTATAGGTCGATTGAGCTCCAGAAAGTTGATGATAGGAAAAAGGATCTCATTAACCTCCAAATATCTCAAACTGTGCAAGTCCGACCCATCTCTTAGCTTGATCTTAGCTCTGGAAAAACCTTTGAACACACCCAATGTAGCCATCCTGTCAATCTCCAAGACGTCTCCAAATGAGTTAGCTAGCTCTTCAATGGCAGTCGTTTATCAAGAATGGGGTGGAATACCAAACGATCTTTTCCAAATACCATTGTTGATAGGAGAGGAGGATGGGGACCAAGCTGAGACATCAGACAACCGCATCTCGCGGTGGAGGGAGGAATCTGTGGCAAAAGCCAGCATCTCAGGTCTAGACTAGAAGTTGATGAGGAAATAGTTAGGCGCCATTCTCGTGAATTTCACCAAAGCGGCTGCATGTTTTGACTTACGCTAGGTGTCAATGAGGTGAAGAATGGAGACATTTTCTTCCTCCGAGGTGGCTATTAGGGCATACGCTAGATCAACCCTCAGCTTGGCAACTACCTTTAGATCTGCCTTAATAGAGCAACTTTTAGAGCTTGCAGGGGGAATGATGATATTGGATTCTGCTCTGAACTTGTAGCAGAGGTTTCTTCGCCATAGACAAATAAGAGGTTCCCCGGTTCAACTGAGGTAGGTGATTTTTGGCCGCTGGCTGGCGAAGGGTTCCCTCTACTAGACGGCTACCCAACCCAGGGGACTGATTCGCTTTAGCCTTAGTAGCCCACTACGTTGACCATCTTACTTTTTAGCTTATTTGAGGACATGCAATCAAAACTGAAGCATATCCAAAGCTCAAGTGGACCACACCATTGGAAATAGTGAGGATCTAATGCCTACCATTGAAAGCTTCTTAGGGCCTATAGAAGTTTTGGATCAAGCTGATATTTCTGTTTTCCTTTCATCTGGTGTGTGCCACCTTAATTTATATAGAAGAACTAATAAAACATCGACGCAAGTAAAAAATAGTAATAGAATAAACAAAAGACTATAAGCACTAAGGATTTATATGGTTTAGCAATTTTCTTTCATCTACTCTTTGTTATCGGAACAGAAATAAAAATATAAGACTTATCTCTCCTACTTTTCGTTTCTTTCTAATAAAATTCGCTCTATACGTATGCTTTTTATTTTGTAGTCGGCCACTCAATTATTCTAAAACTAGACATCACACCTTTTTAGATTGAGAGAGAGAGAGAGAGAGAGAGAGAGAGAGAGAGAGAGAGAGAGAGAGAGAGAGAGAGAGAGAGAGAGAGAGAGAGAGAGGACTTCCCATATGGTTATCACGTGTACATAGGTACACTGCCGCAATAAGAAATACATGTTCCAAATTGTTGGTGCAACTTGAGCGGTCTGGTTGAGGGTCAACCTAGGCTCAACACAACATCAATTGAATTAAAGCACAGTCCAACTCAAACCAACCTGAGACCCTACCTAAGCTTCCAAACTAGAACTCCCCTACCCGACTTTCCATGTCCAACCCTAACCCATTTCGAGTTGGGCCTGGGCAGTTGGTGGGCCAAAAAATTATTATCTTATACACTATATTATTATTTTTGTATCTTGTACTATACAGATGTTAAGTATAATAATTTATGCTATATAGCCGGAATTGCCCAACAACCTCAACCAGGTCAGCTTGTAGAGTTCCAGCCTGACCCCGACCAGACCTCAACCGGACTGGAGCCAACCTGATGAAAAGTCAGGTTAGGCCATTCGGGTTCGGTTGAGCTTGACTCAATTTGCGCGCTTACCCCAAACTGTTGATAACTGGCGCCCCATGAATCACCCGAGAGATTCCAACATTTCATATTTGGCCTTTTTTTATGAAGTGGATAGTTGTTGTGCTTCTTCCTTAATCGTCCATTTATAGGCCTCAAAAGGAAGGTTTAGCATCTTCCAATCTTGGGGAACTATAGGCATACCCAAACACGCTGTGGTCCCTAAGATCAAAGATCTGTGTCACCAAACAATGGCCCGACATGCATGCAATTGAAAGCTTGACGCTATGATTCCTTTCCAAGGAGTCTCTCTCATTTGAATTCACGTGTTTCACAAGCGTGTAAAAGTAACTCATCAAAAAATCTGTATGGCCCACCATCACTAATACGTAGCTGATCATGAGGTGAGAGACGATATACACCGTCTCATTTGAGACTGACAGTTTCTTTGACATGTCATCCAAACACGCTTCTGCGAGAAGCAAGCCATACACCGAGTGGGGCCCACCATGAACTTGCACTAGCTGGAATATCAAGCCGGTCTACTTACGAGCTGGATCCCATTTGAATTTTGAATGTGGGCTGTTGACCATTTTGTTTCTAACCACTCTTTTTTCTCATACAAATCTCCTAGGCTGGCTTGATTTTTTATTTTTTATTTTTGGGCCGGGGCCTGTTCATGCTGGGCCACACGTGATGAGTGGAACACATCCCACACACCCGTAACTGCTTACTACACTTATGACGAGATCATGATTTGGATAGCTACTCTCCTTCTCGAGGAATATTGTCCAATAAAAGAAATAATATTAAAAAGAGAAGGGATCCAAGTTGTCACCAAGCACTTAAAACTCCATACACGAACACACATGCAAAAGATCTAGACCCTTCACATGTAGGGCCCTAACTCTACTGACGCGTACTCCAAGACTCAACCTGTCCAGTACCCTTGAGGATTGCAAAGGGACGGCTAGAAAAAGAGTCCACCCAATGGTCAACATTTAATGGATAAAAATCCTCAACTATTGAGGACCAGGATCATTTGACCAACGTAGCTTCGAAGCATGTCCCAATCAATGTAAATGGACGGTGGTGAGCGGTTGGATCTGATATAATGGTTAAAAGGTGACCCAATTACCATCTTGAAAAGGTAACCCAGAACGACCCATTCAGCCTGAGTAGAGTTGGGCTGGACTGGGGTGTGACTCATGGTGTCGAACTTGATTGGTTACCATCAAATCCGAGTCGACTCGAACGAGTCGATCCTGATTCATTGGTGTCTTACAACCGTATTTGATACTAAACCACGAAATATTTTCTCCATCAAAAAACCAAAGATAAACCATACGAAGATGACCATACCATTTAACTACACACATACACTGTACATACCACTAATAAGAGATTGGGTTATGCTGATACAACATACAAGGAGTAGATGGATTTATGTAGAGGAAGAAGAATCCAATGCGAAGAGAGACTCCCTTACTGAAAAGATGACTTGAAACAAAGGTTAGGAGGAGAGGCATTGGAAAAGAGTAACCGTACTACAAATGCTCAGCCTTGTAGTCAAAAAAAGGGATCCCATAGGAAGGAATAAAGTGAGACAAGCTCTTCCTTCAAAGGAACAATAACAAGAGAAGGTACAAAAAAAAAAATATATCCTTCCTTCTTCCTTTCCCAAAGAAATCAACCACAGAAAGTGCTACAGCGATTTGCGCGAAGAGAAATTGAGGAGGCCACTCGCAGCAAAATCCGGGTCATTCATCAGGTAGGGTCCAACTTGAACATGTCCTGGACCAAAAATCAGGTGGTCCACATATGTATGAGACAAATGGCCTGTGGCTTACCTGATGAGTGGACTTTCTTGATTTTTTTTAGGACTAGGGGTGTTTTTTATGGTCCCCTAACCTTGATGGGTGGCCAAGATCCACGAATTGTCTAATTAAGCTCTCCTTGCGCAAATCCTCACACATTTTTGAGAAATAAAGAAAGAAAGGGAAGAACTAAACTCCTTTCATCTGCCTTCTGGGTGTAAAGGGAACAGCATTAGAGTTCTATCACCCACTTCTTCTTCTTCTTCTTCTTCTTGGAATGTGAAACCACCACATAATCTGTTACTGTCTTCTTCCAAGCTATAAACGCCCCAACTCCTGCATTTGCGCTTACAGTAACTATCATCCTCCTTTCCCACTTCTCCCTGTATCATCAACATATATACAACGACAATATTACTACACGGCATCCCATTTGGGCTTTAAGCCCCAAAACAGCCACTGCAATTGGAAATTGGAAAATTTTAGTTATCACAAGGACCACTAACTGATTCACATATACATGTAGCATGTTGCTCCATAATCAGAACAATTCATCTTATATGTCTCACCTGTTGAATCACTACCCGTGAGGCCCAGGTCATTTATGTGAAGATCTGGTAATCGTTACATTGGCTTGTTAATCAAGCTAGCTTCTATTTGGTTTTTATTTATATTAGTATCAGTACTAATGTTTTTTATTCTCAAAACCATTTTTGAACCACTTAAAGTCAGGATTGAGAAGGGGATTAGCATTTCCCAAATGAGAAGGTGGTTTCACCTTGGGAGAGTTGCTGATCCAAATGGTAGGATGGTGGATGGGATGTCCATAAAATGGGATTAACAATCCCATTACAAATACAACAAGAATCAAGAGAGGTATCTGATAAATAAAATCACCTACGGTAAGGATCAGCACTCTCTATTGCCACCCCAAGTCTCACAACACTCATCTCCTCATTTGGGTGACATAAGAGTCCCAATCTTTGGACATTTCATCACCATGGCTGGTCCCGGAGATCCCACTAGGTCTATCATCCGGTGGGGCCTCACCACGTCCTTAAAATAAATGGTTGAAACTAAGAGGACAACGGTTCACATTCTACAAGCATAAGTCCGGTAGCACCACAGAGGATCACCTGATCAATGTGCATATGTAATTTTATGCATAGAGGCCATCCACGGTGGGGTCCACCAGATGACAGGATTTTGTTATTCCTTGAAACTACAATATTCAGAGAAATGCTTGGCATTGACACCTACGGTAGAGTTACTGCTGGAAATGGCAATGGCTGGGCCTCTTGGAGAATTGGCGAGGCCGAGTGAATTACGCCTTTGCTTCTGCCGTTCCCGTGCTTTGTGATTCTGGAACCAGTAAAACACATTCTTCCCTTCTATCTTCCCAAACTTCCCAAGCTGGGCTGTGATTTGCTCGATCTGTTGTGCATTTGGCGTTCTCATGCCGCCCCTATAGAGCATCTCCAGGATTCCAATCTGTTCTTGGGTTGGGTTCCACCGCGTGCCTCCAGAGTGCGCTTCTGCCTGCATTTCATTCCTTTACGTCGGTGAGATGTAACTACAAAAATCAACCCGAAAAAGAAAAGAGCAAGAATTCAGTGCCTTGGCATATGCAAGAACCTGAGGTGCACATTTTCTGTATTTAGCCATTAAAATATTAGAACAAGCATATAATAATGCATCTTTCTCCTCCATATGTTCTATTTCTCCAGACAAAATGTGTTATAACTGCTATTAGCATGCAAGATCCATTCCAGACCTTGTTTTAGATATTTATTCATGCATACCTGAGTTGTATCTCGCTTGTCATCCATGGATGCAACACTCCTAGGTCCACTCTCAGGCTTAATGAAACTCTTCAAGTCTATAGGGGTGACGCCGTCACCGACACCGCTGGAGAGCTTGGGTGCAAGTGGGCGGAGGCGCTTGCAGCTGAGAGACGAGGGCTCATGCTCCCAAAAGCCACGAGTGAGCTGATGCACCTTCATGTTTCTCCTTTGGGGGGGAGAGCATGGAATATCTGTGGGATATATAGGGGGGAAGAGAGAGAGAGAGAGAGAGAGAGAGAGAGAGAGAGAGAGAGAGAGAGAGAGGAGTGGGAAATGAGGTGGAGCGTGGAAAGAAGAAAGACCAAATGATGAGGTGAGGTTGACTTGGGAGGAGAGAAAAAGAGGGAGTTGAATTGGATGTCACACAATATTCTCTCATGTTAGGGCGTCAAATCCGTCGTTTTTTCTTGCTTTCATGATAAGGTCTTCTTGCTTTTCGGTGGCCAGTCATTCCCTTTTGCTTTCTTTGGAGGGAATGAAATGAAAAAGATTCCTCTCCAATCCCTATACTCACTTGAACCCAAAGTTAAAAACTAAAGTTCCCCATCAAACCCATGCTATGGTGAATGCCTGCTGTCTCTCTCATAAAGGAATGGTAGAGAATGCCATAATGAAGGGAAACTAAAACTCGCCCTCTACTCGGGTTTTCGATTTCTACTAGAGCTCATGCTTCAATAGTCATGATTTTCGGTCAGTTGAGACCCACAGTAGATGGACCATTCCCCAAAAGTTTCCTTCGTAGGACAATCCCAACCTTCCAATTTGTGGCCATAAATTTATTTATTTATTTTTATTTTTTTTGAGTGTTAAGATGGTTAAAGAGAATGGATGCACTCTGATGGGAACAAAAGACCAATGGTATGGATCACTAGCCTAAGAACCCCCACCTTAAATTGCCAAATTTGTGGGACCCACCATGAAGAGTCATCACCACAAAATCACATCATGGGGGATCTTATAATCTCTGATTAATGGACATTTCCTTTCATAAAGCAAACCATTTTCTACCTATCATCTCAACCGTCCTTTAAATATCCACCAACTTAAAAGTTGAAAATACTAAATCAAATTTATTGAAGGCCCACGAGTAACTTGTATGCTACATGTACAATTTTTTGCTACATGTACGATTTTTTAAGTGCATGTCATCATCTATGCAAATGTGGAACCAAGTATACTGTGCATGTCCTTGAATCCAGGATCATATAATCTCTCAATTAAAACAACCCACTTCTTTGGAGTGACTAAAGAATAGAAGAATGAAAGTAGCCGACCCCACCCTTAAGTTAATCATGATTTTCTGAATTTCTATCAAACAATCTACTTTATAGTTATATTGCGATCTCCTTTTGGACAGAAATTTGTTGGATGAGGGGATTCCAGCTGTTGCATGCCTTTCTTATGCAATTGCATGAGCATTGGTGCATTTGGATGTACCATGACATTGTTGGTACCCAAGGATACGTTTGGATGCACTATTTATCCGAATTGTAATCACTATTCATTCGAGAAACAACACCGATATAGCTGGGAGTAGTGCGAGCATATTAATTCTTAATAACAACCGAAACCTTGACTTTAAATCTAGGGTTTTGATAGGGCGCTGCCTCCAACCACACATGGCCAGTTTACACCTTGGGATTGCATCTTTAGATTGATCTCAATCGTTAATGTTCTCATTTCTACTGTATGAAAGCTATGGTCTTATAATCGTGCTTCTTTAATGATCCCGACCATTTCATTCTAGGATATGAATATGAGTCTTTAAAAAATATATGCCTTTTAATTTTCAAGTCATCTTTATCTATAATCACCCATTCAGTAAATGTTTCTAAAGATAGTGCAAGGACACCGTACACGTAAGAGCCCTTCAATTCATGCCCTTCAAGTTGGACTCGAAATAAAAGTAATTGCTCTTTGTGAACTTCGTGAACTTAAGAAGGATGCTAACTTCACTAGAATTGTTGCAATTCAGTTAAATTGAGCCAAACGCAGCATTAATTAGCATACTCAATATCTTTCGTATTTGACATATGTGGCCAAGATTTAGAAAATACACCAATTGATACGACAGTGATATTATGGCAAAAGTTTTAAGATATTAGCATATTTTAAAATATCATGATAATATCATATTACTAGCTCAAATACAATAAAAGGCTCATGGAAGTTATTATATAAATCTCTCTCTGTGAGAGGGTTTCAAATCCAACCAGTTGGACCATAAAAGTACAATCCAACAAGGGATAACATCTCACCTATTAAGTGCATTTGAAATCCAACCCTTCTAATAGGTTGGTCCCACCATAGGATCATCTGATGCAAAAATTATCCCTACCTATTTATCAGGTGAGCCACACAATATGAAAAATTCTAGCCATTAATAAATAGCAAAAAAAAAAAAAAAGGTGCAGTACATTCAATTAGTAGATTTTTCGTTTTTAATAAGGTAATCCTTGTGATAAGGCCAACTTATTGGACTGGTAGGATGTCACACACATGAAAGATTGGAAGCTATTGGCTGGGTGGACCATATATGACTCGTAGTCCCACTGATTGGACGAGAGACCTCGCTCTCTTCACACACACACATATATATAATTTATTAATTAATTTACAGTAATAATTTTAAATATTTTTTCAGCGAAGAATTTACCGATACTATCTTAAGAAACATCTCAAAATTTGAAAATCTCCGGGGAAATTGCCGAGAATGAGGCCTGTCGCTGTGGTAGTGAGGAAAACAGAAAGCAAGGATTCCACTCTTTTATCTCAAGCAGGACTGGAAAATAAAGCAAATTGTCGGCCTTGGGAACTTGAAACGAAAAAAAGGTTTGCCAAGCTCACACGTGTATCTAAGAGAGCCTATCTACACGCCGACGCACAAGCCACATTGACACACATGTATGGGGACCCAAGCTGTCCATCAATTGGGTCCCATCGCGTACAAACCCTCGCAAAATGTTCTCTATCCAGGCTTTGGTTTATTACTGTAGCTCATCTAATCGGCAGACTACTAATTTTCGGTGCAGTTGCATGGTGGGGCCCATCTGATGGCTAGCTAGGATTAAGCATGTTTGCTTCATTTTGGCACATGGGGTGGCTTGTATGGCATCCCGGACACGAAATTTTTATAAGCTTTAGGGTAGATCCTGTAAATGTACTAAAGAGATCGACAATGCAGTGTGTCCGCCAATCTTTTAAACCAATGATAGATCAAAGCCTGTTTTTGTGATATTTTTAAATCAGAATTTATAATTTTGAAAGCGTAGTCAAATAATTGTCTATTATGTAAAATAGGTATGTATGATATATATATATATATATATATAAGACAAAAATACCTTTGGCTAATGTGAACCGATTGTGGAACCGTCTCAACCGACTCGGATAGTACCTCAACTCGAATCGAATTGGGATTGAATCCGTACGGTGACTTGGTTATCTTGATATTTACAATGCTCACCAAGTGTTTGATGAAATGACTCAATGAAGTGGTGTTTCAGGTGTACACATTCTCTTCAAGATCTGCTGGTGGCAAGGAAGGTATGATACGAAACAAATCACTACAAAAATAAATAAATAAATAAAAATTACATGACAAAACTACCCTTGTATTTTAATTTTGATGTTGTCTATCATATTGTGAGAAATTGAAGGTGCATTCCATGTGTTTGAGAAAATGTCATAGAGGCTCTAACTCGGCTTGAACTAGCCCAAGTTGCTAACTGAACTGAGTCGAGCTGACCAGTCAGTTTCGAAGACCAAGCCAAGCCAATTTCGAGCTAGAGAGTTCGATCTAACGTCAACTACTTGTAACACCCTAAATTTTTGCTATTTTAGATTGCCAATAATCTTTAATTTTTATTTTTTTTAATATATAACTAGCCACGTCGTCACTTACTGACCCTTAACGCTCGAAGTGAGCATATACGTGGTCGGCACCTATAAAGAACCATACAAATAAGATTGATCAACTGTAGAAAATCAACGAATCAGACTGATCACTTAAACATTGAGTTTAACTCCATGATTTTTCACATAGTGCCCAAATCTAACTGACCTACCACTGACTAATCAAGACAACTGTAATTAAATTAAAGATTTACCCAAACCTAAGCCAACTATGGGTCAAATCTTAATTAATAAACCAAATCAACTCAGTTACTCTTTTAGCTTAAAACTAACGGTTTAGAGTGATCATTGCCAAGTCACCATTTTCACTAATTTCGAATAGGCTACATTGTGAACTTAGTTAATTCGGACCCTAACAACTGCGCCAAGAAAATCTCTCAACCCAATTCATTCAAAAAATGCGCCAATTATCCGAACAAGCTCTAGGCCATTCGTTAGTGGGCCACTAATTCCGAAATTATAGAATAATGTCCATCTCACTGGGCTTGATGTCCATCACGGACAGTGAATCCAAACGATGCCCTCAATTACACAACTTGGATCGTGAAGATAGAGCTTGAAGGTCGTGACTATCCGGGACTTGAAACTTAAAACTTAAAACTTAAATGAGTTGGCCCTGCCACTAAAACGGCAAAGTTGTAACTTTCCAACTGTTGAATTGCAATCAAATTCGGGCCAAGAGTTAGTGATATTTCTTTGCTCATATTCGTATAATAGTGGGCCTGATTGACCATTAGAGACCGTTGATCACAAATCGAGCCCCTACGATCAATTAACTCATCCGTTTGCCACTAAACTTGGAACAACCCTTCATCTCACCGTGAGGCACCTGTTCCATGACACAGATTGGCCAGGGGGCACTGGGACAGCCCCAGGGACTAGAAATAACCCACTAGGGGTATATACATTAGAACTAGTCTCGCAAGGGCCAACTGGATAAATTTTTAAGCTATATATGCCCATACACATCTCTCCCACACTCCCATACGAATTTTTTTGCTAAGTGAGGAGAGAGAGGAGAGAGTAAAGAGGGAGTAGAGAGGGAGGGAGCTCTAAGGAGATAGATTTTTGAGGAATTCACCTTCCTACCTCAACTCTCATCGGAGCCCATGACACCGTCACAGTAGGAGCGGCCCACCAACCATAGAAAAATAATCATTCCAGCCCCTTTCAATTTTAGGTGTCCTAAACCACTTGCATATGATCTAAAATACAAACTCTATCGTCACAGGACTCCGACACACCATCCTGTGAGACTGGCACCTTGGAAGCGGCTCCACAAGCCGTTGAACCATACCTAAGTGTGGACCATTACTTTTAGGTGACCGTTTATCAAATCCAGAATGAATTTTAGTGATTGTGGTTATAAGGCCTATATCATAGTTCGTACTATTCCATAGGCTTTCGCAGTCCTCCCGGTTGAATTCTAGCAACCCGCGACCTGTAATCGGTGTTTGCACGCGACCCTAAGTCATATCTTGTATATCTTGTCAACTCAACTCGAAACTTGTACCCTATCGACCCCGCAGTCGCCTTGTCTCATGCGCCGATGCTATACGCAGGCCAAGAGTTGTGGGCCCGCATGTATTTCGAGAAAAACGCTACACGTGCAAATCTCGAGAGAATCTCTACAACTTATCCCATCAATCAAGTATACACCCTATGACAAGTGCAAGTAACCCATCCCCTCTTTTCCTAAGTCAACTCTCATGTCACTCACACCCATCCCTCTCCCTTACATCACCCATCACTCCATCTCTTTTCATCCCATCACCTCTCTCTCTCTCTCTCTCTCTCTCTCTCTCTCTCTCTCTCTCTCTCTCTCTCTCTCTCTCATTTCTCTCTTCACTCTCAAGCTCCCAAGGAGAACATCCAAAGTCCAAGCTTCCCAAGCTAAACCCAAGTGTGGTCCACTTCCCTACCTCTATCTCCCATCTTAGTTGTCCGATCTTCATCATCCTCCATCAAGATCGAAGGCAATGAAGCCTAGAAGTTCAAGGAGCTAAAGAAGAAAGTCAATCGGTGGGTGATCCACAGTTGATTTTTATTTTAAGGGCCCACTTGTTATGAGACCCACTTCATGTATGCATGGTAAAGGGAGGGCCCAATAGTGGCGGGGTCCCTCCCCTTCATGTCTCTCTCTCTCTCTCTCTCTCTCTCTCTCTCTCTCTCTCTCTCTCTCTCTCTCTCTCTCTCTCTCTCTCTCTCTCTCCCTTTTTCCCTACTGTGGTCCACCATGATGAATGGATTATATCCATACCATCTGGCCACATGGACGGTGGAAATCCCACCGTAATGTATCATCCACACCATCTAGTGGACGGACCTGGATGCAAGGAAGGCATAAATATTAGCCATATCCACTGGGTTTGGACAGAGGGAAAACACAAATATTAGCTTAATCTGACACTTGTGGCCCACCCGTGTGGAACCACCATGTCACGCCCCAAACTCGAAAACTGGGCTCACAAAATTTCCGATCGCCAAATCCGGCGCCGACAGCCTTCGTAGAATCTCATTCTCGGCTCTTAGCGCCCATTCGCCAGGTCCCGATCCTGGGATGCTACGAGGAGGATTTTCAACATCAGTTCGATTCGTAATAAGCATAACCAAAGGCATAACCCACAAACAACAACCAAGAATTCCATTACATTTCCACTATGATAAAAAACTTTACAAGTACAATGAGCATAAAGGGAAATAAAATGATGATAGACCAAAAACTCCAGAGTAATCTGCCACGTGCTCAAGCCTCAGCGCTGCTGCGATCCAACGTCACCTGCACACAACAGTCGTGCATAAGCTTATAGAAAGCTTAGAGGGTGGTGAAAATGTGTGCGCAAGATAGTAATATGATCATGCAGTATCAGAGTAATGCGGAATATGCAGATGGATTTATGAAAACCATAAGCCATACCAAGGCTATGCAATGCAAAGATGAAGGATGTCGGCCATACCAAGGTTATGCGATGCAAGATGCAAGTCAAGCATACAATCCTCATCTAAGTCCACATATCAAAACAGCTCAACTTTGGGATATTACCGGAGTCTAGTACACTCTAAACCAGATCGTCACCACATCGCGTGCAATAAGGTAAGTGGAAAAGACTTCACTATCCGTCTGCTAATATCAGGCTCGACTCGTCGATAGCGGACTCATTCCTCGAGCTGGTCAGACTCAGCCTAGCATTGCCCCCTACACTCGGGCGGGTAAGGCCGCACCCCCTTCCAACCGACCACGACATAGTGGAGAGCGCAACTGTCTGGTAATCGGCACTCAACGCTCATCTACCCACTCGGTCTAGAAGTTGGAGCAACCTCTTGGTACCATAAGGGTTTAAGGACTTTCACCTAGGGATATATATAGCATCCCATGTAGAATAAGATTTTCGGTATCCAATCCTGCTAACCACGCTACGCCTGTGGAGGCTACGGCCCCGATGTCGCTAGGGCGTACAATAACCATGTCATACAAATGCGAAATGCATGAATCACGTTATCCAGTCATGCAATAAATCCTGTGTATATCGTGCACTCATGTAGGGCAACACCGCCTAATAGGGAGCCCATAAACAACCTGCCCGAAGGCATATGCTATGATCAGTCACATCTCATATCAAGCATACATATGGTGCGTATGATCATGAGTCATGAAACTATATTAAACATGTTATGATGAAATGAACTATCCTTACAATACAGATGGGCCCGGACGGCCTATACACAACAAGTACGGCATATTAATGGGCCCTAGGGAGAGTTGTAATGTGGACATTTAACCAACATTAAACTTGTAATGTGGACGTCAAACCAACATTACTCCCAAGGCGCTACCCGTTAGTGAATATGATGAACTAGGTTGGGATCACACATTACAATGGGCCTCAGGTATATCTCATTGGGCCTTAAATAAATCAAATGGGCCATATCATATGGGCCTTCCATTCGTCAAGCGAGCCACATCAATGGGCCTAAGTGCATTGCAGTGGGTCATAACCCATTGGGCCTTGAATGCATCAATTGGGTCTAATCTCATGGTTCTTATATGTAACAAATGGGCCACCCAATTGGGCCCCATTTGTACACCATATGGGCCTCAACCCATAGGCTCTAGTACATCTCAATGGGCCTTAACCCATGGGCCCCTCAAACATCAAAATGGGCCAAATCCCATGGGCTTTAGAATACATCAAGTGGGCCTCGGCCCATGGGCCATACATAACGTTTATTTTCCATCCAAACTGGGCCCAATATGATGTTTAGTTCCATCCAAACTATTCATAGGGTCACATGGCCTAGGGCCCACTGTATTTATTTGCAATCCATTTTATTCAAAAGGGCATATGGACTCGGATTAAGAAATAAAACAAATTTAACGTTTGATCTACGACTTCTGTGATGGCAAGGGGATTTCAATGGTAGACGTTCAATGCTCCACCATTTACAGCAGTGGCCCACCTGATAAGTAGATCCATCTCATTCTGCCTCAAGCCTAATGAGCTCGCCAAAAAAAAAAGATGGATGGTTGGACTAGCCGCAGATAGCAGGTGGGGTCCACGTTCACCGAATGGATGAACGGTTTAGATGTCAAATAAATACCTTGGAGGGCCCACCACAACATTTATTAGCCGTCTAACCTGTTTACAAGGATCAAACGGCCAGGGCAGGGGACCCACCATGATATTTATCTGCCGTCCAACCCGTTTATAAGGCCACATGGCCAGGGGGTGGCGTGAATAAACACACGCATAAGGTGGGCTCCACCGTCCAGCGGACGGTGGAACAACATATACATCACTGTGGGTCCCATGTGGGGCCCACACTAATATTTGAATGCCATCCAAACCGTTCGTAAGGTCACTCAGACCTGGATGAAGGGAAAACATAAATTTTAGATCAATCCAAAACTTCTGTGGGCCCAAAAATGAATTTCAATGGTATAGGTGTGATCCCACTATTTCCTATGGTGTGGGCCACCTAAGTTTTAGATCAATCTGAAATTTGGAGGGGGCCCACCTAAGGAGGGGACCCACCTCATGAACGGTGTGGATCTAACATATACATCATGGTGGGGCCCACGGTAGCAGTCGTGGGTGGCTGGCTGACCGCCCGCCTGCCTGATGCTGCATGTAGCAGCATGCAGCTGCTGCTCCTTGTCAGAGGCAGAGGCCCTGCCTCTTCCAAAAATTGGAAAAAACCCTTTTTTTCGGAGTTTTTTGCGTCTGGGGGCCGAAACTTGGGAATCCACTCCGTCCATTGTGTTCAGTGGCTCGAGGTTGTCCCAATGAGTCCAGAGTTTGTGATTTTTGGATGTACAGAAATGTCAGAAAGTTCTTCAATGGTAACCACCAATGGTCCTAATGTTATGGCCCACCAGATGCTCAGATCAGGCCCATTCTCCTACTCAACGGTTAAAATGGGGCCGGCAAGAGGATGGACGTCTTGGATCTTACCCCAACATCAAGGTGGGGCCCATAAGGGGACCACCCCAAAAGCTCTTCTCTTTTTCTTTTTTCTTTTTTTTTGTATACAAGGACATCCAGGGTCCCAGACGCTGGACGTTTTGGGTTTAAAAAAAAGAAAACATTGTGGTGGACCCTGTTGAGGTGGGCCACCACTGATGGGTAATGTGGGTACAACATATAAGGTGGGCCCCACATAAAGGAAGCTTCGACAAAATAAATGCTTCAAGGTGGGGTCCATTCAAGTGGGCCACACAAACACAATAGGATTAAGAAAAAGAGAAAATGAAGTAGAGAGAGAGATAGAGGGTGGGACACGCTTGATGGAGGGACCCCGACATTATGGGCCCTCCCTTGTAATGAATCATACAACAAGTGGGCCATAAAGCATGTGGGACCACCAAAATTTAAAAATTAATGGTGGAGTTCCTTTCTCCACCAAAATGGACGGTCTAGATAACCTTCCTAATGCAATAAACATCATGATGGGGTCCATAGAGAATGGCCCCATCATGGAATGATCATGATGATCCTAGTGGGCCATCGGCCACATCTTAGGGTCCCAAGTGAGATCCAAACCATTGATCGGTTGGCCTCACTTGGCCCATCTCAAAAACATGAAAATCTAATAGTATTAAGCACCCACCGTCCGATCATCTTGCTCCTAGGGGTTCCTTAGCTCCTTAGATTTGATTTCAATGGGTGAGATGAGGAATGGATGGCTAGGATGGGAGATGATGGGGTAGGAAAGTGGGCCACCTTTGTTGCTTGGGAAGAGCTTGGAGAGCTCATACGTATGGAGGTGTTTGAGATTTTTTTTGAGTTTGAAATGAGAAAGAGAAAGAGAGAGTTGTAAAGGGAGAGAGAGAGAGTGATGGATGGATGTGGTGAGTGATGGTTGTGTAAGAAAACCTTGACTTTTGTGGCCTTTTGTGTAAGAGAGGTATGACATTGGAAGAATTTGGAAGCATTTGTGTAAGAAAGGTATGGGCATGGAAGACTTTTGTGGCTTGCTTGGGAGAAGGTGAAAGTGATGTGTACTTGACATGTGATGGATTGATGGATTGATGGGATTGATGTGACACATCGTAGAGATTCCCTTGGGTTTCGCAACGCGCGGCGTTTCCTCGCACTGAACGTCGGCCTACAACTCTCGACCAGGGTATCGCCTCGGCGCGCGAGTCGCGGCATTTGAACCGCGGCGACGGCGTGGTCGCTAGGGTACAGATCTTGGGTTAAGTCGACTCGAGTTGACGGCGTATGAATCAGGGTCGCGCGTGACTATCGGTTAAGGGTCGAAGGTTGCAGGAATTCGACTGGTAAGACCGCGGAAATCTACAGAATGGTACGGACTAAGATACGGGTCTTACACACCATGATATATATATATACATACACACACACATACATATCCAGACTGTCCAGGGCATCCAGCAACCCTAGACGACTATTCAGTTGCTGATGTGATGTCATCAAGTCTGAGGGTCCCACATATGATGTATGTATATCCTCACCATTGGTCCATCTGGTGGGACCCACCTCCGAAAATCAGACCATCCATCTAGACATCCAGGGCCTGGACACTAGACTCTAGACGTTAAAGGGGTCTGGCCTTAAAAAAAATTAATAATATATATAAAAAATAATATATAATATAATACATACATACATACATATATATATATATATATATATACATGTATGATATGTAAATATATGTGGTGGGCCTCAGATGGGACCCACCTATTTAGTAGCAAATTGGCTGAGGTACCTTCACCAATAGCAATACATCTGTTGTATTAAGAACCGATCATGACATATGTGTCATAACTTAAATGTCTGTCCACCCATCTGATGGTGGACCGCACCATGATGTTAGTGTTTTATCTACATTGTTCATCAGGGATAGTGCAACCTGATGCATGGTGGTCTTGATCTACACCGTCCACCCTTATAAAAAAATCAGGCAGATTCAAATGTCAGGTGGGGCCTGCCGTGATGTATCCAGCACGTGGGTCCACCATGGTGTATGTGTTACCTTCACACTGTCCAACTGAGGAAGGTGTGGCCCACTGTGAAATATGTGTTTCATCCTTACCGTCCATCAGTGGGCCCCATGACGTTAGCAGTTCTGTGAGGCCCGCTGATGTATGTGTTACATCCAAACCATCTATCCATTTAGCAAGCTCATCTTAAGGCTTGGGACAGAAAAATGAAGCAGACCTGATGATCAGGTGGACCACACCGCAGAAAATAATGTAGAGTGAACGTCCACTATTGAAACCCTTTTTGGGGTCACGGAAGTTTTGATCAATATGAAATTTATTTTTCCTCTTAATCTAGGTCTTTGTGACCTTATTATCAAGTTGGATGGAAAATAAAATGATGGGCCTCATTAATTTAAATGGTGAAAATCATTATCTCGACTGTTATTTGTGGTATGGTCCAGATGATTAATGGGATTCATTTTTAGAAATACTCTAAAATGACCTCTAATTGATGTGTGGGCCCCACCTTGATGTGATGTATATTAGGCCCGTATGGGAGGCCCTTTATGATGTATTTGAGGCCCAGATATGAGGTCCATTGTGGCATGTTTTGAGGCCCATGTTTGAGGCCCACTATGATGTGTTTTGAGGCCCATTGTGATGTAATTGTGGTCCACGTCTGAGGCTCGATGTGATGTGTATGTGACCCATGTGTGAGGCCCATTATGATGTATATACGGCCCATTTGGCTAGGCCTATTGCGATGTATTTGTGACCTTTAAGTGAGGCCCATCATGATGCTTGTTAGGCCCTTGTATGAGGCCATGAGCCCACTATATGTTAGGTTCTATGTGGACCACTCCTTGAGAGCGATGTAAGTTAAATATCCACATTGATGGAAAATAGTGGTTAAATGTCCACATTGGGACCTTCTCTTAGGCCCTTATTAGTTCCATTCTCATCCTTCTCTAAAAGGGTGGACCCTAATTATTGGGACACATTGATATATGCATGATCCATCTATTCATACTGAGGTAACCCTTAATGTTGGGTCTCCATCGGTCATCAGTAGGATTGGTCTAATCTTGGAGTCCATCTATAGACCCCACCATGCTTATAAGCTAATTATCGATGCCGATTATCGATATCGATTGTGAGAATGTGATAGCATAGTATCATAATACATGCCCAGACGCATCATCTTTATACTTGTGATGATATGTGGTTTGATCATTGCATATACCATTGGGCAGGTTGTTCGTGGAACTCTCTAAAAGGCAGAGTTGTCCCACATGAGCACACAATATGTGTAGGATTGATGTATGATTAGATTGTGTGACTCATGCATCTTGCATTGTGTGATGTGATTACTGTACGGTCTAACGACATCAAGGTCATAACCTCCATAGGCATATCATGAATGGTAGGATTAGATATTGAAAATACTGTTCTAGCATCGGGGTGTCATAGATGTCCTTGGGTGAAAATTTCTAAACCTGATGGCACCAGAGAATGACTCCAACATCGAGATCGAGTGGATACATAAGCACATGAGGGTCGTATACTATTAGACTGCATCTCCCACTGTGTTGTGATCAGTTGGAAAGGAGTATAGCCTTATCCGCCCGAGGGTAGGGGCAATACTAGGCTGAGTTTGACCAGCTCATAAATGGGTCTGCTATCGACCGGCTGGGCTGATATTAGTAGGCAGATAGTTAGATCTCTTCCATTTGCACGGTTGTGCATCCATTGGGCAGTGATGTGGTATAGAGTGTATTAGATCTCGATGATTATGCAGATGAACCGTACTGATATATGGTGTAGATTGATATGTTTGAGCTACATTTTATTCACGACATTGGCTATGTAGGCCTTGCATCATATGGCCTTGGTATGCCCGATAGCATTCAGGCCTTGCATCGCATAACCTTAGTACGGCTGATGACATTTATGGACTTATAGGCATTTTCGCATTATTCTGATATTGCAAACTTACATTTCTATCATATGCACACACTTTCACCAACCTCTAAGCTTTATATAAGCTTATGCATGACCGTTGCATGTAGGTGATGCTAGAAAATAATTTTTCAAGAGCAGGATCGTGTTGCAGAGCTTCCAGAGTTTTGGCTTTATTATCATTGTATTTCCCTTTATACACATTGTACCTTAAAGTTTTTTATCATGGTGGATATATGATGATGTTTCTTGTGGTTGTTATTGTAGGTTATGCTTAAGGTTATGCTTATTATGAATCAAATTCATGTTAAAAATCCTCCTTATGGGATCTCAGGATTGGAACCTGGTGTATGGGTGCCGGGAGCAAAGAATGGGGTACTACAGAGGCTGTCGGCGCCGGATTCGGTGATTAAGAATTTTGTGAGTCCGGTTTCTGAGTTTGGGGTGTGACAGTGGTTGTTAATTTATTTTGCATGTCACTTGCATGGGTGAGAATTGAAGAATTGAAATTTGGACATGTATAATTTCTAAATAGGGAAGAAATATGGGTCCCTGATCACCCCAATGCTTACATTATCTATTTTTTCTGCCAATTATGAAATTCTAAGCATGATACCCCCAAATTCTTGAAATCAATAGGAAGAATCATGTTGCATGTTTCCCCGTATGCATGAATTGCGTAGATTAACTATTAAATTCACTACATGCATGTTTAATTTTCTCTGAAATCAGTCATTGCACTCAATTCTCCTATGATTTTAAGTAACTTAAGACTTGTGTGCATGTTTATTTAGAATTACAGTAGATATTGTAAACCTATGACTTTTATGCTAATAGCGGTTGTGTTTTATTATTGTGCATGCCTAGTTCTCTCGCAACTAGAAGTAGATCGCCTACTGCTTAAAATTAATTCATTATTAAACTATCCCCTTTCCTGATCAGCCAGCAAATTTCAGAGCCCACATGGGCAGCCCCTCTAGTAGGGCCGTCCATGGATAAATTTGACCCAATTAGTCGAATTACGGATAGTCGACTGTAGTCGGAATACGCGGGACGTTGTTCCCAATGCCGTACGATTTGTAGTTCATCGAGCGGGGACAAATTAGCTTACCAGCTGGCTATCCATGTTCGTTAACCATGTATGTACATGCCTTCTTGAATCTAAAACACCCCATACCTTTGAGAGGCCACTATTTGAAAATGGTGAGCTCTCAGTCTTATAGGGAAGGGGGGGGGGTGGGTGAATAGGACTATGCCAAAATAAAAAATGTTGAACAAAAATATTAAATATAACTGAATCAAACAAAGATCTCAATTGTAATAGTATTGAGAAATTGATTCAAACCTTATTCAAAGGACAATCTTACACCAAAAATAAATATTTATGGTAAGACAACCTGATTTCTTAAACGTAGTAAGGATCAAAATCGCAAACTAAAAAAAGAGGCAAATAAAGGAAACTATCTATTACATGCATTCACTACATGTACATGAATGAAAAGATTACAAACATTCAACACACATCCATCATATACATCATCATTCACCGCAAACACCAGAAATTAGAGTGGTTTAGTGTAAGACCCGTATTATAGATCATACCATTCCGTAAGCTTCCGCGGTCCTCCCGGTTGAATTCCGGCAACCCTCGACCTGTATCTGATATTTGCGCGTGATCTTTAGCCGAGACCTGTATACCGAAGTCGGCTCAACCCAAAACTTGTATCTTAGTGACCGCGTCGTCGCCGTGACTCACGCACCGAACCTATACCCATGTCAGAAGATGTGGGTCTACGTTTATTTCAAAGAAATGCCACGAGTTACGAATTTCGAGAGAATCTATACAACATGTCTCATCAATCAATCAATTAATCAAAGTCAAGTACAAGTCATACCCCAAGTACATCACTCATCCCTCCTCTTTTCACAAGTTAACTCTCTCTCTCCCCTACCCATCCTTTTTTTACAAAATTTTAACCCAACCTATACCTCCCCATCCCATTCCTTGCAACACTCATCCATATCATCCCATCACCTCTCTCTCTCTCTCTCTCTCTCTCATTTCTCAAACCTCTCAAGCAACACCACACATCCAAGCCCCCTCTCTCCCAAAGCCAAGTGTGGCCCACTTTCCCTACCCTCTCATCTCTCATCCCCACCATCAAGACTCCATCGTCCACCGTTAAAAGTTGAGCATAGGAGTTAAGGAGGCTAAGGGATCAAGGAGAATTGCAAGAGGTGGGTGATCCACCGTCGATTTCAAATTTTAGGGCCCACTTATTATGGGACCCACTTGATATATGCATTGTATGAGAGAGGGGCCCATAGTAGTGGGGTCCCTCTACCTTCCTCTCTCTCTCTCTCTCTCTTGTATGGATGATGTAAAAATGTATGGCCCACCTGATGTGTGTGTGTGGCCCACATGATGCATTTATCCTTTCCATGTCGTTCATGCATTGGGCACACCTTGCTGGACTTTCTAGCATACAGGATTGCTACCCACCCGTCTGGACAAGCCCATATGAAGAGAAAGCATAAATGACAGCTTATTACGGGATGGGGTGTGTAAGACCCGTATCCTAGTCCGTACTGTTCCGTTAACTCCCACGATCCTTCAGGTCGAATTCTGGTGACCCATGACCAGTTATCGGCGTTTGCGCACGATCACGAGTCGTGTCTCATATATTAGAGTCGGCTCGACCTGAGACTTGTACGAGTGCGATCACGGCGTCGCTGCGGTTCCGATGCCACGTCTCGGGCGCCGAGGCGGTACCCAGGCCAGGAGATGTGAGCCCGCGTTCAAATTGTAGAAAACGCCGCGCGTTGCGAGTATCGAGGGAATCTCTACAAAATGTCACATCAATCAATCCCATCCATCAGTCAATGTCAAGTACACCTCCCATCACAACCCATACTCCTCTCTCACCCAAGTCAACACAACCCATACTCCTCTCTCACCCAAGTCAACACAACCCATGCCTAGTCAAGTACATACATCACTCTCACCCATCACACCCATCCCTCTCCATACATCACTCTACCTCTCTCTCATTCTCTAATCCATTCCCCAAGCACCAAGAGAGGAGCAACCGTCCATGGCTTCCATGGAGAGCAAGTGTGGCCCACTTTCCTATCTCCCATCTCCACCATCCTAAGTCGATCTCAACCGTTGAAGTGCATCCATTGGATCTCTGACATAAATTGATGGAAGAAAAAAGTCCAAGAAGATCAAAGGTGGGTGTTTCTCTCTCTCTCTCTCTCTCTCTCTCTCTCTCTCTCTCTCTCTCTCTCTCTCCCCCTTGTATGATGGCCCACCTTGATGGCATGTGGTATCCATATATATGGACCCACTTAATCTGCACCATCCATCTGTTGAGCTACTGGGCAGCAGCCCAACAGCGTATAACTGCTGCAATGGACGTCAGTATACTACCTGGGGTGACTGATGTATGTGTCCTTTACACACCTTCATCAATGTTATGTGGACCCCACCACCAATCATGTATTCAACGTATGGGGTGGCCACGTGTATGTGGACCCCACCTGAAGCATGCGTCCATCCACAGCTTAGTGAGCCCTACGTGGGACCCACCTATGAGGAGAGAGGGTTGGTTTGCGTCACACAGCTGTAGCTGTGGTACTGACATCAGCTGGGGTGTAGTTTGATCCACACCGTCCATCTGTTTGGACCCACCGTAGATGTATGGGCCTTGCCTCACCACCCATCTGACCTGATGATGGGACGCACCTTGATGTTTGTGTCCATCCATTTATAGTTGGGATGGACAAGAGCTTCGAGTAGCCGCTGTGATGTTCGTATTTCATCCAAACTGCCCATTCTTTTGGTGAGTTTGTCCTCAGGCTGGAGACTGCAATCAAGCAGATTCAAATCTTTGGTGGGCCACAAGTGCGGGACCCACCTTTACGATGATTCTACACCGTCCAGATGGCTCTGGACGGTGAGCATGGGCATTTTAATTGGCCTATATTATATTATAATATATATATATACACACACTCAGAGAGGAGTGGGATTTGGGTTGGCTTCCTACGTGGGACCCATCAGTGATGTTTTTATTTTTCTTCCAACCGTTCAGCAACCTGGATGGGTGGAGCCCACCGTGATATATGTTAGTATCTACGCCGTCCATTCATCTGGCGAACTCGTCTTTGGCTCAAGACACAAAAATGACGCAAATTCAATCCTCAGGTGGGCTTCGTACATGGACCCTACCCTTGATGTAAGCGCAGCATCCAAACTGTCCGTCTGACGTACTCGTAGGCCCCACTCTGATGGATGTGACCCACCCAAACCATCCATCTATTTGGCGATCTCGCCTCAAGGCTTAAGACTAAAAATAAGATAGATCCATTATCACGTGGACCACACTGTGGGAACAGTGGAATTGAACGTCTACAATTAAAACCCTTTTTGGGATTTACAGAAGTTTTGAATCAACATAACATTTATTTTTCCCTTCCTGTTCAGGCCTTATGACCTTGTGAGTAGTCTAGATGGGAAATGAATGCTATGGTGGGCCCTCTAAATTTTTAACTGTAGGAATCATTATCACCACTACTATTTGTGGCATGGTCCTGATGACCTCCCAATATGATCCATTTGGGTAGAACTCTAAAATGATCTCTAAATAAAATTGTATGGTGTGGATAGCCCACCTAGAATAGTGGGCCTGATTTAATGTAACTAGGGCCCACCGGTTGTATATATTTGAGGCCCATGTGTAGGGCCCACCTATTGTGTATTGAAGCCCATTGGTTGTGGCCCATTTATCGGGCCCACTTTGATGTATTTTGTGGCCCATTTTTTGGGCCCACTTCGATGTATTTTGTGGCCCATTTTTCAGGCCCACTTTGATGTATTTGTGGTCCATTGTTGAGGCTCACTTTGATATATATGAGGCCCACGTGATTAGGCCCATCTTTATGTATTTGTGGCCGTTGTTAAGGCCCACTTTGATATATATGAGGCCCATGTTATGAGGCCCACCTTGGTATTTGAGGCTCATGGGTCGGGGTCCAATGGGATGTACATAAGGCCCATTTCAATGTGTGATTCAACCATGATAAGTGTATTGTATATCTGCACCATCTAGCCGCTGAATGGTGGGACTCGCCCCGATGTATGCATTTGATATTCGCGCTATCTATCCATCTTGATAGCACAGGGCCCACTTCCTGCATGTGTTGGGCTCGCCTATACTATACAGGCCCACCATGTTGTGCATGTTTCACCCATACCGTCCACTTGTGTGGCTCAATCATTGTATTTAAGAGGCCAAATAAGTTGTATTTATGGCCTATGGGCAAGACCCATTGTGATATGTACTAGTCTCATGATGTGTAGCCACTTGACGTATTCAAGGCCCAGGTGCGTGACCCATTTTATGTATTCAAGACCCATGTGTAGGGCCCACATGTTATATGTTTAAGGCCCATGTGTAGGGCTCACTTGTCATGTATATGAGACTCATTAATGCAATCCACTTAATGTATATTGAGGTCTATGGGTTATAGCCCATTATGATGTATCGGAGGACCATAGGTCGTGGCTCATGGTGATGTATATTAGGCCCATGTATTCGGCCCATGGTGATGTATATCAAACCCTTGTATGAGGTCGTGGGCCCACTGTACGTTTGACCTTACATGGGCCACTCTTTGGGAGCAATGTTGGTTGAATGTCCTCATTGATAGGCAATGACGGTTAGATGTTCTCATTGTTACCTTCCCTTAGGCCTTGTTAGGCCTATTCTCTTCATGGGTTAATCCAAATAAGTAGGCCCCATTCGCCATAGATGGATGGCTTCGTGCTATCGGATTTGATATAACCACGGTCGAAAGTCGATCTTTACATTATGGTTGATTGGTTGTCCATCTATGGACCCCGCCTTGTTTATATATGTTGGTTGCTGACTCTGTGTGTCGTGGCTGATTGACCGATTACCAATCGAGGCTGATTATCGAGACTGATTACCGATCATGGCCGATTGTCGATTGACGTGGCCAATTGCTGAATCTGCTTGTCATGGCCGATTGACCGATTCTGAATATCGAGGCCGATTATCGGTCAATGGCAATTATCGTGGCCGATTATCAATTTCGATCGTCGTGGCTGATCGTCGATTCTGATTGTCGAGGCCCATGTGATGTATATGCGAGCTGTATTTGAGGCCCGTTGTGATGTGTATCCAACCCGTGTTTAAGGCTCACATGATGTATATGCGACTTACGTGATGAGGTCCACTGTGATGCATTTGAGGGCTAGGCGATGGAACCCATTGTAATGTATGTTAGGCCCATATGAATGGCCCATCGTGATGTGTATTAAACTCTTAAGTGAGGCCCATGGTGTTGTATATTTCGCCCTTGTGTGAGGCCATGAGTCCACTATATGTTAGGCTTTATGTGGGCCGTTCCTTGGGAGATAATGTTGGTTAAATGTTCACGTTGTCGATGTCGATTGTCAATGCCTGTTATTGATACCAATTATGAGTATGTGACTGCATAGTATCATGATACATGCCCATATGCATCATCTGCATGTCTGTTATGAGATATGATTGACCATTGCATATCTCATAGTGTTGGTTGTTATGAGACTCCCTGATAGGTGGAGATTGTCTCACATGAGCGCACGATATGCGCATGATTGATGCATGATTGGATTACATAACTCATGCGTCTTGCATTACATTGTGTTGTACTGTACGCCCTAGCGACATCAGGGTCGTAGCCTCCACAGGAATTTCGTGGATGGCCAGATGGGATACCAGAAATCTGTTCTACATGGGGTGCTATAGATATCCCTGGGTGAAAGTTCCTAAACCCTCTTGGTTTCAGAGGTTGCTCCAACGTCTAGACCAAGTGGGTAGATGAGCGCTGAGTGCCGATTACCAGATGGCTGCACTCTCCACTGTGTCGTGGCCAGTTGGAAGGGGGTGCGGCCTTACCTGCCAGAGAGGAGGGGGCAATGCTAGGCTGAGTCTGACCAGCTCGAGGAATGGGTCCGCTATCTACGAGCCGGGCCCGATATTGACAGGCGGATAGTGAGGTCTCTTCCACTCACCAGTGTAATAGACCCCGGTGATTTCCCAGAGAGGAACCGTACTGATATGTGGACTTATTGGATAGGAGTTGCATGCTCATTCATTCATTCATTCACTCACTATCCACTCGGGCTGGTGGTGCGCAACTAATTATTGTGTACCTTCGTTATGGCAAGAATTTCGGTTGGGTGCGCGACTAACCTGAGATCAGGAGCTTACCACGTTGAGTCTGACTATCCAAATTTAGGTATGGGACTAATTTGGATAGAAGTCCCTTATGGTGGACCTCGTAGCCTGCGATACTACGTACTATCATCCCTATTTCACACTCCAGTATGGTCATTTCATTTGCATCATATATTGCATTACATCCGCATGCATATGGCATTTTGGGTTGCTACGTTTCTGCACTTATATGGCCTAGACAGACTTAGCAGGATTTGTATATTGCATTACATCCTCGGCATCTGATATTTAGCTCTTTATGACTCCTTAGTGCATAACTATTTTATATTGCATATTCTAATATCGATTGACTTATGAACTTATCCATACTTCCGCTTACTCTGTCATTGTATGATTTATGATCTTGACAGTATTTCTGTTTATTTCGATAATGTATGATTTATGAATTACCAGTAATTTTGGAATTGTATGATGATGGTATTGTATTGAATACTTGACACTTACTTTGTGCACACACTTACACCACCCTCTAAGCTTATGCACGATAGATGTATGCAGGTGATGTTAGGCTGCAGCAGTGTTGAGCTTGGAGCGTGCGGTGGTCTTCTGGAGCTTGATTCTCTATTTATATATTTCCCTTTCAGTATTGTATTCAAATGATTATACTAGTGAATACGTGATGACGATGTTACCGTTGTGAATTGGGTAATCTTGTGGTTATGCTTATTACTAGTTAAATGTATATTTAAAAAAAAAAAAAAAAAAAAAAATCCTCCTTGTAGGATTCTAGGATTGGAATCTGGTATATAAATGATAGGAGCCGAGAATGGGGTACTAAGGAGGCTGTCGGTACCGGATTCGACGATCGGGATTCCTATGAATCTGATTTTCGACTTTGGGGCGTGACAGAGTGGGCCACACCTGTGCACCCACCATGATACGTGCATCAGATGTGCACCGTCCACAACATCAGAGTCTACACGGTGGAGTACTCTTCATAGCCTATATACCTTATATCATATTATAATATAATATAATATAATATATTATATTATATATGTGTGTATTACATACCTCCTGTAGGTGGGCCACTATTACGTGGGACCCACCTTTATCTCACCGTCCAACAGTGTTCAGCAATCTCGACGCTGGACTATTTTGCAATAATAATAATAATAATAATAATAATAATAATGAAATAAAAATAAAATACATTGCTATGGCCCACGTGGTATCTATCCACGTTGCAGATGATTGGCTGACGTCCACACACAGCAATATAGCTGATGTATTGACGTCAGCAAGTAGGCACGACCCACTTCTCTATATTGATCTATCCACCGTGCAAACAGTCAGCCACACCTGATGCATTCATCCCCACCGTCCAAACAGTGGGACCCACCTGCTGGTCTCCACCGTGATGTATGCTTTCATCCCCACCATCCAGATGGCTGGACGGTGGGACACAGCCATGATGTATGGGACATAGTCGTGATGCATGTGCCATGTACACACCCCCTTGATGGTGTTTTTCATCCAAACCGTCCATTCACTTGGTAGCATTAGCGCCCCATTATGATGGCCGTTCTCATCCAAACCGTCCATCCATTTGGTGGGACCTTCCCCGGGCTAGGGAAGGAAAATAAACATATATAATATCAAGTAGGCCACACTACAGAAGACAGTGGGATGAACGTCCACCATTGAAAACTCCTATAGGTTGAAGGGTTCTACATCAGAGAGAGATATTTGTTTTCCCTTTATATCCGGGTCCTTGTGACCTCATGCACAGACCGGATGGAAATTACATGTTATGGTGGGCCCACCGGAATTTGATAGTGAAAAATGGTCCTTGTGACTTTTTGAACAGTATGGATGGAAAATAAACTCTAAGGTGGGCCCACTAGAAATTTGCGGTGAAAATCATTGTCACCATTGCCATTTGTGGTATGGCCCATATGATCCTTTGGATATGATTCATTTTTTTTATGGACCATAATGATTCCTTTTAATGAATGTATGATGTATTGGACTCGCCCTATTCAACTCGGCTCAATTGATTCAGCCAATTTGTATCGGTCCATTTGACTCGGCCTATTTGACTCGACCCATTCAAATCGGCCCATTCGACTCGGCCCATTTGATCCGACCCATCATCTCGGCCCATTTATATCAGCCCATTTGACTCGGCCTATTTGACTCGACCATTCGACTTGGCCTATTTGAATCGGCCCATTCGACTTGACCTATTCGACTCGGCCATTTGACTCGGCCCATTGAATCGACCATTTGAATCGTCTCATTTGATTCGGCCCATTCAATCTATCCATTTGATTTATATAAGGCCCAATGAGACGTATGTGAGGCCTTTGTGTGAGCCGAATATGATGTCTATGAGGCCCATTGTGATGTGTGATCCCACCACAATGTATGTAATGATGTTTTGGCGATCATGCCTTGGGAGCAATGATGGTTTGACGTCCACATTGTAAGAGCAATAATGGTTAAATGTCCACATTATAACTCTCTCTAGGGCCCATTGATAGGCCCATGCTTGCATTGTGTAGACCGTCTAGGCCCACCTTCGTTATGAATAGAGTCTATTACCATATAACATGTTTAGTATGGTTTCATGATTCACGCTCATATGCGTCATATGTATACTTGATATGAGAAGTGCCTGATCATAGCATATGCCTTTAGTAAGATTGTTTATAGGCTCCCTGATAGGCGGAGTTGCCCTACATGATCGCGTGGTACGCGCAGGATTGCTGCATGACTGATAGTGTAATTCATGCACTTCGCATTTGTATGACATGATTACTACACGCCCTAGTAACCTCAGGGTTGTGGCCTCCACAGGCATATTGTGGATGGCAGGATCGGACACCGAAAATACTATTTCTAGCATCGGGGCACCATAAATGTCCATGAGTGAAAATTCTTAAATCCAATGGTACTAGAGGATGACTCCAACATCGAGACCGAGTGGATATATGAGCGCACGAGGGCCGAATACCAGGAGGCCATGTCTCCCACTATTTTGTGGTCAATTGGAAAGGGGTGTGGCCTTACTCGTCCGAGGGTAAGGGGCATTACTAGGCTGAGTTTGACCAGCTCGCAAATGGGTCCACTATCGACGTGCTGGATAGGTATTGGCAGATTATTGGTCAGGCAGATAGTAAGGTTTCTTATGCTCACTTAGACTGTGCGGCTAAGAGAGGAGCAGTGCCATTTGGAGTGTACTAAATCCCAATGATTATCCAGAATGAGAACCGTACTAATATTTGATGAGCTGTATATAGATTTGGATAAGGATTGGTATGCTTGAGTTGCATCATGCATCGCATGGTCTTAATATGGCCGATTGCATTCATATCTTGCACCGCATAGCCTTGGTACGACTGCTTACATTCATGTACTCATCGGTATGATTTCGCATTACTCTGACCTTGCATTATGAGCATGCTAATATTGTGCACACACTTACACCACCCTCTAAGCTTTCTATAAGCTTATACATGATCAATGCGTGCAGGTGACGCCAGGATGCATTCATAGCTTCGCCGCAGTTGGAGTGGGTAGTCGAGCTTCAGGAGTTTTTATTATCATTATCTTACATTTTCCTTCATACGTATTGTACTTTGAAGTTTTTGATCATAGTAGATTTTATGATGGTGTTCTTGTTGTTATTGTTCGTGGGTTATGCTTATGGTTATGCTCATTATGAATCAAATTCATGTTAAAAAAATCTTTCTCATACGATCTCAGGATCGGAACCTAATGAATGGGGACCAGGAACCGAGAATGGGATACTACGGAGGTTGTCGGCGTCAGATTCGGCAATCAAGAATTTTGTGAGCCCGATTTCCAAGTTTGGGGCGTGACATTCAGTGTGTTTCTCAAACAACCACACATACTCCACTCCCAATAATCACAACCCACGTGATATTGACATTCACTATAAAATAAGGTTTTCTCAGGTTCACCTTAAAACCTATATAATTGTGTTTTCAATTGGGCTATCACAATTGAAACTCCGTGCCAAGATTTTCTAGTTGATCTCAGTCAAAACTAACACAAATATTTTCTGGCTAATCTCAAAAACCAAAAAGCAAATAAACAAAAGTACTTATCTTCTTCTTAAAGATGCTGCTTGATGTAGCCCATAGAACCGCTTCGCTTGATGTGTAGATATTTAATGTTCAACAAACATAATCAAGGGTTCTAGGTTCTAAACAGATTTTAAATTATCTCAAACCTTGGGCTACTTGTTTGAATTCCTTGGATCTCAAAAGGTAGAGTAAAAATTCCCTTTAAAAAATCAGATTCACAAAATAAAGATCAAGGAATTACAAAAATAAATAAGCTAATAAAGGATCTAAATTTACCAGACTATAGCTTGATAGTGACAGAGACTTTTCTCTCAAAGTGGAGGCTTTCTGTGGCTTTTTAAAATAATTTAGAATGAGAAAAGACCTGTATTTATAGGCTAAAAAATGGTTCCTTTGACTGGTCTAAGATTCAACCGAATTTTAATTTTTTTGTCATGATCTGATAAAACTAACCCTCGACTAGTTGAGTGGCTTACTTGACTGGTCGAGTGGCCTGCTCGACTGGTCATGGGAGCAAAAAATATGTTGATGGAGTTCGAGTAGAACTCCCGACGACTAGTTGAGTAGATCTCAATGCTCAACTGGTCGATGATCTACCAGAAAATTTTCGAAGTTGAGTTTGAAACTTGGATTGGTCGAAGCAATTCATGAACTAGTCGAACCAGAGCCTGGACTAGTCGAACTTAGGCTAGGACTAGTCAAATTTTAACCTATACAAAGTATAAATACTCGAAGATAATATGCATAAGAAAGGACCTAGACCTAGGGTCACTCATACTTGAAACATTGGACATTGAATTCAAATCTTCAATAGCTTTAAATCTTCTACGTGACGTAGATCTGCATTAGTAGCTTGATCTTGAAGTAGACTTGCATTAGTAGCTTGATCTTGAAGTAGATTATCCATCATGCTTCACTTAAAGGTAAAATTTACATGATATGAACAAGTCACACTATATTATTTTGTCTCATCAAAATTTAACAACAAAGGGTGCTTTATACATCAAAAAAAGCACTTACAAACTCCCCCTTTGTCAAATTCGTGACAAAACAAACTTAGAAGATTGCAATACACAAACTTCACAACTTCACAATCATTCATAATACTCTTTCATTCACAATATATATTCCCCCTCAATCTACTTCCCCTCAGTCTAAGCTTTGACTTGTGTATAGTGTACCTATATTAAGAAATATAAATATATCCAAAATATATAGTCCACACAATGTATTCATTTAGACATATGTTACCATAACTATAACAAGCAAATGAGACAAACAAACTCCAAAAAACTCATAACCAATAATAACAAGTCTCTCCCCCTTTCTGTCACAACTTGAGAAAGGAAGACAGAAATCTAAATAAAGCACAAATATGATTTATAAGAAAATAATGAGTGTAGCATTAAGAGAGTGTCATAAAAATAGTAATAAAAAAGAGAGTGTCATCCATGATAAATCCATACAAATCAAGTGAAAGTGAAAGTTATACAGTTCCAACATAAATAAACTCAAATACTAATCAAAACATGAGGAAGAAGGAGGTGAAATGGATGGGTCAATTAGATGAAGTGCCCTGGTAATACAATGGAAATATTTGAGCATATACTTCATCGAAGATTTATGACTTTCAGTCAGATTGTCCTGAGATATTTTTAAATCACCCACCTCTTCCTCTAGAAAGCAAAGACATTCATCAAAGTGAGATGGCTGAAAATCATGATCCGCCTCATTATCGGTTTCCAATTCATCAAAAATATCATTCATTGTAGTGTTGGTAGGTAGAGTGTCTTCTTCTTCAACTTCTACGTCCTCCTCATCATGTTGGCCAGGTAAATACTCTAGGTTCATCTTGTTGATGTTAGAATTATTGAATGGTAGAACTACTATTGGTGCCTCAACAGGCGGCATGACCACATTACAATGAAGTGATAATGTAGTCATCAAATAGGCAAAAGGTATGTAACCATGGCCAGGATGGAGACGAAATTGAATGATAATATTACAAATCAAGGAAGACAAATGGGTATGCCAGACATGACAGAATGGAGAATACGACACATGAAAGAGGTTAGCTTGGCCTTGTTCCCAAATCTAGGATACACATTGACAATAAAGAATGGAGAATGCAACACATGAAAGAGGGCAACTTAGTAGAACCAACATAATTTGTGGGTAGGTTTGCGTTGTTCAAATTTAGACATTCTCTCAGCAAGTGTTGGTATAAGAATACCGTCATCATTAACCGTGATGTCTAATAAACCTGAAATGACATGTTTATCAACTTGAAACGTTCCTTCTCTAAAACTAATAGAGAAAGTTAGATTATCAAGAGACACTTCACTAATAGATGCATACATCCCTTACGCAATAGAGCAGTATGCCAGTTCAGTCCAATTGAGGATGTTTTCCTAACCTACAATGTTACGGATGAGAAGAAGATGAAAAGGATCTAAATGATCAACACTTACGGTATGTTCGATAATGATTTCCTTATTGCGAAGATCCCACACATATTCTGGGTCTTCCTCAGGTGGCCTTAAAGTTTTCACCCTAAGAGGAGTTACCCTTGAAGAAGAAGCACGAGTTGCTTTCTTCTTAGATCGAACGTTCATTAGATGATAACAATAGAGAAAATCAACAAATGAAGGATGAGTTTCAAGGAGATCAAATTTTTTGGTGTAAACCCTCAAAAATGGAATGGAAAACCCAAATCGACTACAAAATGTTACAAAATAAGCATATAATAATCCAAATCTAGAAGGAAAATGAAAACGGAGTACTTACAATGATCCTAAGATGATGGGTTCAACGAGTCAAGAAGAGGGCCGGATGTGAAAGATGAAGAAATGAAGAAAAATAAAGTGTTTTCCTTTTTTAAGACACCCACCCGTGCTCCACGATTGGTCGAGTACATGCTCGACCTGTTGAGGCTCGACTAGTCAAGTACTTGCTCGACTGGTCCGTGATACACTGAAAAGTTAAATTTTATTTAAAATTTTTCAAAAATATTTGCATAAAAAATATAAAAATTAAAGCATGCAAACATAACATAATCCAATTAATTTGAATTACACATACCAATATTAAGTTTCAATTTAGAAAATTTATTCCTGTCAAGTGGTCTTGTTAAAATGTCGTAAGCTGATTTTCTATGTAGATATATTCTAAAGAAATGCTCTTATCTTTAACTAGTTCCAAAATGTGGTGATAACGATGTCAATATGCTTCGTACGAGAATGCTAGATGGGATTTTTTGAGATTTAATTGCGCTAGAGTTATCAGAATATAAGATCATTGTATCTTGCGTAATTCCATAATCATTTAGCATTCCTTTCATCCAAACAAGGTAGGTACAAGCATTACTAGTTGCAATATATTCAGCCTCAGTTGTGGATAACGATACCGAACTCTATTTCTTACTGTGCCAGAAAACTAAACAATTCCCAGCATAAAAACATCCACCACTGGTAAACTTTTTGTCATTGATGTTCCCTACCCAGTTAGCATCTGTATATCTAGTTAATTGAACATTTATATCATGTGGATACTAGAGGCCTAAATTAGCAGTACTTGCGACATATCTAATAATACGTTTGACAGCAATAAGATGAGATTCTTTTGGATATGATTAATATCTACCATAGATACCTACATTGAATGCAATATTTGGTCTACTTGCAATTAAGTATAAGAGACTACCAATTATGATTCGATATAATCAAAAGTCTATACTTTTACCTATTTCATCCTTTGATAGCTTGAGAGTCGTACTCATATGAGTATTAAATTTCTTACCCTTTTTGAATCCAAATTTCTTAACCAGACTTAAAGTGTACTTAGTTTGAGAAGTGAAGATACCATCTTTTAGTTATTTAACCTGTAAACCTAGAAAGTAGTTTAATTCTCCGACCATACTTATCTTGAACTTGGATTTCAGAAGCTATGCAAACTCAATGGATAAGTTTGTTCATGTAGAACCATAGATAATATCATCAACATATATCTATACAATTAGTATATGTTAATTATATTTTTTAAGTAAGAAGTTAGTCAGCTTCTCATACCATGCCCTGTGAGCTTGCTTCAGACCGTAAAGAGCATTTTTTAGGCGATATACATGATTAGAGTGTTTATGGTCCTCAAAGCTCTTAGGTTGCTCAACATATACCTCTTCATGTAGATCACCATTTAATAAAGTACTTTTAACATCCATTTAATGTATCTTAAACTTTTTAAAGTGGGCAATAGATATAAATAATCTGATGGATTCAAGGCAAGCTACTGGAGCAAAGGTTTCATCATACTTAACTCATTCTATTTGAGTGTACCGTTGTACAACCAATCTAGCCTTTTTTATGATTATATTTATCAATTCATTAGAATTATTTTTAAAAATCCATTTGGTTCCAATTATGTGTTTATCAGATGGTCTTAGAACCAAATAACAAACATCATTCCTTACAAAATGATTTAATTCATCTTTCATGGCAACAACCTAATTTTCATCAGTAAGTGCTTCTTTTACGTTGACTGGTTCATCTTGAGAAGTAAAGCAAATGTAGTTGCAAATATTCTCTAATTGTTTTCTAGTACACACACTAGTGAGAGGATTGCATAGTATTAGATCAGTAAGATGGTCTTTAACTGATCTTAGTTCAGTATTAACTGGAGTAGATGAGGAGTTAGGTTTCTCAATTATATTGACTTCATCATCTTCTAATATTGACTTCATCATCTTCTAAACTAAATGAGGGTTGTTCAGGTGATCATCAATTACAACATTTATAGATTCTTGAATTACACTTGTTCTCTTGTTAAGAACATGATATACTCTACTGTTCAGAGCATAGCCTAAGAATATCCCTTCATCAGTTTGGACCATGTAACATGAGAATGTAGACGAACAAGACTCATTAATGATATAACAATTTTCAAACATTCTAAAACCATTTAATATCACACAATTTTTCTCATTTGAAATCTCGCATCCTTGATTAGTAAATTTAACGTTGTGTTTATTATCGCAGATTTGAGATATATTTAGAAGATTGCGCTTAAGACCTTCAACATATAAGACGTTTTCAGAAGGAGAGTGGTTAGAAATTTGTACAGTACCTTAGCCAATAATCTTGCAGTTACTTCCATCACCAGAAATAACTAAGCCATCAGTCATTTCTTTGTAATTGGTGAGCATATCTTTGTCACCTGTCATGTGTCTTGAACAACCATTGTCTAGGTACCACTTTGACTAGCTAGAAGCCTTAAAGGCAGTGTGGGCAATAAGACAAGTAACTTTAGGAACCCATTTCATTGTTATTTTGGGTTTTGGAGTACTATTGGTTTTCCTTGCCTTAGTAGAATTGAAATTTCTCTATTTATCAACTCTGATATTATAGTTAGATTTAAGAAGCTCTTTGAGTAAGTCCAATATCTTTTCAGCTAAGGGGTTATAACTTTATTTTCTAAAGCTGATGTTATTTGGATTGACTTTAGAAGCTTGAAAAGGTTTTGTATTTTTAAAGTTGTTTTGGTTATTATTTTTCAAGCTTTTTCCTTTTGAGTTTGAGGATTCTCCTTTAACAAATTTAGGAGATAGATTCTTGTTTTTCAGATGTGTGTCTTTGATATAGCCCAGACCCATTTTATCGCCACATTTTCTAGATGTGGTTAATAATTTTTCAAGCTTAGGGTCTCCATAGGCATACCTCCAAGTATCCTTAAAACTCAATAGAGAAGAAACTCAAAGTTTTAGTTTCTCATTTTCTATTATGAGTTTTTCAAGTTCAGAAGTTTTTAAACTTAAATTACATTTAGCTTTTCATAACAATCAGAAAGATGATATTTTTTCAAAATAATATTTTCAAGTTCTTCTTTTAATTTAAGAAAATTTTCTTTTTAAAGATTTAATTTGACAGCAATCTTACAACTTTCCTTGTATGGGGCATTATCCTGAAGATCTTCTTCATTTTCATTTTCAGGGTTACTCCTGAGATTCTCATAATCAGATGAATTGTAACTATCTGTGGAGGTGACTCTAGCTATAGCTATTAGAGTCTTTACTTCATCTGATGTTTCTTGTTCTGATTCATCTGACTAACAAGAAATTTTAGGGCTGGATGTTTCATCCCAAGTGGTTAACATGCCCTTTCTTTTTGGCTTGTCCACTTTTGGACACTTATTTGTCAAATGCTCATATTCATGGTAGTTGAAACACTAACTGTCTTTTAGATATTTCTAATTTTTAGATTTTCCCCTTCTTTTCTCAGAGGATTTTTGAAAATCTACACTTTTCTTACTTTTGAAAATCTTATAAAACTTTTTAGCAAGTAAAGTCATATCATCCTCTAAGTTTTCAAAATCTAAATTAACATCACTATCTTTTGAAATAAATTTGGATGATTTAAGAGCTATAGACTTACCTTTGGGAGCTTTAAAATTTAACTCATGGGTTTGAAGTGAACTAACTAACTCTTCAACCTTCATTTGATCTGTGTCTCTTAGTTCCTAAATGAAAATAACTTTGGAATTAAACCTCTCAAGAAGAGATCGTAGTATTTTAGCAAAGACTTTTCTTTCTGGGATACTGTAAGTGTTATAGTGAATAGCCCATTATGATTGTCAAATTTTTGGTGACAAAGACACTGCGTTGAAGCTTGTTTCTGTGATGAACAAAAGATCTATTCAAGATACAAGTTTGGCTTCGAGTAGACAAGCACAGCTAATCAAGTTGAAGATCTCGAAGGTGAAGATTTCAGAAGCTTTCAAGTTCTCGTAAGCTATTCAAGTTGAAGATCTCAGAAGCTTTTAAGTTCAAGTTCTCAGAAGTTTTTCAAGCTGAAGATCTCAAGTTCAAGAACTCAATCTTCATGATACTCAAGGTCACTGGTATTCAAGTTTCAATGTCCTTACTTCACTATTGAGGTATAAATGACCTTAGCTTGACCTTTAGAGTAGGTCACTTTGGATACATAATCTATATATCTTTTTTAAGTGACTTTGATCTGTTCTAAGGCTAGTCCTGGACCTTGTTCGACTAGTCCTAGCATTGGTTCGACTAGTCTAGGAAATTTCTCGACCGGTCCTAAGTTGTTGAGGATTTTCAGAATTTTCTGGTTATTCTTCGACCAGTCCTAGAGACTGTTCGACCAGTCCTGTGAACAATGTCGACTAGTTCTTCGACCGATCGTGGTTCTTCGACACAAAGTTCAGCGTTGAGATTAGGCCTCTTACGACCAGTCGTATGGAACCTACGACCAGTCGAAGGAGACCTTCGACCAGTCGTAGGGTACCCACGACCGGTCGTGCAACTAAAAATCTTATCACGCTCGATTTTTTCAAAATTCTGTTGGTTCTTCGACCAGTCGTAAAAGTCTTAAGACCAGTCGAAGACATGTTTTGCTCAGCTATGAATAGAACACGAATCTCAGATTAATCATAAATAGAAAAAGTAATTAATCCGGCTTTCTGAGAGATAAGTCTGTGCTCCATTTTAAGCTAAGTGTGCTTATTTAATATTCTCTTTCTTTAGCTTTATTTAATTGATTTTGTTTCTTATATTTCAATCTAATCTGAAAAGAGGAATTGCTATTTTCTTTTCTTTGGAATCAAAATCAATTAAAGCTAGCCCCATGTTGGTTTAATTTTAAAATCAATTAGAACTGGAACCTTTGTAATTGAGTACTAGACATTGAACTTGGACATTCAATCATCTACTCTGACTTGGTTCTTCCGGGCTGCTACATCGAAGGAGATAATCAGGTATTTTAAATTTAATTGTAAATTCCTTTCTGTTTTGGTTTCTTTTGGGATTTGCCGGAAAAATCTCATTGCTTTGGTTATCTGAGGAGAGCTAGTAAAATTCAAAAGTGGGATTTTTTTAATTGTATAAGCTCACAGAAAAAGACACAATTGTAAAGGTTTTTGGTGAACCTGTGAAAACCTACATTGTTAGTGAACACTAATATCCCCTGTGTGAGGATATTAGGAGTGGAGTAGCATTCTGTGTGGTTGTTATATAACAGTTGGTGAACACACAGAGGAACCACTATAATCCCTTGTGTTGTAGTTGAATGGTTTATATTTCATATCTTTACTTATTCATTGGTGCGATGTATATGTGGTTGTGAATGTTGTAATCTTTTATTTTAAGCATTGTGGGGAATGTTGTAATAGTTTAAAATTTATTTCTTGCTATTCATTTATCAGCTTGATATTAAATTGTTCCAGTAAGGTTGCCTTGTCATTCTTATGGTGCATGGTTGTCCCTAGAACAATACATATTTATGATTACAAGTTATTCTTCAGTGCAGTTTGTATTTATTTTTTATTCCTCTTCAGTTTGAGACTTGATACAAAGACCTTTCTAGAAATCAGGTTGTCCTACCATAAACTCTAGTTTTTGGTGTAAGCTTATCCTTAGAACAACATTTGTATCAATCTCTCAAGATCTGAATTTTGAGGTTGCTTTACATTCTTGCATTGTAGTTTATTTAGTTATCTTATTGACTATTATATTCCTTTAATTTTTGTTGTTATAAATTTTTATTTGGCATCGTCCTATTCATCCCCCCCCCCCCCCCCCCCCCCCCTCCTCTAAGACATATAGCTAGGCCTTTTCAAATACCATCTCCTAGACCCCATATAGAATTTATTATGTCATTTAGTTTCATGTAAAAGTCTATAAAAGACTCATTTTCTTTCATACAAATTTCCTCAAACTTAGTAGTGAGGATCTGAACTTTAGACTTTTTGACAATAGTCATTCCTTCGTATGTCATTTTTAGAATGTCCCAGGCTTGTTTAGCTGTATCACATGAAATGATTCTTTTAAAATCATCTGGTGATAGATTATATGTAATTATATTTAAAGTCTTAGCATTAGCACTGCTTTCACTTTTCTGAGGTATAGTCTGTACACGCTATTGTGTAAATCTATCACCTGTAATGTTGTCAAATTTTATTGTGCGAAACCATTTAGTATTTGTATTATACTTTAAGTTGAAGTGATCAGGTTTATACATTTTTAAGTTCTTTGGATCTTCATCGAACTTGCCTACATCTTTAAGTTGAAGTGAAGAGTGTTGAAGTTCATGGGTTCAAGCTCAAATTCAAGAACTCAAGTTCAAGTTTAAGTTCAACTGTACGCTAAAGACTCAAGAACTCAAACGTGACTCAAGATCAAGTTTAAGAGATCGAACTCAAGCTTTAAGTATCACAAGACATCAAGATTCTGAAGCAAATGATGTTTCAAGTGTTCCAACTCACAAACAGGTTTAGATGACCCGAGATTATGTCATATTCCGTGCATATTTTATGTGGGTCATTTCATATATTTTTTGGTCATTTTCTCGACTAGTCTTAGACTTTATTCGACTAGTCCAAGTACTGGCCCGACCAGTTTAAGAGTTTTCTCGACCAGTCCAAAGTTTGTTGTAATTTTTCAGAATTTTTTTTTGGGCTCTCGACCAGTCCTAGAGACTGCTCGACCAACCGAGTGAACAGTGCTCGACCGGTCGTGTAAGCTTAACTCAAAGTCCAGTAAGCTTTTCTGGTCCCACTCGACCAGTCAAGTAACGACCTTATCTTATCGCACTAGAAAATTTAAAATTTTGTTGGTCCTTCGACCAGTCGAACCAACCCTTAGACCAGTTAAATGAACAGTATTTTCATCGATAAATAGAGCACAATTTTTAGAGTTTATTCATTCATTAAAAGTGAAATCAAGATACCACTCTGAGACATACGTTTGTGAATTTATTAAACTATTTTGTTCTCATTTTAGATTCTCTTTAATTAGCTATGTAATTTAATTTTGTGATCCTTATTCCAATCTTATATTAAGAAGGAATTTGAGTTTTCTCCTTTCTTGAGATCAAAATCAAATCAAGCTATCCCAAGTTGATTTAATTGAAAATCATTTAGAACTAGAACCTTTTCATCTATGAGATTGGACATTGAACATCTTCATTTACATCGGATCGGTTCTACTGGGCTTCTTCAAAGGAGAATTTCCAGATAAGTATCATTTAAGTTTTGTATATCTTTTTGTGGTTTTTAAGGTTGTGCTAGAAAAATCTCTTTTTAGTTTGTCTGAGTTGATCCAAAAAATCTTAGATTGTGGGGTTTTTATAATTGTGTAAGCCCAATCAAAGACACAATTATGAAGGTTTTAAGGTGAACCTTGAAAAACCTTTTTTCATAGTGAACGTTAATATCCCGAGGGAGTGGATATTAGGACTAGAGTAGTTGTGTGGTTGTTTGAAAGTGCCTTGGTTTGTTAATTAGCGTGTTCATTGAGTTAGCTAGACATAAGAGCCCGAAAGGAAGATTGATCAAGCGTCTGCCTCAACTGGATGTGAGTCAGAACTTGCCACAGGTAAATCTTAGCCTAACATCCCATGTACCAAAACACCAGGTAAATAAAATCCTTAAAATTGGATAGATCACCCTAAGGAATTATGGTTAGAAAATTTTTTCCAAAATGAGAAAAATCTCTAAGTTTTCTGCCCTTGTTGATTTATCGACAAGTGGTTCGACGTAATCCAACCTCGTTGTCGATGTCCTCAAAGCTCACTCGATATTATCGAAATGAGGACATAAGATGCCCAACAACCACAAAGATATCTAGATGAAATTATCAATGTATCGATAGAGGGTTCGATATCATCAAATTTTGAATCTTGAATCCATCGAGTAGACTCTATAAAATCAACATCAGGTCTGTTGTGTCAAAAGTTCTGCTAAGAAAAATCATGTAATCTTCGATATATTGAAGAGCTTCTTAATATCCTCGGAATTCAAATCTCGATGATATCGGAAACCTTTCAATGATATCATATTGGGACACATTTATATCCAGCAAGTTTTTCACGTTATTTTTCTCTGATCGAGGGTCACTCGATAAAATCAATATTCAAATATCAATCTTATCGAGGCATGGTTGATGTCATCGAAGATGGACACAAACTGTCTATCTAGCTTATAAGAAAATTCCTTAGAATTATCGATGAATCGACACTGACCTCGATATCATCGATATTCAAATTCCGATGATATCGAGTGATGCCCGATCATATCTTCTTCTGAAAAAATTCAAAGGCAAGTCTCTCACATTTTCAAATGTCGAGGAATTGAACCTTGGGTTGATGAAATCAGAGTTCAAAATCTGATGACATTAACGCATGTTTAATTTTCACGACTAGCTGACAAAAGGTTTCAAAAGCGTTTGACATTTGACTTCACGTCATCAAGCGGCCAGTCAATGCTATTGAGAGTATACGCTCGATGATATCAAACTTTACCAAAAATGTGACTGTTTTGTATCCGTTAGAACCTTTTTATCTATTTAATGAAAGCTTGCCCTTGGTTGTTGGATAGAGAAAATAGAGAGTGCTTTTGTGTGGTTAACCCTATATCATATATCCTAACCTTTTTTTTTCTCTCATGGGAGTGCATCCTCCAATCTACCCTCATCATTAACATTTAATAGAGTGGATTGGGGAATGAACTTTCACATTTAAGGATCCTACAGCTACCACCTTAATGGAAAATCATTAAGCTGGGATGCCTTGAATGCATAGATGATTGGAATCTCTTTATCTCCCTTATAGGAAAACATTTAAGAGAGTAAGATTCCATTATAATCTTGACCCAACTCGTTGCCATGTATTGGTACATCTTCTGAGTTGCTGTTCAAGGAAGCAGAAGATTCTTCGTCATTAAAGGAGGAGATCTTCGACAACGCACTGAATAAGGCTCATCTACTTATCTGTAAGTTATTAGAGTCCAGAGGACCCTTGTGATCATTCTTTCTGTAGGATTGGGTCTAAGGTGTTTCTCTAGGTCCTCGTAGGAGGCCTCTAGTGGGAGTGTACATGGGGGTGTTTTGTGTTGACCCTTACTTTGTGGAGAGCATAAACCCTTAGATTCGTGTGTAGGTCATTGGCCAGTGTGGCCTAAAAGTTGGGTGTTATGTGTTGACCTTTGCTCATGGGAGCATAAACTGTGTCGTTTAGACACGCTGTGTCAACCTAAGTGTAGGTTGTACTGGTTAGAGGTGAAATTAATTTAAAACCTCCAGTTTAAGGTGAACCTTTTGTGAAACCTCCTTTAACGAGATCCGGTACACTCAAGGATTGAGTGCATCCGCCAAAAGTGGAGTAAACAAGTAGTCGAACCATTATAAAAATAACTATGTTTGAGAATGTTATTGACTTTTATTGCTTGTGTTGATTTCCTTAAATACTATTCATACTTAATTATCTGAGATCACACCTCACACACAGTCACATCCATCATAAACTAATTTACGTACTGTTTATCTCTCAAAATAGTTTTATGATTGCATCCTCTACTAGGCTTGGAAGTAAGTAGAGTTACTCTATGGTAATCCTGATGCATGCTTACTTTTAGGAGTAGAGTGATAGGATTTTAAATTGTCATAAAATATTAAAAGTCCTATTTACCCCCCTCTAGGACATATTGGTATATTCCCACTTTGACTAAAGTGGTCATTACCGCAATTTCATTTAGTATCAGTGTGGGTCTCTCTTAAGGGCTTCGGCACCTAGAGAGTGATCTTGACTGAAGTTAGTAATATGGCCAAAGGAGAGGGCTCATCATTCACTAGACCTCCAGTATTTGATGGATCAAATTATGCATACTGGAAAGCTAGAATGCATTACTTTCAGAGATATTTGGGACATTATTGAAAGAGTATATGTGCCACCAACCGAATAAATAGTACCTGAGAATGGCACAACTATCACTAAACCAAAAGCCAAAGAAAAGTGGATAGCATTTGACAAAGAAAACCAAACTGTTGAGGCTAAAGAAATGAATGATATCTACTGTACTATGTCCCAAGATATTTTCAATCAAATCAGTATGTGTGGGATAGCCAAAGAAGCATAGGATTTATTGGAAACAACACATGAAGGAACAAGCACTATGAAGAGATCTAAACTATAAATCCTGCATCACAGTTTGAAAGTCTCAGAATGGAAGAGCATGAGACCTTCATGGAGTTTTTCAAAAAACTGAACATCATTTGTAACTCCATGGGTGGATTAGGTGAGAAAGTTTTAGTCGCAAAAATCTATAGGAAAATACTAGGATCATTACTAGAATGGTTTAATCCTAAAGTATCTACCATTGAAGAGTGTAGAAATATAGATGAAATGAAAGTAGAAGAACTAGTAGGTTCCCTACAAATATTTTCACTACACTTCAAACAAACTCCTAAATCCAAAACTATTGTCCTCAAAACCTCAAAGAATACAATAACTGAGGACATTAAAAGTGAAAGAGAAAACGAAGATGAGGAAGTGGCCCTTTTGGCACAACGATTCAGAAAAGTCATGGGTATCTATTTAAAGGAAGACAGATGAACAACAAACATTTCACAGGTAAATCTGGTAAAAAGTCTAAAGAACTACAATGTTATACTTGTCAAAAGTTTGGACATCTGTCTACTAAATGCCAAAATAGAAAAACTAAAGGAAAGGCAATGGTAGCCACATGGGATGATACAGAAGAGTCAAATTCAGAATCTAACGACTTAGAAAGCGATAGAGACTAAAAATCTCTGAAAATTCTCATGGTCTCTACTGCTCCAATTATTCCCATCGAAACTGAGAACGATGAAGAACCACAAGCCACTAAATCATTTCCATCAAGTAATAAGGAAATTGAGAAAGAAGAAGAAGAAAAGGATAAAATGCAAGATGCGTACAATCAACTCTACATTCATAGCATAAATATCCTTAAAAGACTCAGACTAACTGAGAATAAAAAAGGAATTACTGCAAAAAAGATCTGGATAAAACATTGGAAATCAATACACACCTAATTAATGATCTACAGCAATATCATTCAGATAATGATAGATTAGAAAGAATCAATGCCTTCCTTAAATCCGATTCTGACAAACTAAATAAATAGGTTGAGCTATTAAAGGATAAAAACATGCTCTTTCAAAATGAAAATCAGACATCTCTGTTTGATTCAGAAGAATTCAAAAAATTTGCTAAGATAAACTATAAGTTTTCCCAGAGTGGTGAGAAATTAGAAAAACTCTTAGGTATAGGAAGACCCGAAAAGGACAAGAGTGGCTTAAGATATGAAAATTTTAAAACAAAAATTGGAAACGCAGCACAAACTGAAAAATCTATTATTTCAGGTAGTGAAACTAGAACCACTCATGTTTGTCATTTATGTGGTGATTCTGGTCATTATAAGTTTGAATGCATGTCACCTAAGAAGTCTCAACATAATTCTAGTCAAAATCATACCGGTAAATATAGACTGACCAGGGGAACAATAAAAAATGTCAAGAGTCTACCTAGGGATATGAATAGAAAAAATACACATCCATCACCACCTAGAATGACCAACAGAATGGAGGAATTATTGAATCAAGTGGCTGAACTAAACAAGAAAACTAATGAATTTGTAAAACAATGAAACACAATTTAGTTGCCAAACTTTATTAAAGAAACTAGAAGAACCATAATTAAAAATCCTACCACAAAATGGATAGTGAAAGAAAAGAAAAATTGCCTAGTAACTCACTCAATTCATATACCTTGAAATATTGAGCATGGAAAAACAAGTCTAGGTCACACATCTAGATTTGGATAGCTGTTGAAATGATGCAATTTTGTTGAACTCTTAATGGTATATCTGAGGTCTCTCACCTCAACTTTTATATATAACCATCTTGATGTTTATAATTTTGGATTGTACAATGCCTGTACAAAATTTTTGCTGAGTATACTAGTTGATATAAAGAGATACTGTATTATATATAGAAGATTGTTGATATGCTGATAAATGAAAAATATACACCTTCAATATGTTTGTCGATAAATCATGTGGACTCTCGATTAAATCGACCAAGGATCGATATCACCAACGCCTCTTTAGAATATGAGAAGTCACATGATCGAGAATGTTATCAAAGACAGTCTCGTTGACATTGAATGGTGTCCATCGATATCATCGAAACTACATTTGATGCTATCAAAAATTACAGCCTGATATAAAGCGGTCGAGTAGGAAAAATCACATTTTTTCTTCTAAAAATTTTTTTCTTTCCCTGCTCATCCCCTTTAGCCGAAGGTTCATCAGTGGGTTTCAGACGGTCCTCAAATTAGGTAATACTCCTTCCATTTCCTCCTCACATCAAGATTTCATCTTGCTCTGTTTAAGGTATTTCCTAATTTTCAAAAGAAACTCTACCCCTTTATCTCTAATCTCTTCAAATCCCTTTCTAAGAATATCAAAAAATGGGGAAGGACAAAGGGAAATCGTATGGCCCTGGAGAATCTTCGCGATCCTCCCGACAAAAAGTTCTTGCACCGAGGGAATGGGCAAGAGCTACTGAACATGGGACTCCCACTTGCCAGCGAACACGGAAAACTTCATGTTTCAAGTTCTAATCTGAAATACTGGGCCCTCCTCCTACCAGGGTGAATCTGGCACTAGCAAAATACACTGGGCAAAAATTAGTTTTTGAAAGAGGGTCGAGAACGAATGCCTATAACCCTATAATCTGGAACCCCTATTAGCCGAAATCTGATGACTACCTCTACTTGATTTTGGGGGTCCTTATCACTATGAACTGACCTACAATTTCTTTACCTCCTGTCATTCGCCAGTGTTTGATCCTCTGTCCATCACAGTTTCTATTGATGGTGATGATGTAGAGATTACTCCTGCGGGGATTATAAACATCATTGGGCTGACATTTTCACCCGTTAGTCTTCTGAACTTGGACCTTGAAAGCGTTGAAACCCAGTCCATGGTTACCAAATTTCTCTGTCATGGTTGTGATATTCCCTAGTACCAAGGGAATGCACTAAAAGCAAAGTTCATGGAACCCCGGTATCGTGTTCTACATGGCATCTTTGCCTCCAACGTATAACCTCATGGTACGAATCGTGCCGACCTCACTGGGCTCATGACCATGATAATCTATTCGGTAGACACAGGAATGAAAATCTGCCTCCCGACTCTAATTATACACCAGCTAGTATATGTGATCCATATGTCTAGGGATGTCCAGTTGCCCTATCCTTGGATTATTCAAAATGTGTACAATACTATTGGTCTTCCCACAACAAATGATCCGGAACTTTCCCTCCAACACCTCAACAAGAACAATATTCGAAGGATGGAATTGATGTTTCACAAATTTCCAGAAGACCAACAGGAGGAAGGAATTCAGGAAGAAAGAGAAGGTGGTGAGGATGATGCTCCAATAGAAGGCACTGGAATGGCTGAGGGTGACCCTCGTGCATCTTAACAGACTCCACTCTCATCTAACCCTAGACATGAAAAAAGGTTCAAGCTCCATCAGGATGGGATTGGAGCAATACAGCTAGATGTCACCCAGCTAAAGGAGTTCGTAAATGCATGGTTCACTGTCTTGGAATAGATGGTGAATGAGGTGCAACAATCGGTGCAACACTTGGTGGACCTGCTCACCTGCAGATGCAACGATGCTGCACCATCTTCCACTGCTCCTCTACCTTAGTGCTGACATCCGGGATCTGTCACATACACTCGTCTCTTATATCAGTGCATAGGCATTGGTATCTTTTTTAAATGCCCTACGATCCTATGAGTGTACGTGATAGAATAATAACCTGCAAAGTTTGACAGGTTCTTTATATATGTGTGTGTGTGTGTGTGTGTGTGTGTGTGTGTGTGTGTGTGTGTGTGTGCGTGCGTGCCTATGCCCATGGATGGGCTCGATATTTGTGGTTTTTTTTTTTTGGGTGCCCATGGATGGGCTGGATTTTTATTTTTTTGGGTTTGGGATGAATGATTATACTACTGCCAATCTTAGGTAGTATATATATATATATATATATATATATATATATATATATATATATATATATATATATATATATATATATATATATATGGATCTTGTGGGCTATGGATATCTCATATATCTTATTGCCACTTTAGTTCGGTTTACTTACTAGTCTACTTTGAATGCTGCTATCATCTGTGAACCTTATTCCTGTTTTCCAGTTTTATTTGGTTTATCTCAACTATGATGCTTGCTCCATATGCACCTACTATTAATCATCACAGGTTTTATTTGAACTGATATGCCTTCAAGGAATGCTCTTTTATATCTACTCTGCTTATGCCCTACATTTTGTTTCTCCTAATTGTTTTAAACTTCAGTCAATATCAACTGTTATGTTATCCTTTGCTAATGACTGATAAAAAGGGGGAGAACAAATTCACACCCTGAAGGAAAATTGTGTGTATCTGTTTGTTGATGGTGGTGTAGGTGTTAGGGGGAGTAACTGCAAGAAGACAGGGGGAGATTAATGTTAGGGGAGCAACTATTGAATGTGTGTATGTGCAAACTAGATAAACTATGTAAAATTGTATAAAATTCATGTACACACAATTTAAGCTGTTAGTATGGACATTTTTCTAGGGTATTTTTGTGTTTTGTCACGTAATTGACAAAGGGAGAGATTGAAAGTGCCCTGGTTTGTTAATTAGCATGTGTGTTGAGTTAGCTAGACAGAAGAGCCCCACAGGAAGATTAATCAAGTATCTGCCTCAACTGGATGTGTGTCAAAACTCGCCACAGGTAAATCTTACCCTCACACCCCATGTCCCAAAACACCAGGTAATTAAAATCCTTAAAATTGGATAGATCACCCTAAGGAATTGTGGTTAGAAAACTTTTTCCAAAATGAGAAAAATCTCTAAGTTTTTTGCCTTTGTCAATTTATCGACAAGTGGTTCAATGTAATCGTACCTTGTTGTCGATGTCCTTGAAACTCACTCGATATTACCGAAATTAGGACATAAGATGTCCAGCAACCACAAAGATATCTGGACAGAATTATCGATATATTGATAAAGGGTTCGATATTATCGAAATTTGAATCTCGGGTCCATCGACTAGACTCGATAAAATTGACATCAGGTCTGTTGTGTCAAGTTCTGCTAAGGCAAATCATGTAATCTTCGATATATCGAAGAGCTTCTCGATATCCTCAGAATTCAAATCTCGATGATATCGGAAGCCCTTCGATGATATCGAATTAGGACACATTTATATCTAGTAAGTTTTTCAAGTTATTTTTCTCGGATCGAGGGTCACTCGATAAAATCGATATTCAAATATCGATCTTATTGAGGGATGGTCGATGTCATCAAAGATGGACGAAAACTGTCCAACAAGCTTATAGAAAAATTCCTTGAAATTATTGATGAATCGACACTGACCTCAATATTCAAATTCCGCTGATATCGAGTGATGCTCGATCATATCTTTTTCTGAAAAATTTCAAAGACAAGTCTCTCACATTTTCAAATGTCGAGGAATTGAACCTCGAGTCGATGAAATCGGAGTTCGAAATCTGATGACATCGACGCATGTTTGATTTCCTCGACTAGCTAGTGAAATTTTTCAAAAGCGTTTGACATTTAAGTTCATGTCATCGAGCGGCCAGTTGATGCTATCGAGAGTATACACTCGATGACATCGACCCTGCTCGATGATATCGAACTCTGTCAAAATGTGACCATTTTATATCCATTGGAACCTTTTTGCCTATTTAATTAGAGCTTGCCCTTGGTTGTTGGATAGAGAAAATAGAGAGTACTTTTGTATGGTTAACCCTAGATCATATATCCTAAACTTTTTTTTTCTCTTGGGAGTTCATCCTCCAATCCACCCTCATCATTGACATTCAATAGAGTGGATTGGGAAATGAACTTTCACGTTCAAGGATCCTGCAGCTACCACCTTAATGGCATATCATTAAGCTGGGATGCCTTGAATGTATAGATGATTGGAATTGCTCTATCTTCCTTATAGGAAAATATTTAATAGAGTAGGATTCCATTATAACCTTGACCCAACCCGTCGCCATATATTGGACATCTTCTGAGTTACGGTTCAAGGAAGCAGAAGATTCTTCGTCATCAAAGAATGAGATCTTCGACAGCGTGCTGAATGGGGCACATCTACTTATCTGTAAATCATTAGAGTCTAGAGGACCCTTGTGATCATTCCTTCTGCAGGAATGGGTCTAATGTGTTTCTCATCCCTTGCAAGTCCTCGTAGGAGGCCTCTGGTGGGAGTGTACGTGGGGGTGCTTTGTGTTAACCCTTACTTTGTGGAGAGTATAAACCCTTAGGTCCATGTGTAGGTCCTTGGCCTATGTGACCTAAAAGTTGGGAGCTATGTGTTGACCCTTACTCATGGGAGCATAAACTATATTGTTTAGACACACTGTGTCAGCCTAAGTATAGGTTGTACTGGTTAGAGGTGAACCTGATTCCGATTTGAAGTGAACCTATTGTGAAACCTCCCTTAGTGAGATCCGGTACACTCAAGGGTTGAGTGCATTCGCCGGAAGTGAAGTTGACAAGTAGTCGAACCACTATAAAAATGACTGTGTTTAAGATTACTATTGTCTTCTATTGCTTGTCTTGATTTTCTAAAATACTTTTCATACTTTATTATCTGATATCACACCTTACATACAGTCACATCCATCATAAACTGATTTACATACTGTTTATCTCTCAAAATAGTTTTATGATTGGATCCTCTATAAGGCTTGGAAGGAAGTAGAGTTACTCTATGGTAATCCTGATGCATGCTTACTTTTAGGAATAGAGTGATCGGATTTTAAATTGTCATAAAATATTAAAAAGTCCCCTCTAGGATATTGGCATATTCCCACTTCGACTAAAGTGGTCATTATCACAATTTCACTGTTTTCTAACAGTTGGTGTACATACAAGTGAACCACTATAATTCCTGGAGTTGTGGTGAATGATGGAATGTGCTTTTGTGTGTGAATGTTGTAATTTATTTTAAGCATTTGTGGTGAATGGTGTAATTTATTTTATGCACTTGTGGAAATGTTGTAATAACTTAGTTTATTTTATTTGTTATTTCCATTATCTCTTTATTGGTTTGGGTTTTTGATACTTATAAACGTTCTAGTAAGATTGTCCTGCCATAAGCCTTTGGTTTTTGATGTTAGGTTGTCCTTAAAACTAAGTTTGTATCAACCTCTCAAGACTAGTACATTTGAGATTGCTATTTACTTGTGCTTCTTTATTATTTGATTGTGCTTTCTTTCAATTCTACATTTATTTTTTAATTTGGCATAGTCCTATTGACCACCCCCCCATCAATCCCCGACAACGGTGCTAAAAACTTGTTCATAACCCCAAGTCTAGTCGCGATGTAGTAATAGTCTAGGTAAGACGGAGGTCAAATTCACAGGGACTGTACTTGTGTTTCTTTGGAAAGTAACTAGAAAAAGATGTAAACCTAAATTTGGAAGTATAGAGAATAATTGTGAGAGATATAATGAAAAACTTAACAATTCAAAGGTGGAAAACTAGGGTTTCCAAGGATCCACTTGTAGGTTCTTGAGATGCTATGGATTTGTCAGATATCCGAACTTCTCATAGATCTAATTATCAATGAATGAGAGTTGTAAGGATTTGGAAGTGATTCTTTCACCTAACCATGCCTAGGAGACAAGGAAAACAATAGGATTTACCAATCCCACAACCAATCATAAGAAAATTGTGAAAGTTAGGAATGATTCCATCATCCTACCATACCCAAGGGATAATGGTGAATAACAGGATCTCCTAATTTCACAATCTCAATTCATGAAAAGAAGATATCTCAAGCTACCGTAGATCTATTGTAATTTGTCACAACAAACCATTAAAAACTAAAAATATTCCTTCATAATCAAACTAGAATCTGAGAGAGTTCAACAAAACACAAATCAAAACAAAGCAAACATCCCAATCAAGCTACAAGCTTCACCTCTTAGCCCTAGCTAAGAGGTTTATCCAACCATAGATATGATTGAACTAAAGTCCCTTAAACAAAATAAAAATACCAACTAAAGAGGAAGAAGAGCTCCTGGACAGTGGCTCCACCCTTTTGCTCACTCCTTAAACCCTAGAAGATGCCTAAGGATGCCCTGGGGACTCCTATTTATAGTTGTGCATCACCTCCTTTCGCACCGAGTTAGAAATTTTCATAAATCGCCTCAAATTTACGCAATCCACTCAAAATCTATGTAACCCTCGACTAGTCGTGGACCATCCTCAACTGGTCGAGGGCCACCTTTAACTAGTCGTGGACCACCCTTGGCTGGTCGAAGATCTTGGGAATTTAGAATCTGATGTTGCTGGAGTTCGAGTCGAAGTTTCCTCGACTAGTCAAGTAGGAGCCTTGACTAGTCCTGTAAGAGCCATGACTGGTCAAGCAGGAGCCAGACTAGTCCTGCGAAAGCCAGGACTAGTCGAGCAGTAGCCAAGACTAGTTAAGGATCACAGACATTTACTTCAAAACTTCAATTCCCTTCATTCTTGACTTATTTTTCTTAGATCTTTGGCATATGAATTCTTCATTCTTAGTCGTTTAAGATCCAATCCTTGGCTTGGAGATTCTTGAGTGTTAAATCCATGCTTTTAGCATCCTTTTCAATTCAAGCTCTTAAATTCACCTTGCAATACAAACATTATTAAAATAAAACATTAAGCATTATCGTGCTCATAAAACCAAGTAATAAATGGGGTCTACTATGTAATATTTGACCCTCAACAAAATCCCCAATCAGCATTTTACTAGTCCCAAGCAAAGTATGCGAAAAATATCTCAAGAACCACATGACAATTTCTATAAGCTCAAGTGGTTTTTAAAAATAATCCAAATAATTGAATTTTAAGATACATCAATGTTAAGCATCAACTTCTCCTCAGCTCTAGCACTTAGTAAATTTTACAACCTAGTTCAAAGTATTAATCCACAAATTAGAACATTTCTAAACATTGAGTTTATAGTGAAATCTAGACTTATCACAATCAAAAGTTCAATTCTTAATTTTTATGATATCATTAATAATCAAAAGAGCATTCAGGACAACCAAAACTTGCCTTGCAGTTCATCTTTTCATTCTTTCAGCTTTTGATTTTTCCATTGATAGCTTTCACGCTACGTCAACCTTTTTAAAGATTTTCAATAGGTAGCCTTTTTCAAAGACAAATGTTTTTATTAGCTATTTATTTAGTTTTCTTTCTTTTCAATTCTTCTTATTGAACATGATGGACAAATTTCCCAGGTTTGTTCCTTCCATGATTAATAATCACCAAGTTAACAATTCAATGTTGATTAAAGCTTAATGTGAAAGCTAAATATGACATGTGAAATCATGACTCAATCAATGTTTAAAACTTCTAATCATGGATTAATAATTTAAACTTAACTGTGAAATTTAACAAGTAACGGAATCCGTGAGTCATAAATCACCAACATTAAGTATCTTATACTTCTAAATCATGGATGAACTTCAAAATCATTCGAATTTATAAAATTTTCATAAACATTTTCACAATTTTTTCTCAAATACTAAGAAAACACTTATTAGCTTACCTAATCTCACACCCCTCCCCTAACCTAAAATCTACATTATCCTCAATATAAAAGATATAAGCATACAATGCATGTGAGACTATAAGTTCAATGTTGTAAATCTAGCACCCTGTATTGTCAAATTTTGTTGTGCCAAAACACTTCAAAATGTTTGACTTGTTTTGATAGAGGAAATATTCAACTTCAAGTTCAAATAGATGGAAATTTCACCTTCATTCGAAGATGAGCTTCATGTCATCTACATGGACATTTAGTGTGGAACAATTATGCATATTCAACTACGAGAACAAGTTAAAGTTCACCAAGTCCAAGTACTCATGTCCAAGTGTTACTGTCTTAAGGTCGAGCTTAACCTCAACCTCAAATACATTTGATCAAGCTCAAGTCTCAAGTCACATGCTCAAGACACAAGTTCGAGACACAAGCTCATGTATAGGAGGTTAAGCTTCATGTGCTTCAAATTCTCCTATCTACCGAAGTGACTGATGTTTAAATTTCAATACTCACATTTAAGGTATTCATGACCCTAGAAAGACTTTAGGATTATGTCATTATCATTGCATGTTTAATTTGGGTTATAGTACTTATTTTAGGCTTTACTTTGACTAGTCCTAGTCTTGGTTCGACTTGTACAGGCACTAGGTTGACCAGTCTAGTGTTTTTCTTGACCAGTCCAAGATTTTACTCAAAAAATCTGATAAGGTTGTTTGGTCTTCAACCAGTCGAGTACCCTGCTCAACCGATTGTGGAGTTTAGCTCGACTAGTCGAGTAGGACTCGACTCGAACTCTAGCAATACTAATTTAATTCACTCGACTAGTCAAGCGCTATGCTCGACCAGCCAATCTGGCCACTCGACTAGTCAAGGGTCATACCAGAAATTTTGAAAATTGGTTCTGCTAGGACCAGTCGATCCGAACCTTAAACCAGTCGAGGGAACCAAATTAAAGCCTATAAATAGAGGAATTTCTCAAATTTCTTCATTCATTCCAAGACAATTCAAGCCACCACTCTGAGAGATAAGTCCCCACTACTGTGAAACTATTGTGAGGTATTTAAGATTTATTTTAAATGGCTTTTGGTTTCTTAATTTCTTGATCTCTTGATTTGTAATGTCTCGGATTTCGAGGGTCGAGCAAAGCTTAACTCCCAAGATCCAGCACATTACTTATGTAACATGGATAATGATGTTTAAATGTTGTTCATATTAATGTATTAAACATGAGTGGAATTATACTAAAACAGTATATCATACTCTAGATATAATTAAATTGAGCAAGCGGAATACTGAGACACACACACACACACACACACACACACACACACACACACACACACACACACACACACACATATATATATATATATATATATATATGAACAGGTAAGTGTTTTACAACCTCTAGAGTATGATTATGTAGCTGGGCTGAATAAGTACATGTGTATTATTTCAAAATAAGAAAAATATCAAAATGTAAGTGTCCAACTAATCCATGTGCCCCTGTAATCCCGTCGAATCAAAATAAGGTCTACGTAGACCCGCCTAATAGCAGAACATAGGAGAATTCCTCCTCCTCATCTACGAAGTCCAACCCAGCTGCATAGATTTCATCATCACCAACATTTATAATAGAGTCTGGTTGGTGTTTTAGAACACTGTCCCAGAGTGGGAGTGAGTGATCAACTCAATCAAGCAGTAATGATAAAGCAGAACAACAATCACTTCCTAGCTACTCTTGTTAATGCAGGAATGGTATGCAGTAATGATGCATGCCCTCACACAAAGCTCCCTCACAAGCGACTCCGACAACCAATTTCATACATGATAAACTCCCTAAAGTGCAACTTCCTCGCCAAAGCACATGCAATGCGGTGCATGGTCATGTTAGCCGAGTACTTAATTAAGCTTATTCATACAGCAGGTTCGGGAAGCTAAGGTACGTCACTTTATATCATTAACCCAAATTGAAGGATCCATTTAGGGTCGTCAATCCTAGTTGATCACATATGATAGGCAACATCACCCCTAATGAAAAGTAGTGGATAGGTAAATTTAAAATTTTATACTCACGGTCACTACGGGGAGGCTCGTCCCCTAAGTGTAGGCCGACAGCTCGAACATGGTGTCTCATACCACCATGCCTGGCTTACGAGTTTGGGTTGCTCACTGGTCACTACCGGGAGGCTCGTCACCCCAGCGTAAGCCGACAGCTCGACCACAGTATCCCATACCACCATGCCCGGCTCATGAGTCTTAGCGGATTGTGGTACCATGGTTGAATGAGTTTTTACATTGGTAAGTGGTACCTTAGATTCAAGAAGTGATGTTTATACAAGATAAACACACAATAGGCCAATCGATTTATTTGGCAAGCTCGATTAGTATGAGCATACATAGACTTGATCGACATGGAGTGCATAAGAACCCCTTGTAGCCTAATCACTATCGACAATCGTCATACGACCTGAATTTATCGAATTACCCAAGGTGGTGAGACTAATTCAGCCACCTGTACATTGATTATTACCAATTGCCTAGGCCATGTGGTATCCCCAATCTTACTTAGATGCAATAGTCAGACACATGTGATAATCATATCAGCATTTAACAAATAATCTAAATAAATCCCTCATTTGAACATTTCATCAAATACATTGAGCATGTCACCAAGCACTTGCATTTTATCCATAAATTGTATAGCGGCAAATATGATTACATGAAAGAAACTATACAGATGATTAAGGTAATTGAGAATCTTATCTTAATATACTTAATAAGTACAAATCATCAACATTTTCTTATTCAAACATTTTATCAAACACTTAAGTTACACTTCACCAAATACATAAACTAGATTAGTTACGACATATATTTTAGCAAGTCCTTATATAGAGATCATCAGGCATACGACAAACATGTATCCTAGATTAACAGTCATGACAAGCACAAATCACAATTTCATGTTCATTCAAACATTTTAACAAACATAGGGGATGCATCTTGTATTCAACATAGTTCACATATGCAACATAGTTCACACATGCATAATACATCGAATATGTCATATCTAAAATAATATGGCAACAATCAAGTCAGACATAAACCATTAGCTGACATTGAAAGCATTGAAAATCATAACCTAAACGTTTATAGTCCACACCTTTCATCGAAATACTTGATTTGGACACGATTCAAACACTACGTTCCTGAAAACAGAACGTCGGGCACCTAAGTAATGAAATAGGTTAGATATTTCGTTGATTACTCTTTTTGGATCCCTAAATCAAGATTAGGGTTAGGATTTCTTACCCAAATCGTAGCTAAGATGGATCGTGTAGTGTAACAGGAAGGCGATTCAGTATATGGAGTTGTGGGAAGGAATCCCAGCAACGATCTCCTGAACTCTCTCATCTCTCCTCACTCTTTTCTCTTCTTTTCTCTCTTTTCTCTCCTAGGGTCAGAGAAATTCGTATGAAATGGGAATGGGGTGGTTTAAGAACTTTATATAGGCCCAGAATTGATGTAAATGGCCCTAGGGCCATGGTATACTTGGTTTATAACCAAAGAGTGCATGTTTTTGACAAACCGGGCTCGTAGGAAGGCCCATTACTCACCTACATTTTTTATATTTTTGATTTGTGAGATTCAATTAGGAAAATCTCTCTTTGTGGTTTTGACTGAGATCAACCAGAAAAATCTTAGCATGAGATTTTTTATTGTGTAACCCATTGAAAAACACATCTGTAAAGGTTTTAAGGTGAACCTTGGAAAACCTTCTTTCTTAATGAAAGCTAATATCCCTTGGGTGTGGATATTGGGAGTGGAGTAGTTGTGTGGCTATTTGTGAACAGCTGGTGTACACACATGAACCACTACAAATATTGGAGTTGTGTTGGATGATTGTATTTGATTATGTGTGTGAATGTTGTAATCTATTTTATACTTTTGTGGTGAATGTTATAATAGCTAGGTTTATTTCTTTTACCTCTATATTGGTTTGAGTTTTTTATACTTACCGACGTTCTAAAAATCAGGTTGTCCTACCATAAGCCATTGGTTTTTTTGTGTAAGGTTGTCCTTAAAACAATGTTTGTATCAACCTTTCAATACTTGTGCATTTGAGGTTGCTTTAGGTTTCTGCTATTTAAGTTTATTTTTCGTAATTTATTTTTTTAGTTGGCATATTCCTATTCACCCCCGCTCCCCCTCCCCCCTCAGACTTGGAGCTCACCCTTTTCAAGTAGTATCAAAGCCTAATAGCTCATTCCATTATATTAATTTCCTGAGCTAAGCAATCTTGAGCTCTTAATATGTCAAATTTTGATAGCCTTTCTATTACTAGGTCACCACCATTTAATGGCTCTAATTATGCTTATTGAAAAGCCAGGATGAGAATCTTTCTGAAATCCATTGATGAAAGTGTGTGGCAAGCAACGGTTACCAAATGGAAACCACCAATGACTGAAGTTCTAGGCAGTGATGGAACCAAGTCCATGTAAGTATCACCTTATTATTTATGGACCACACCTCAGAAAAAATAGAGCAGTGCTAATGTCAAAGCTTTAAATGCAATCACTTGTGTACTATCACCAGATGAGTTCAAAAGAATTATATTTTGTGATACTACAAAACAAGCTCGGGATATCTTAGGAATGACACATGAGGGAACAACTATTGTCAAAAAGTCTAAGGTTCAGATCCTCACGACTGGGTTTGAGGAAATACGTATGGAAGAAAATGAATCATCCACGGACTTCTATAGAAAACTGAATGATACAGTCAACTCTATGTGGGGTCTTGGTATTAGCATCACAGAAAGCAAAGTTTGTGTAAAAATACTGTACTCACTTCTTGAGAGATTTAATTCCAAGGTGACTGTCATTCAGGAACTTAGAGACACTGATAATATGAATGTTGAGGAACTTATTGGTTCACTTCAAACCTATGAGTTGAATTTCAAAGCTCTAAAAGGTAAAGCTATAGCCCTTAAATCATCCAAATGTATTTCTCAAGATAATAATTCTGATTGTGAAAACTCAAAAGATGATATGGCCTTATTAGCTAAAAAGATTTATAATATTTTTAAAAGAAAAAAGAGAGTTGATTTTTAAAAATCCTCTAAGAAGAAAAAGGGTAAAATTAAAAATTGAAAATCACTAAAAGACAACCAATGCTTCAATTGCCATGAATATGGGCATTTGGCAAATAAGTGCCCTAAAAGGGACAAACCAAAGAGAAAAGGCATGTTGGCCACATGGGATGAATCATCCTCCTCTGGATATTCTTCTTAGTCGGATGATTCAGAACCTGAATCTACAAGTGAAGTCAAGGCCTTAATGACTCTAGCCAGAGTCACTTCCACAAATAGTTATGATACATTTGAATATGAAAATCTGAGGAGTGACCCTAAAAATGAAGACGATCTTCAGGATGCGTACAATGCCCAATACAGAGAGAGTTGTAAGATTGTTATCAAGCTTATACTTCAAAAAGAAAACTTAGTTTTTGAAAAGTCGTATATTTCTGATTGTTTTGAAAAAAACTCTATGTGATTTAGATTTCAAAACATCTCAACTTATAAACCTAAAATTAGAAAATGAAAAACTAAAAATTGAAGTCTCTTCCCTCTTGAGTTTAAAGGATACTGGGAGGTATGCCCAGGGAGACTGAAAAGGCCTCGCGATATGTCCTAGAGGGGAGGGGGGGGGGGGGGAATAGGACTATGCCAAATAAAAATTTATAACAATGGAAATTAAAGAAATATGATAGCCAACTAAATAAACTACAATGCAAGAATATAAATCAACTTCAAAATTCAGATCTTGAGAGGTTGATACAAATGTTGTTCTAAGGACAACCTTACACCAAAAGCCAGAGTTTATGGTAGGACAACCTGATTTCTAAAAAGGTCTTTGTATCAAGTCTCAAACCGAAGAGGAATAGAAAAATAAATACAAACTACACTGAAGTATAAATTGTAATCACAAATATATATTGTTCTAAGGACAACCATGCACCACAAGAATGGCAGGGAAACCTTATTAGAAAAAAATAATATCAAGCTGATAAATGAATAACAAGAAATAAATTCTAAACTATTACAACATTCCCCACAAAGCTTGAAATAAAAGATTACAATATTCACAACCACATGTACATCCCTCAAATGAATAAATAAAGATATGAAATAAAAACTATTCAACCACGACACAAGGGATTATAGTGGTTCGGCTGTGTGTTCACCAACTGTTATACAACAGCCACACAGAATGCTACTCCACTCCTAATATCCTCACACAGGGGATATTAGCATTCACTAACAAAGTAGGTTTTCACCGGTTCATCCAAAACCTTACAATTGTGTCTTTATCTGTGGGCTTACACAAATAAAAAAACCCCACTTCTGAGTTTTCCTGGCTCTCCTCAAATTACAAATACAATGAGATTTTTCTGGTGAATCTCAAAAGAAACTAAAAGAAAGTAAATTACTCAAACGTAAAATACCTGGATTTCTCCTTCGTTGTAGCAGGCCAGAAGAACCAATCGGAGTAGAAGTTTGAATCAACATTCAATGTCCAATACTCACTTTAAAATGGTTCTAGTTGTAATTGATTTTAAATTAAACCAAATTGGGCGTAGCTCTATTTGATTTTAATTCCAAGAAGAAGGAATACAGCAATTCCTCTTTTCAAATCAGATTAGAATTCATGAACAAAATCAAATAAAGAAAGCTATCAAAAGAGAATAAAAATTAAGCACAATGTAGCTTAAAATGAATACTAACTTATCTCAGAGTGGAGGCTTGAGTTTACTTAAACTACTTATCAAAACTCTGAAATTCGTGCTCTATTTATAGCTGAGCAAAACACGTCTTCGACTGGTCTTGAGACATCTACGACTGGTCGAAAAATTAATAGAATTTCAAATAAATCAAGTGCGATAAGATTTTCTGTTGGTTGAACGGTCGTGGGTACCTTACGACTGGTCGAAGGTCCCCTTCGACTAGTCGTAGGTCCCATACGACTGGTCGAAGATGCCTAAACTTTAATGATGTACTTTAAGTCAAAGCTCCATGACCGGTCGAAGCACCAGTCGACACTGTTCACAGGACTGGTTGAATAGTCTCCAGGACTGGTCGAAGAATGACCAGAAAATCTAAAAAATTCTCAACAACTTAGGACTGGTCAAGGAATTTCTTGGACTGGTCGAACCAGTGCTAGGACTAGTCGAACAAGTTCTAGAACTAGTCTTATAACAGATCAAAATTACTTATAAAAAATATATGGATTATGTATCCAAAGTGACCTACTCTAAAGGTCCACCTAAGGTCAATTATATCTCAAAAGAGAAGTAAGAGAAGTAAGGACATTGAAACTTGAATACCAGTGACCTTAAGATTGAGTTCTTGAACTAGAGATCTTCAGCTTGAAAATTTTCTGAGAACTTGAACTTAAAAGCTTCTGAGATCTTCAACTTAAATAGATTTCGAGAACTTGAGAGCTTCTGAAATCTTCACCTTCAAGTTCTTCAACTTAAATAGTTGTGCTTGTCTACTCGAAGTCAATCTTGTGTCTTGAATAGATATCTTGTTCATCACATACACAAGCTTCAAAGAAGTATCTTTTTCACCACAAATTTGACAATCACAAGGGCCATCCACTATAGCACTTATAATCTCCCCCTTTGTCAAATTTGTGACAAAACACACTACCGAGATAGGATACATATCACAGATTATTTGATTAAAGAATCATGCACTAGTTGTTTGTTAAATTGACACACATTCATGAACCTGCAAATTAATATACAACCAACAAGCAGTCCATACACATATACTCATGCTCATACAGTCCATCACTGTACATACTCCCCCTGAGTAACATATTTCACCAATCCTACTTTTAGCAAAAGTTAGCAAAATAATATCTACTCCCCCTTTTTGTCACAATATGACAAAGGAAGAACAAAGTAGATTGGAAAGGAGGAATAATCAAGGAGGTAACCAAATAAGAATGGAAACCATAGCATAAGCAACACATATAATAGATCAATTGAGCCACACACAACGTTAGTGACAATAGCAATTCCAGTCAAGTGAACATGATATAACGAAAGTTATTACAGACTAGAAAATAGAAAATGAACTAATCTGACCCAGATAAAGGAGAAGGGATGGAAGGATCAAGTTTGTGCATGCCCTTGTTTAAGCGCCTAAGATATTTGTGCATATACTTGAATTGTAAATCATTAGCAACAGACATGTTTTCCATTCTAGCATTTAAAGATTCAACCTTAGTTTTCAATGCAACCAAGCGTGCATCGAAAGAAGAAGGCGGATAATCTGGATCATTCGCAGAGTCAAAATCAAGCCCTTCAAAGATATCATCCATATTAATATCATTAGGAGGAAGATCAGAATTTTTAGAATAACAATCCAAAATCACAATGAAACTTGAAATAAATAGCTTCAAGAGTAAAAGAGAAGTATTTGAGATCAAATTTAGAAGAAAAATGCAAATGGAGCACTTACAATGAAGATTTTAGGAGTTGGCTTCGACTAGTCGAGGTTCGGCCGGTTGGAGGAAGAAATAGAAATGAGGAAGATGAAGTATTTTTCCAAATTATAAGGGTTTCACGAGATCCTCGACTGGTCATGGATGTACACGACGGTCGAGCTACGACTGGTCGTGTATTTCCACGACCAGTCAAGTACCATCCAAAAAAAAATATTTTCAAGTTTTTCAAAATATTTTGCAAAAAAAATAAATAAATCGAAATCTAACCTATCAAACATATACAATATGATACAAAAATGCATAAAATATCATCTTATAATGCACATGCCAAGATCAAATTTCATTTGATTAAACCGACTTTTATCGAGCGGTTTCGTGAAAATATCAGCACGTTGATTATCGGTAGGTATATATTCCAGAGATATAACTTTTTCTTTTGCTAATTCATGGATATAATGAAATCTAATATCAATGTGCTTTGTACGAGAATGCTGAATAGAATTTTTTAAAATATTAATGGCACTGGAATTATCACAATATAACACCATAGGACCCTATTTAATTCCATAGTCACTTAACATTCGCTTCATCCAAACAAGTTGCGTACACGCATTACCAGCTGCAATGTATTCAGCTTCAGCAGTTGAAAGTGATATAGAACTTTATTTCTTGTTAAACCAAGAAACTAAACAGTTTCCTATATAAAAGCAACCACCACTGGTTGACTTTCTGTCATCAAGATTACCAGCCCAGTCAGCATCTGAGTACCCAACTAATTGAGTGTTTGTCTCATGAGGATACCAAAGATCGAGATTCACCGTGCTTGTGACATATTGCATGATCTGCTTGACAGCAATCAAGTGCGATCCTTAGGATTAGACTGATATCTCGTGCAAATACCAACACTTAGTGTGATATCAGGTCTACTAGCAGTCAAATACAATAGACTACCAATCATACTCCGATAAAGTTTTGGATCAACATTTTTACCTTCAGAGTCTTTTGAGAGTTTCAAGGTAGTACTCATAGGTGTATCGAAGTTCTTACCATTATCAAATCCAAATCTCTTGATTAAATTCAAGGCATATTTAGATTGAGAAATGAATATTTCATTAGGTTGTTGCTTTACTTGCAACCCTAGGAAATAATTCAATTCCCCAACCATGCTCATTTCAAACTGTGATTTCATCCAATCTGCAAACTCAGTAGTCATATCAGTACAAGTAAATCTATAAATGATATCATCAACATAAATCTGTACCATCAAAATATGATCATTACGTTTTTTAACAAATAGAGTTTTGTCAACAGACCCCATTTAAAAATTATGGCTTAACAGAAACTTTGTTAGTTTCTCATACCATGCCCTAGGCGCTTGCTTTAACCCATAAAGTGTCTTTTTAAGCCTATAGACATGATCAATATTTTTGGGATCTTCAAAACCCATTGGTTGTTCCACATAAACTTTCTTAAGCAAATCACCATTTAGAAATGCACTTTTCACATCCATTTGATAAATCTTAATCTTTCTAAAACACGCAATGGATATAAACAATCTGATTGATTCAAAATGTGCTACTGGTGCAACGGTTTCATCAAAATCAATACGTTCAATTTGAGTGTAACCTTGTACCACTAGTCTGGCCTTGTTTCTAATTATATTTCCAAGATCATTAGACTTATTTTTGAAGATCCATTTAGTTCTAATGATGTGTTTATCCTTAGGTCTTGGTACGAGATACCAAACATCATTTCTTATGAATTGGTTAAGTTCTTCTTGCATCGCAACAATCCAGTTTTTATCAGCAATAGCTTCTTTTACGTTAGATGGTTCTATTTGGGATGTAAAACACACATAATTACATATATCTTCAAGTTGTCTTCGGGTGCGAACACCGGTGAGAGGGTTTCCAAGAATTTATGTGGTTGGATGATCTTTAACCGTCCTTATATCAGAATCATTCTGTTTAGATGAAGTATTAGATTTATCAATTACTAGAACTTCATCATTATTCGAACTTGAGACTGGTGTGTTTAAGTGATAATGTAACACCCCGGATTTTGGCCAATCTGGGATTTGACGTCCTTAGACAGTGGGTCAATTAAAACACCTGAAAAATCGTTCAGAACCCAATTCCATAGCCAAAGAAACCACTTAGGATAAATTTCTTTAGAAACTAAGCATAAGTTAGCTAGCGCAACGTTGGAGTGGCTGGGAAACAGTCCCTGATTACTTTAAATACGTTCTACAAGGCCCAAAGCGAGTGGAACCAATGGTGCTATAATGCTCTAAAACCTCGGACCAAACTCTAAGCAGGTTTGTTCTCTGGACCACTTTGAATCTTTGTATTGGATCTAGACCGCACGTCGAAAGTCCGATACCTCCTATCTTAGACCGTTAGAACCGTCTAGCTGGACTTGACACTCATTCCAAAAATCAAGTCAAACCGATGATCACAGGCTATTTCATTGAGCCCGGACCGAAGAGAGTGTGAATAGGGACATAGTTGGAATTTCAAATTCAAATCTGGCACACAAATTTGACGCATCAGTATTAAGCATTCTGACCGTCAGAATACAGCCAAATTACACCCTTGGATCAGGAAAAATATCTATTATATATCACGAGACTTATAGGCCTGATCTTGGTGCGGTGACCGTTAAACTGAAACTGGGCCGCCACGTGCGATCTGGGAACCCAACCGGTCTGAAAACTGGATGTGTGCTAGATCCAGTATGCATGAGCTTAAGTCCGACCGCATTTGGCCTGGGGACCTCCAGAAATACCCTTTTGGACCGAAACGGCCCCGATTTGGTTAGGCACCAAGTAAACATTGTTCCCAAGCCTATTTTGGGAATGTTTTAGGCTATAAAAGGGGTTGAAACCCTCACTCCTCTCTCCCATCCGAATTTGAGAGAAGCCCTAGCTTGGGAGAGAGAAAAAGAGTGAGAGATTGTGAGAGAGTGGGAGAGTTCTTCCTGCCACTTGTGCTACGTGTTGCACGTGCTTAAGCAACACTCCTCTACCGCTTTCCCGGCGATTCCACCGCGATCCTAGGTAAGTAAAAACCCTAAATAGTTGTTGATTTGAGTTTCCCTTGTTTCCATAGCGATGTAACTTATGGATCTCGTGTATTAGATTCCTTATTCGCCGTAGACGAAGCGTATATGCTCCGTTCGAATTCTCATCCCTAAAAGGGAAAAGGTGCGGATATTAGACGCTTTGATTGACTGTTTCCAACGCTTTCAATGTCGTTTAATAGTAGATTCTTGACGGCATCGCCGTTTGACATGTACAAAATGCTCTCCGTTTCCCGTTTCGTAAGCTAACGAAGAATATGAGATTTAGGGCATTTTAGTCATTTGTAGGAAGTACTGTTTACATTCATATTTTGCTGATGTGATTGACATGGTTTGTTGTCGCATTAGGAAGTTAGGAATGCGTGCATAATTAGTTTGGCGAAGAGATTCGCCTAGTTGCGCACTTTGGGTCGACATACTATTTGTAGACTTAAGTGTGTAGTGTATGTGTTTGTATAAATGCTTGTATTAGTATGTATTGAATTAAATGATGTTATTTGATAGTTTGTGATTGATTTTTCGATTATTATGCTGACCTAAATGATTTTCTACATGTTGACAAAAGGCATGATTTCATTACATGCATGGAATGTATGTGCTTGAGGATTTGCTTAAGTTGAATATGCATGGGAAGTATGCCTTGAAGATTTGCTTAAGTTGAATGTTATAACATGTGCTAACATGCTCACATGATGTATTTCAATTCCAATACCTTTTTATAGTGTTAATGTAATTCCATAGATGTGTGGGACTTGACTTAGTCCAGGCAGTCGGTAACCGAGCGAATTCGTGGCTGACTGGTCATAGCCACGAACGACGCGTCGATGAATGTGATTCGGGTTGAGAGTTGGCGGCAGTGGTTAGGCCACGCGAAGTGTTTTACGCACTTCATGTCGTTCAATTCGAGATGCGATCGCGCTAGTCGAGCCCGTCAAGTAACCCGACTGGCCAATGTTTGTTCACCTTGTATGTATCATAACTGCTTGAACCTAGGGTACTGAACTTACCATTGTAAACCCTGTTAACCATGGTACCTTGATCCACGAAGACTCATGAGCCGGGCATGGTGGTATGGGACACCGTGGTCGAGCTGTCGGCCTACGCTGGGGCCACAAACCTCCCCGTAGTGACCAGTGAGCACCTATGACTCGTGAGCAGATTATGGTGGTATGGGACACTATATTCTTGCTGTCGGCCTACACTGATAAGGTGATGGGGGAGCGGTGCAACGAGTGCGAGCAACAGCCCTGGCAGCCCTTTGTAGTGACCGCGAGCGTATTCTGAGTCTACGGGAGGCGACGACCCTTCCGTAGCAGTAGAGTACAGTAGGCCTGTATTGATAAGGTGATGGGGGAGCGGAGCAACGAGTGCGTGCAACAGCCCTGGCAGCCCTTGCAGCGACCTACAAAATATACATCGTATGAGACTACTAGGAGTGACGACCCTAGACAGGATCTGTGTTGGGATTGATATAAGGGAGGTACCTTAGTTTCCCAATATTGCTGTATGAAAAGGACTAATAACAACTCGGTAATCATATCACCATAGCATTGCATGTGCCTGGAAGATGTGGAGCACTCTAGGGAGTGTGGCATGCCGCGGTCGTAAGATGTTGCCGCATGAGGGTGATCGTCGGTGAGGGCATACATCACGTCATGTCATAATTGCATTAACAACAGTATTAGGATTGTTCGATTTATTGCTTTACTATTATCGCATGATTGATTTGAGAACATGTTAATCCTTGCTCTATTATTCCACTGAGTTAGCTACTCACTCCCACGTTACGGGACGGTGTTCCGGACACCCACCAGACCTTTTTGTGATTGCAGATGATGGCGCGGCCTGTGAGGCAGAGCCGGACTTGATGATGATGAGGAGGATCCCTCCTTTATGCGTGTTCTGATCGACGGGACTACAGGGAGGTTGATTAGATACTTTGACATTTGTCATTTTATATTTTTAGCGCACTCATGTATATTCGTTTCATCTACTTTTGGAGTATACATGTATATGTATAACCTGGTAACATGTTCACACTCTGGAGACATACAACAGTTTATATATGTTATACATACTATTACAGACTTCCGCTGGTTAATTTAACTGTCTCTGGAGTATGATATGCGGTTCTAGCTTAATCTCACTCATGTCTAATACATTATCACAGACAACATTCAATCATACATATCTATGTTGCATAAATAACATTTTGGAACTCGGGAGTTGGGTTTTTGCTCGACCCCCCCGATTTTCGGGATGTTACAGATGGTATCAGAGCATGATTTGGATTAAACCGGGCCTGGGTTATGGTCACGCGACGCACGCTGTCGCTTCCTTTGACATAGGTGGGTGCGAGAAGGGTCTAGAAACACGTCCAGGATCGCAGATTCGCCGATAGGCGAAGTCTATTAGAATCGATCGCTAGATCGACTCTGTAACGCATCTCGGGTCGCGTAAGGCCACCCGAATCGCTGCTAAGCTATAGGAAGTTAGGTTGAGATGTCCTATGAGCGGTTTTAAACCGCAAAAGTAAATCCTTGGGCCGTGGAATGACCACGACTCCTGTAATCAATCGCCAGGGCTTAAAAACCCCGTTTTGCCAAAAATTCTCAAAATTCCTTCTCTAAACACTTCAACCTTCAGTTCTTTCTTATCCATTTCATGTTAGGCATCAAACCTAATGTGAAAATAACACAAATTAGTACATTCACCAAATTTTACAGTGAATAGTAAAATTTCATGAAAAATGGCCATAAGGCCATTCTAACTTCACTTTCTTTAGCAAATAAGGAGCTAGAAAGATGTACTGGCTCCTTCTACCCCAAATTCATATGCTGCATCATATGGTTTGGTATTCGGGATTGCGATGTGGACCCGGAAAGCCCCGAACACATGTTTGGGCTCATAGAGACCAAAATACAATGAACCAAGGGGTGGGACCTGACTTTTTGGGACCCTGGGACCATGTGGGACCAGACCCATGGGGTCCCACCGGTCAACTTGCAAGTTGACCGGCGATGCCATCGCCGGCCGGGCGATGCATCGCCGGCCGGCGAGCTCCGGGGGTGCTGTCCTTCGGGCGCACTCCCTTAAACAGGGTCCACATCACCCCTAGCTACCTCCCATCCCACGAAAACCCCTAAAACCCACCTCTCCTTCACAAACAGCCCCCTTGCATACCCTAGATTCGATTTTCAGCACTCCATTCCAAACCCCGGCGACCCAAACCCCTCCTAAACCCTTCCTTGGCCAAAACCGACCACCACCCATCAATTATTGGGTGTTGGCAGCCCCTTTCCTTGAAGATTTTCCCATTTGGAGCTCCAAAATCCCCCAAATAGTGCTGAAATCGTGAGCAGCTCCATTCCATCTTTTTGTTCTTATTTTTTCCTGAAAGTACAGCCTTGGGAAGCTTGAAGCATCCCTCTACGACGCCTAGATTTCCTTTTGTCAGATTGGGCAGCCATTTCTCCGCATTTTCGGCGTTTTCCATGGCTTTCGTGGAAGCCATTTTGGGTCTCTTGTCGCTCTCATCCATCATATCTTTGATGGGTAAGAGGAAAACTGCATCAGACGAGGCTGGGCCGAGCCGCCCTGCTCGATCGAGAAGGCCGCGGGGTGGTGCCGCAAGTTCAAGCGCCGCCGCAGGTCCAGCTGCAGTCCTGGAGTGCCGTACAAAGCGGGATTTGGATCCCCATGCACATCTTGGACGAACCATCCTATCAGAGATGCCTCATGGTGAATACACTGATCGTAGAGTGTTATTTGAGGCGGACGTAGATGGGCGATTGTTCGGCGAGTATCTGTTGTTCGAACGCATTGAAGCTGCGCACTGGGGACCGATCTTTGAAGCTCGCGCTCGTGCTAATGTGAGCACTGTTCGTGCCTTCTATGCTAGCATCCAGAGTCCTACCTTGGAGCCTTTGCAGTTCAAAATCCCTTTTGGTAGAGATCGGATGGCTACGATCGACGTTCGGTTGATTGCGCGACTTCTCAACGTGCCTCTAGGTGATGTGCATCCAAGTGAGAAGAATTTGAGGACTAGACGCGAACGAGATCGCCGCACCAGGTTTCTGTGCGGTAAGTTGGTTCCATGGCAGCCCAATAATAGCCTCAAGGCGACGTACATGTCTGAGGATTTGCGCCTGCTGCACCATATCTGCACGTTCAATGTCTATCCCAGGTCGACGAACCGCATTGAATGTACACGTCTTATGGTCGATTTCTTATTTCTGGTGGCCCAGGGAGAGAACGTATGTATGGACACTTTCATCTTACGGCAGATAGTTCTCATAGCCAGGTCGAGGAGAACATCCAAATCCCTTCCCTTTGGCCGACTCATTTGCAAGATTGCGCTTGAGTTTGCCTATAGACTTGGACCCAAATTGCCGGTATCGATTCACACCATCGATGAGTCGACAATGGTTAAGATGAAGATTGGGTCGCAATACCGTGAAAATCAACTTGAAAGGGATAGTGGGGATGACTTTGATGAAGAGGAAGATCAAAGCGAAGAAGAACCTAGAGCAAAGGTTCAGGAAGAGGTTCAGGAAGAAACAGAAGAGGAGGCTCAGGATACTGATGAGAGCCCTCCTCCTTCTGCGCAGACTACTATCGACGACCGCATTGCTCGGATGGAGGAGAGTCAGACCGCTTTGCGTAGGGAAGTCCAAGAACTTCGAGCGGAAGTCGCTGATGCCAAGGCCGTTATAAAGAAGAAGTTTGGCAAGGTGACTGGCACCTTGAAGGCAATCCTGTGTTGCTTACAGGATAAGGGTGCTCCTCCTCCATCACCAGACTCCGACTAGCGATGCGATCTTTGATGTTACTATTAGTAGTTAGTCATTTCCTGTTTTAAGTTGTGTTTTGTAAGCCTGATAAGGCTGGTAGTTTACCTATGTTGCTGTAGTAGCTGACTGACATAGCTCCCATGTATTTTTGTCATGATACTTATAAGGAGATATCCCTTGTATTATGACAATTTTGGTTTAATGAAATGCATGATGCTTTTCGACTTGTTATGTGAATGTTTGTGTTGTGGTTTGGGCTTAATGTAGCCAAAATTTGTGGAATGGAGTGCATGCCGTCTCATTTCACTGTAAGGTATTGTCCCTGGATCGGGAGTATTGTAACTCCCGGGATTCAGCCTACTAATTAGTTTTTATCCCACCCCACCCTCCTACCAAGCATGCCACTTCCGATCCCACTATGGGACTAAGAACGCGGTTCTATTTAATACAACTGAATGCTACTGGCCACATAGGCCCTTGACGTTTTGGTCCTAGAGTTAGCACTCCTAGATTTGAAGAGTCTGACGACATAAGAAATCCAATTCCATTTAGACAATCTTGACCCTAAGCGATAGAACAACTCTCTGTAGTAGAAATGGTATGGAAAGCCATTTACCGTATAATCTTAAGCTTAGATTATAGCTACTGAGTTACAGACTAGCCTACTAGTTACCTAGAGTAGGGTAAAGCCTGTATATGTTAAGGAATGATAGATTAGTTTTGATTGGAATGAGACTCCCTTCCTTGGATAGATCCCCTTATGACTTATAGACTCCTGTTGTTGCCCATAGGAAGGAACCATACACTCTCAGGGAACATTTATAACTCCCTCAGATTGAACTTAGAATGAACTAGCACGCCCCTTAGAATTGCCTTTCCCAAGGACTTATTGCATTCGGGAACGCAGAGTAAAGGAACTACATGTAAGCGATGTAATTGCGGTTTGAGTCGATTTCTTACTCCTAGTGGTTACCAATAAATCCAATGCTCTGATCAAGCAGAGGATCGGCATCGACTTGGATTAAGAACTGATACAACACATTTTCTGTCCTGATTAGACAGAAGGTTCAACGTATCCGGCTTAGACCCACTACACAACCTTTCTTCTGTGATGGCCCAACCATCTACAACTAAACAGGATCACATTGTCTTTGGGAAATGGCGAGGACTTAAAGCCAGTAGAGAATTAGACATCTTGCCACCGACTCATACCTGCCCCTGAATTCAATCATAATAGAGGTTAGGCTCATCTCTATGATCATAGGTACCAATGCCATAGAACGCATCATTAGCAAGGAAGACCATATAGAGAAAGGCTGTTTCCATTTTAGGTTAAGGATAGCCCCTAAGTTGCGCCTCGTTCTGATATACGGATCGATGCAAATATTCTTCAACCTTAAGTAAAACCAAGTTTTAAGGGGGGTAGAAGGAATTAAGTCCAATCCAGTTAGATTAGTTAACGCTACCGTTCGATCAAAGTGGCGCAGCGGAAGAGCGGTTGGCCTCTTTCCCACTGGCCCAGGATCGAAACATTTGAGTTAGGGTGTATGTACGATTAGGTTATTAAATAGGATTTGAACCTTCCTTAGAGAAAGTACTCCTTGTCCTTCGCCAATGTCGGGGACGACATTGTGTTTTAAGGGGGGTAGATTGTAACACCCCGGATTTTGGCCAATCTGGGATTTGACGTCCTTAGACAGTGGGTCAATTAAAACACCTGAAAAATCGTTCAGAACCCAATTCCATAGCCAAAGAAACCACTTAGGATAAATTTCTTTAGAAACTAAGCATAAGTTAGCTAGCGCAACGTTGGAGTGGCTGGGAAACAGTCCCTGATTACTTTAAATACGTTCTACAAGGCCCAAAGCGAGTGGAACCAATGGTGCTATAATGCTCTAAAACCTCGGACCAAACTCTAAGCAGGTTTGTTCTCTGGACCACTTTGAATCTTTGTATTGGATCTAGACCGCACGTCGAAAGTCCGATACCTCCTATCTTAGACCGTTAGAACCGTCTAGCTGGACTTGACACTCATTCCAAAAATCAAGTCAAACCGATGATCACAGGCTATTTCATTGAGCCCGGACCGAAGAGAGTGTGAATAGGGACATAGTTGGAATTTCAAATTCAAATCTGGCACACAAATTTGACGCATCAGTATTAAGCATTCTGACCGTCAGAATACAGCCAAATTACACCCTTGGATCAGGAAAAATATCTATTATATATCACGAGACTTATAGGCCTGATCTTGGTGCGGTGACCGTTAAACTGAAACTGGGCCGCCACGTGCGATCTGGGAACCCAACCGGTCTGAAAACTGGATGTGTGCTAGATCCAGTATGCATGAGCTTAAGTCCGACCGCATTTGGCCTGGGGACCTCCAGAAATACCCTTTTGGACCGAAACGGCCCCGATTTGGTTAGGCACCAAGTAAACATTGTTCCCAAGCCTATTTTGGGAATGTTTTAGGCTATAAAAGGGGTTGAAACCCTCACTCCTCTCTCCCATCCGAATTTGAGAGAAGCCCTAGCTTGGGAGAGAGAAAAAGAGTGAGAGATTGTGAGAGAGTGGGAGAGTTCTTCCTGCCACTTGTGCTACGTGTTGCACGTGCTTAAGCAACACTCCTCTACCGCTTTCCCGGCGATTCCACCGCGATCCTAGGTAAGTAAAAACCCTAAATAGTTGTTGATTTGAGTTTCCCTTGTTTCCATAGCGATGTAACTTATGGATCTCGTGTATTAGATTCCTTATTCGCCGTAGACGAAGCGTATATGCTCCGTTCGAATTCTCATCCCTAAAAGGGAAAAGGTGCGGATATTAGACGCTTTGATTGACTGTTTCCAACGCTTTCAATGTCGTTTAATAGTAGATTCTTGACGGCATCGCCGTTTGACATGTACAAAATGCTCTCCGTTTCCCGTTTCGTAAGCTAACGAAGAATATGAGATTTAGGGCATTTTAGTCATTTGTAGGAAGTACTGTTTACATTCATATTTTGCTGATGTGATTGACATGGTTTGTTGTCACATTAGGAAGTTAGGAATGCGTGCATAATTAGTTTGGCGAAGAGATTCGCCTAGTTGCGCACTTTGGGTCGACATACTATTTGTAGACTTAAGTGTGTAGTGTATGTGTTTGTATAAATGCTTGTATTAGTATGTATTGAATTAAATGATGTTATTTGATAGTTTGTGATTGATTTTTCGATTATTATGCTGACCTAAATGATTTTCTACATGTTGACAAAAGGCATGATTTCATTACATGCATGGAATGTATGTGCTTGAGGATTTGCTTAAGTTGAATATGCATGGGAAGTATGCCTTGAAGATTTGCTTAAGTTGAATGTTATAACATGTGCTAACATGCTCACATGATGTATTTCAATTCCAATACCTTTTTATAGTGTTAATGTAATTCCATAGATGTGTGGGACTTGACTTAGTCCAGGCAGTCGGTAACCGAGCGAATTCGTGGCTGACTGGTCATAGCCACGAACGACGCGTCGATGAATGTGATTCGGGTTGAGAGTTGGCGGCAGTGGTTAGGCCACGCGAAGTGTTTTACGCACTTCATGTCGTTCAATTCGAGATGCGATCGCGCTAGTCGAGCCCGTCAAGTAACCCGACTGGCCAATGTTTGTTCACCTTGTATGTATCATAACTGCTTGAACCTAGGGTACTGAACTTACCATTGTAAACCCTGTTAACCATGGTACCTTGATCCACGAAGACTCATGAGCCGGGCATGGTGGTATGGGACACCGTGGTCGAGCTGTCGGCCTACGCTGGGGCCACAAACCTCCCCGTAGTGACCAGTGAGCACCTATGACTCGTGAGCAGATTATGGTGGTATGGGACACTATATTCTTGCTGTCGGCCTACACTGATAAGGTGATGGGGGAGCGGTGCAACGAGTGCGAGCAACAGCCCTGGCAGCCCTTTGTAGTGACCGCGAGCGTATTCTGAGTCTACGGGAGGCGACGACCCTTCCGTAGCAGTAGAGTACAGTAGGCCTGTATTGATAAGGTGATGGGGGAGCGGAGCAACGAGTGCGTGCAACAGCCCTGGCAGCCCTTGCAGCGACCTACAAAATATACATCGTATGAGACTACTAGGAGTGACGACCCTAGACAGGATCTGTGTTGGGATTGATATAAGGGAGGTACCTTAGTTTCCCAATATTGCTGTATGAAAAGGACTAATAACAACTCGGTAATCATATCACCATAGCATTGCATGTGCCTGGAAGATGTGGAGCACTCTAGGGAGTGTGGCATGCCGCGGTCGTAAGATGTTGCCGCATGAGGGTGATCGTCGGTGAGGGCATACATCACGTCATGTCATAATTGCATTAACAACAGTATTAGGATTGTTCGATTTATTGCTTTACTATTATCGCATGATTGATTTGAGAACATGTTAATCCTTGCTCTATTATTCCACTGAGTTAGCTACTCACTCCCACGTTACGGGACGGTGTTCCGGACACCCACCAGACCTTTTTGTGATTGCAGATGATGGCGCGGCCTGTGAGGCAGAGCCGGACTTGATGATGATGAGGAGGATCCCTCCTTTATGCGTGTTCTGATCGACGGGACTACAGGGAGGTTGATTAGATACTTTGACATTTGTCATTTTATATTTTTAGCGCACTCATGTATATTCGTTTCATCTACTTTTGGAGTATACATGTATATGTATAACCTGGTAACATGTTCACACTCTGGAGACATACAACAGTTTATATATGTTATACATACTATTACAGACTTCCGCTGGTTAATTTAACTGTCTCTGGAGTATGATATGCGGTTCTAGCTTAATCTCACTCATGTCTAATACATTATCACAGACAACATTCAATCATACATATCTATGTTGCATAAATAACATTTTGGAACTCGGGAGTTGGGTTTTTGCTCGACCCCCCCGATTTTCGGGATGTTACAGATAATCAATGACAACATTGATAGATTCTTGAATCACACCGGTTCTTTTGTTCAGAACCCTATAAGCTCGACTATTTAAGGAATATCTTAGGAAAATTCCTTCATCACTCTTCGTATCAAACTTTCCCAAATTTTCATGATCTCGTAAAATATAGCATTTGCTGCCAAAAACTCGAAAGTATTTGATAGTGGGCTTTTTATTAAACCACATTTCATAAGCCATTTTATTATTATCTTTGCTAGTGTAGACTCGGTTAATAATATAACAAGCTGTATTGATCGCTTCAGCCTAAATATTCTTAGAGAGCTTCATGCTATTTAACATGACATTAGTCATTTCTTGAAGCACTCTATTCTTCCTTTCCACTATACCATTTTATCGTGGAGTTTTGGGTGCTGAGAATTCATGTAATATTCCTTGGTTGCTGAAAAATTTCTCAAAATCGCTATTCTCAAATTCAGATTCATGATCACTACGAATCTTACTGATTTGAGAACATTTTTTCGTTTGAATCCTTTTCAGAACTTTTCTTACTTCTTCAAGGGTTTCTGATTTGTCCCTTAAGAAGACTACCCATGTATATCTGGTAAAGTCATCCACTATTACAAAGATATACCTTTTACCACCTCGACTCTCCGTTCTAGTAGGTCCTATGAAATCCATATGGAGGAGTTCGAGTGGTCTTAATGTGGTATTTGAATTCACTTTTTTATGTGAGGTTCTTGTTTGTATGCCTATTTGGCATTTACCACATATTTTATCTAATTTTTAAAGCTTGGGTAGGCCTCTTATAAGTTCCCATTTTCTCAATCTATATAAATTTTGGTAATGTACATGTCCAAGATGTTTGTTCCACAAATCAGTCTCGTCTGTATGGATCATATAACATGTTTGATTAGATGAGCTGGATTCACTAACAATATAGCAGTTTTCAGACGTTCTACTTCCAGTTAGTATTACAGAACCCTTATTGTTTAGAATCTCACAGCTTTGATTAGAAAACCGTACACTATGGTTATTATTGCATATTTAAGATATGCTAAGTAAGTTATATTTTAGACCTTCAACATATAAGACATTCTTAAATAATGGAAGGTTATAGAGTTGAACCGTACCTTGGCCCATAATCTTGCAGTTACTGACATCCCCAAATGTGACTGAACCATTAGTTATATCTTTTAGATCGGTGAATAGAGCTTTGTTTCGTTTCATGTGTCTGGAGCATCCACTATCTAAGTACCACTTTGAATGGCTTGAAGCTTTGAAAGCGGTGTGGGCAACCAAGCAGGCAACCTTAGGAACCCATTTCAATACTGTTTTGGGTTTAGGAGAATTGTTGGTCTTCTTATATCTATTGTTGTAAGAATGACCTATAGAGTTAGATTTTAAGAGCTCCTTGAGTAAATCAACTATCTTATCAGCTAATGGATTTCATTTTTTATTAAAGTTGACATGGCTACTTTTAGATTTTTGAAAAGATTTTGAATTTTTAGAAAAACCTGAATAAGTACTTTTTCCTTTTGAATTTGAGGACTCTCCTTTCACAAATTTAGGAGGAGTATTCTTCTGTTTAGGAAATAGTTTCTCATCATATCCCAACCCAGATCTGTCGCCACATTTTCTTGATTCGGAGAATAGTTTCTCTAACTAAGGATCTCCTTGGGCATATCTCCATGTGTCCTTTAAACTCAGAAGAGAAGATACTTCATTTTTAAGTTTCTCATTTTCAGATTTTAGATTTTCAATATAGGACATTTTAAATTCCAAGTCACATTTTGATTTTTCAAAATAATCTGAAATTTGGGATTTTTCTAAAACAAGTGACTTAAAACATTCTTTGAGTTTAAAAAACTTTTCCTTTTGAAGTTTAAGTTTGACAGTAATTTTACAACTCTCCTTGTTTAGAGCATTGTAAGCATCTTGAAGATCATCTTCATTTTCACATTCACCGTTTAGATTTTCCTCACTAGTTGAATCATCATGATTTGAAAAAGTGAACTTGGCTAAAGTCATAAGGGCTTTTGTTTCATTACCCGACTCGATTTCAGAATCTTCTGATTTAGAAGAAGCTTCAGAATCAGATGATTCATCCCATGTAGCCAACATACCCTTCTTCTTGGGTTTGTCCTTTTTAGGACATTTGTTTGCTAAATGCCCATATTCTTGGCAGTTGTAACACTAACTATCTTTCAAAGATTTCCTAATTTTAGATTTAGGATTAGATTTTTTCTTCTCATTTGATTTTTGAAAATCTACTCTTTTCTTGCTTTTGAATATTTTATAAAACTTTTTTGCTAAAAGAGCCATATCATCTTCAGAATCAGAATTTTCTTCAGAATTACTTTTAGAAGATTTTAGAGCGATAGATTTACCTTTAGGAGCTTTAAAGCTTAACTCTTAAGTTTGTAAAGAACCAACTAGTTCTTCTACCCTCATATTATCCGTATCACGAAGTTCCTGGATCGCGGTTACTTTGGAGTTGAACCGTTCAGGAAGAGAGCGTGGTATCTTTGCACACACTTTACTTTCTGGAATAGTATCGCCAAGACCCCACATAGAGTTTACAATGTCATTTAGTCTTGTATAAAAGTCCATAAATGTTTCATTTTCGTCCATATGAATTTCTTCAAATTTGGTTGTGGGGAGTTAGACTTTAGATTTTTTGACAATTGTAGTACCCTCGTGTGTCATTTCTAATATATCTTAGGCTTACTTTGCAGTATCACAGGATATGATTCTTTTGAACTCATTCGGGGATAGTGCGCAAGTGATTGCATTTAGTGCCTTTGCATTGGCACTACTCTCATTTTTCTGAAGGGTGGTCCAAGAGAAATAAGGAGTTACTCTCATTGATTTTGAACCATTGACTCCAGTCACTTCAGTGGTAAGAGATTTCCATTCAGTCACTATGGCTTTCCACACACTCTCATCCATTGATTTGAGGAAGATCCTCATCTTGGCTTTCCAGTAAGCATAATTGGAGCCATCAAAGGGTGGAGGCCTCGTGACTGATAGGCTATCAAATTTTGACATCTTAAATAGCTTAAATCGTTAGCTCAGGAATTAAATCCAAGAAAAAAAAAAAAGAGCTATTAGGCTCTGATACCACTTGAAAAGGCCTAGCTATATGTCCTAGAGGGGGGGGGGGGGGGGGGGAGGGTGAATAGGACTATGCCAAATAAAAATTTATAACAGCGAAAATTAAAGAAATATGATAGCCAACTAAATAAACCACAATGCAAGAATATAAAGAAACCTCAAAATTCAGATCTTGAGAGGTTGATACAAATGTTTTTCTAAGGACAACCTTACTCTAAAAACCAGAGTTTATAGTAGGACAACCTGATTTCTAGAAAGGTCTTTGTATCAAGTCTCAAACGGAAGAGGAATAGAAAAATAAATACAAACTACACTAAAGTATAAATTGTAATCGCAAATATGTATTGTTCTAAGGACAACTATGCACCACAAGAATGGCAGGGCAACCTTATTAAAAAAAAATAATATCGAGCTGATAAATAAATAGAAAGAAATAAATTCTAAACTATTACAACATTCCCCACAAAGCTTGAAATAAAAGATTACAACATTCACAACCACATGTACATCCCTCAAATGAATAAATAAAGATATGAAATAAAAACTATTCAACCACAACACAAGGGATTATAGTGGTTCGACTGTGTGTTCACCAACTGTTATACAACAGCCACACAGAATGCTACTCCACTCCTAATATCCTCACACAGGGGATATTAGCATTCACTAATAAAGTAGGTTTTCACCGGTTCACCCAAAACCTTACAATTGTGTCTTTATCTGTGGGCTTACACAATTAAAAAAACCCCACTTCTGAGTTTTCCTGACTCTCCTCAGATAACCAATATAATGAGATTTTTCTGGCGAATCTCAAAAGAAACCAAAAGAAAGTAAATTACTCAAACGTAAAATACCTAGAGAACCAATCAGAGTAGAAGTTCGAATGCTTCTCCTTCGTTGTAGCAGCCCAGAAGAACCAATCAGAGTAGAAGTTTGAATCAACGTTCAATGTCTAATACTCACTTTAAAATGGTTCTAGTTCTAATTGATTTTAAATTAAACCAAATTGGGCGTAGGTCTATTTGATTTTAATTCCAAGAAGAAGGAATACAACAATTCCTCTTTTCAAATCAGATTAGAATTCATGAACAAAATCAAATAAAGAAATCTATCAAAAGAAAATAAAAATTAAGCATAATGTAGCTTAAAATGAAGACTAACTTATCTTAGAGTGGAGGCTTGAATTTACTTGAATTACTTATCAAAACTCCAAAATTCATGCTTTATTTATAGTTGAACAAAACACGTCTTCGACTAGTCTTGAGACATCTACGACTGGTCGAAGAACCAACAGAATTTTAAATAAATCGAGCGCGATAAGATTTTCTGTTGGTCGACCGGTCGTGGGTACCCTACGACTGGTCGAAGGTCCCCTTCGACTAGTCGTAGGTCCCATACGACTAGTCGAAGATGCCCAAACTTTAATATTGTACTTTGAGTCAAAGCTCCACGACCGGTCGAAGCACCAGTCGACACTGTTCAAAGGACTGGTCAAACAGTCTCCAGGACTGGTCGAAGAATAACCATAAAAACTCAAAAATTCTCAACAACTTAGGACTGGTCGAGGAATTTCTTAGATTGGTCGAACAAGTGCTAGGACTAGTCGAACAAGTGCTAGGACTAGTCGTAGAACAGATCAAAATTACTTATAAAAAATATATGGATTATATATCCAAAGTGACCTACTCTAAAGGTCCACCTAAGGTCAGTTATATCTTAAAAGAGAAGTAAGGACATTGAAACTTGAATACCAGTGACCTTGAGTATCATGAAGATTGAGTTCTTAAACTTGAGATCTTCAGCTTGAAAAACTTCTGAGAACTTGAACTTAAAAGCTTGTGAGATCTTCAACTTGAATAGCTTTTGAGAACTTGAGAGCTTCTGAAATCTTCACCTTCAAGTTTTTCAACTTGAATAGCTGTGTTTGTCTACTCGAAGTCAATCTTGTGTCTTGAATAGATCTTTTGTTCATCACATAGACAAGCTTCAAAGAAGTATCTTTGTCACCACAAATTTGACAATCACAAGGGCTATCCACTATAGCACTTACAGAGACCCTAAACTAGAAAATTTACTAACCATCCTCCTTTTTAACAATTTTTATGCGTAAAAGGTATTAAGTATAATCTTTTGAATTTTTCTCAAATCTGCGATTATAAGCATAGTGTTAAATTCACTAATCAAGGATGCGAGATCTCAAATGAGAAAGGTTGTGTGATATTGAATGGCCGAAGAACATCTAAAAATTGCTATATTGTAAGTGATTCTAGCTCGTCTAAATTATCTTGTTACATGGTCCAAACTAATGAGACCAAGTTATGGTATAAACACCTTGGACATGTAAACTATCAAAATTTGTATAGACTGAGCAAGGTCGATCTAATCAGAGGTCTACCCAAATTGAAGAAAAAGGATAAAATTTTTGGCGATTTATAAATCGGGAAATAAATAAGGAGTAGTCACAAGAAAGTGAAATCCTTTGCCACATCTAAACCCCTTGAACTCCTCCACATGGATCTTGTTGGACCAACTATAATGGAGAGTTGAGGTGGAAAGAAATACTTTTTGATAATTGTGGATGACTTTACCAGATATATATGGGTAACTTTCATGAGAGAAAAGTCTAAAACTCTTAATGATGTGAAAAGGATACTTAAGCATATCAAAACTGAAAAGGAAATGAATATCTCTAAAATCTGAAGTGACCATGGATCGAAGTTTGAGAATTATAATTTTGAAAATATCCGTAGCGATCACGAAATATCACACGAGTTTTCTGCACCTAAGACACCTTAACAAAATGGGGTTGTTTAAAGGAAAAACTGTGTGCTTCGAGAAATGGCAAATGTTATGTTAAATAGCATAAAGTTACCTTAAAATCTATGGGCTAAAGCTGTGAACACTGCATGCTATATAATAAACCATGTTTATATTAGAAAATAAAAAGATAAACTAGCATATGAACTTTGATTTAACAAGAAGACCATAATTAAATACTTTCGAGTTTTTGGTAGTGGGTGTTATATTTTGCGTGATCGCAAAAATTTAGAGAAGTTCAACACTAAAAGTGACGAAGGAATTTTCCTAGGGTATGCTCTAAATAGTCGAGTGTATCATGTTCTCAACAAGAGAACTGGTGTCATTCAGGAATCCATGAATGTGGTTATTGATGATCACCTAACTACACCGTCTACAAGTTCAGAAGATTATGAAGTCAATATAATAGACAAACCTGACTCCACATCTAGTCAAGTCAACACTGAACTTTGATCAGTTAAAGACCATCCTACTGATCAAATACTAGGTAACTCTCTCACTGGTGTGCGTACATGAAAACAATTAGAAAACATATGTAATTATGTGTGTTTTACTTCTCAAATTGAGTCGATCAATGTAAAAGAGGTGCTTACTGATGAAAATTGGATAATAGCCATGCAAGATGAATTGAATCAATTCATTCGAAATGATGTGTGGTATTTGGTTCCTAGACCAGCTGATAAACACATCATTAGAACTAAGTGGATCTTTAAAAATAAATCTGATGAATTAGAGAATATCATAAGATACAAGGTAAGACTGGCTGTACAAAGGTGCACACAGATAGAAAGAATAGATTATGATGAAACCTTTTCCCCAGTAGCTCGTCTTAAATCCATCAGATTATTCATATCTATTGCATTTTTCAAAAATTTTAAAATTTATCAAATGGATATTAAGAGTGCTTTCTTGAATGGTGATTTACATGAAGAAGTTTATGTAGAACAAACAAAGGGTTTTGAAGACCCTAAACACATTGATCATGGGTATTGCCTAAAAAAAGCACTTTATGGTTTAAAACGAGCTCCTAAGGCATGGTACAAGAAATTGACTAAGTTTTTACTAAGTCATGACTTTGCTATGGGGAGCTGGTCAAACTTAGCCAAGCTTGCAACCCCCTCACTCAGGCAGATATGGCCACACCCCCTCCCAACTGACCACAACACAGTGGGAGATTTAGCCTACTAGTATTCGGCACTTGGACGCTCATGTATCTACACGGTCTAAATGTTAGGGCATCTCCTGGCCTTGAAGGTTTAGGAACTTTCACCCACGAACATTCAAAGTACCCAGATGCTCAAACCAAACATTTTTGATGTCTTATCTAGCCATACATGACATGCCTGTGGAGGCTAGGGCATACAGTAATCACAATACACAATGCAAGACGCATGAGTCATACAATCCAGTCATGCATCAATCCTGTGCATACCGTGCGCTTATGCGAGACAATCTCCGCCTATTAGGGAGTCTCATCACAACCTACCCGATGATATATATAATGGTCAACCACATCTCATAATAAACATGCAGATGATGCGTATGGGCATGTACATGATGTTATGCTGTCACATACTCATAATCGGTATCAATAATCGGCCCCGATAATCAACCTATACAATCGGCCTCGACAATCGGAATCGGCCTCGACAATCGGCCTCGATAATCAAAATCAGCCTCAAAAATTAGAATCGACTTCGATAATCGGAATTGGCCTCGACAATCGGCCTAACAAAGGGCTAAGGGGAAGGTCACAATGTGGACATTTAACCATCATTGCTCCGAAAGAGTGGCCCACATAGAGTCAAATGTATAGTGGGGCCCATGGCCCCATATAGAGGTCTAATATACACCACAATGGGCCTCACTCAAGGGCCACATATACATCACGCCGAGCCTCACTTATGGAACTCATGTACATCACAATGTACTGCAACACATGGGCCCCATGAATGTCAAATGGGCAGCAATATATGGGCTAAAAAATACATCTCATTGAGCCTTCCAAATTGGTCAGAAATACATCACAATGGGCCTTACCAAACAGGACAGAAATACATCACAATGGCCCTCATCATATGGGTCAAAAATACATCACAATGGTCCTCAACGCATGGCCTAAAAATATATCACAACAGGTTGTTCATATGTGAAAGGGCCTAGCTATATGCCCTAGAGGGGGATGAATAGGGCAATGCCAAATAAAATTAATAACAGCGAAATAATAAAAGAATTAAAGCACAATGCTTAATATAAAACAATTGCAATAGCCTAGAATAAGGAGATTGATACTTTATCAATTCTAAGGACAACCTTACACCAAAAATCAGAGGTTCAAGGTAGGACAACCTTATTTCTAGAACGTCCTTGTATCACAAACCAAAGAGGAATAATAAGCAATGAAATCAAAATAACATGCAAAAAATAGATCCTATGTTATTACAACATTCATCCACACTTTGCTTAAAGTGATTACAACATTCATCCACAAACACAAATCACAAAACTGAATGAATAAACGAATGAAAGAATAAAACACATCCACAACACAACGATATATAGTGGTTCACCTGTGTGTACACCAACTGTTATCCAACAGCCACACAGATTTCTACTCCACTCCTAATATCCTCACATAGGGGATATTAGCATGCACTATCAAAATAGGTTTCACAGGTTCACCTAAAACCTTCACAATTGTTTCTTTGATCTCGAGCTTACACAATTCAAAAACCCCACAATCTGAGTTTTCTGGCTCTCCTCAGATAACCAATATAATGAGATTTTTCTGGCGAATCTCAAACAAAAACTAGAGAAAGTAAATTACAAAACATGTAAAATACCTGAATCACCTTTTGATGAAACCCGGTAGAACCAATCAGAGAAGTAGTTTCATTCGACGTTCAAAGTCCAATACTCAATTTAAGAATGGTTCTAAGTCTAATTGATTTTAGATCAAACGGGCTAGATCTATTTGATTTTGAATCCAGAAGAAGGAATATCAGAAATTCCCCTTTTCTAATAAGATTGGAATGTAGATCAAAATCAAATAAGAATAAGCTACCAAAATGAATATTAAATAAGCACAAAGAAGCTTAAAATAAACACAAACTTATCTCAGAGAATAGCCTAAAGAATGCTTGAATAGAATTTATTTGAAGTACTAAAACTCTGAAGTTCATGCTCAATTTGTAGACTGAAAAACCCGTCTACAACTAGTCTTAGGATCCTACGACTGGTCGAAGCTCCAAAGATTTTCGAAAGATTTTTGCAGGATTTAATTTTCAAGTCCACGACCGGTCGAGGGTGGTCTACGACCAGTCGTGGGCCACCTACGAATGGTCGTGAGACACCTACGACCGGTCATAGGACCCCAAAAATGGTTGCTAGAGTTTGAGTCGTAGGTCTATGACCGGTCGAAGGATGAGTCGTAGAACTCACAGGACTGATCGTAGGATGTCCAGGACTGGTCGTAAGACAGTTAGAAAGATTCAAAAATCTTCAACTACCTAGGACTGGTCCTGAAAAATCTAAGACTGGTCGTAGCAAAGCTAGGACTGGTCTTGAAGTCCCTAGGACTGGTCTTAGAACACTCCAAATAAGCATATAAAGATATATGAGTTATGTATCCGGAATGACCTACAATAAAGCCCATCCTAAGGTCAATCTAAGGTCAAACAAACCTTAAAAGTGAGATGGACATTGAAAGTCTTAACACTCAGATAACCCTTAAGAGAAGCTTGTGAATATTCAACACTTGTAGTAGGCCTTCATAAGCTTCATCTTGACTTCACAAAGTCTTCTAGTAAGCTTGAACTTGATCAACCTTTGAACATACAACCTTGAAAACTTCGATTCTTGATTTCTTCATCAAGACTTGAAAACTTTCTTCTTTTAAGATCTTGTCTTGCGATGTCTTGATATGTCTTGATTGCAATGACCAGTCTTCAAACATAAAACACAAGATATACATGACATAGATATAGGTTTTGGCACCACAAAAGTTGACAACTAAAGGGATATGAAATCATAGCACTTACAATCTCCCCCTTTGTCAAATTGTGACAAAACACATAGCATCAAAGATAATAAGGAATGATAAGTCATGAAACCACAAAATACTCTACTCCCCCTAAGTAATACGAGTATTACTCATATAATCAATACACAACATGAAAACCTAAAAACTTCAATCCACATATCCATCATTCCACATATCCTTCTTAATCAATACAAACAAATTACTCCCCCTATCCGTATTACTCCCCTTTTAGTAATACTTACTACTCCCCCTTTTTGTCACAAAATGACAAGGGAAAGGAACAATATAAAGGAGAATATAGAGAGCAAATAATGAGAAGGTGATATGAAAGGACATAAAATAAATCTGAAGTGTCAAGACATAATCCATACCACAAAGTACAGTATCCAAAATGTTATGAAACCAGAATCCATAATACATATCTAGAGTAAAAGCAATGTTATACTATTCAGAAGATAATTCACTTAATCTGATCCAGAGGAGGGAGCAGGAATAGATGGATCAATCTAGTGTAAGCCCTTATTTATGCGACGAAGATATTTTCGCATGTACTTGAATCTCATGTCATGGGCTATATTCATATTAACAAGTTTTTCCTCCAATGCACGAAGGCGTGCATCAAAACCAGAAGGATCATAATCCGGATCATTAGGTGAATCAGTTTCTATATCATCAAATAAGTCATCCATATTAACATCTTGCTGTGGAAGATCACCAGCGTACTCTTCGTTTCCAGCAACACCACCATCACCACCAACACCACTAACACCAACTTCATCAAATTGGCCAGGAAGAAGTTCTAATTTCATCTTATTAAGATTGGCATTATTGAAAATGAGATGAAGAATTGGTGCCTCATTAACAGGTTTATCAACAAGCATGTGAGTGGCTAGAACATTCATAAGATAACCGAATGGAATATCACTGTGACCTGAATGAAAACGAAATTGTATAATGGAATGACAAATCAAAGAAGGAAGACAGACCTTAATTCCAGAAGCAATAGAATGCAACACACGAACCATGAAAGAAGTTAACTCAGTTTTATTACCGGACCGAGGATATACATTAGAAATGAAGAAATGATGTAGTATTCTGTATTTGGGTAACAGATACTTTGCAGGGAGCGCATTCCCTTTGTGAGTCCAATGCACATCAATTTTGCATAAATCTCTAGTTAACATGCGTTTTTCCGATTCTGAAGGTTTGTCGTATAAAGTATGAATCGGTATTCCTTCATCATTAATAGGTATATCCATAATACCTGATATTAAATGACGGTCTACTTTAAATTTCCCTTCTCTTGTATCAATAGAAAATGTTAAATTATCAAGTGAAAAATCTGAAATGCATGCAACCATTGATTGAGCAATGGACTGGTATGCAGACCCACCCCAAAGAAAAATGTTAGTCCAACCAATAGATTCAAGAAGGGGAAAGACACCATATGGAGCAATGTGATTTAGATCAGCGGTATGCTCAACGATAATGTTACGGGCACGTAAATTCCGTACATCTTGAGTATCATCTTCGGTTGACCGAAGATGCCGTCTAGTTATTGGTCCAGATCTGGATGAAGATGGACCAAGGGATGTTTTCTTTTTTCCTCTAGCATCCATATTCAAAAAGATATATAAAGAACAAGCAAGATACACAAATGAAAGATGGGTTTTCTCTAGATCAGTAAATAGAGAGAAAACCATTGAAAACCTCAACAAGAGATGAAATTAAACTATACTATGAACAAATCAAAGCATAGAGATCATGAAACTTCAAGAAAAACAATGAAATAGGACTTACCTTGAAGAAAAACTAGAAATCCTATGACTGGTCGAGCCACAACTCGTCGTAGGTGGGTGTGGAAATGAAGAAGAAGGGGATTTTCTCCAAATTATATGATGTTCACGAGATCCACGACCGGTCGTGAGTGGTCCACGACCGGTCGAACCACGACTAGTCGTGTAAAACCACGACTGGTCGAGCATCGACCAAAAATGCATTTTAAATGAAAAAATTTAAAATTTAAACAATTATAATGTGAAATATAATACACTATGATACATGCAAGCAAGAATATTCAATGTAAAATGCACATACCAAGATCAAATTTCAATTTATTAAACCAGCTTTTGTCGAGCGGTTTAGTAAATATATCAGCAAGTTGAGTTTCGGTTGGTATATATTCCAATGAAATGATTTTTTCTTCAACCAACTCACGAATGTAATGATACCTAATGTCAATATGCTTAGTACGTGAATGATGGATTGGGTTTTTGGAAATGTTTATAGTACTGGAATTATCACAATGTAAAATCATTGAATCCTGATTAATTCCATAATCGCTAAGCATGCATTTCATCCAAACTAGTTGAGTACATGCATATCTAGCTGCAATATATTCAGCCTCAGCAGTAAAGAGTGATATTGAGCTTTGCTTCTTGCTAAACCAAGAAACTAAATAATTTCCAATGTAAAAACAACCACCACTGGTTGATTTTATATCATCAATATTTTCGGCCCAATCAGCATCTGAATACCCGGCTAATTGAACATTAGTATCAAGAGGATATCAAAGTCCTAAATTTATAGAACTTGCAACATATCTAATAATCCGTTTAACAGCAGTAAGATGTGATCCCTTAGCATTAGACCGATATCTCGCACAAATTCCAACACTGAATGCGATATCAGGTCTACTAGGAGTAAGATATAACAAACTACCAATCATACTGCGATATAGTTTAGGATCTATATCTTTACCTGTAGAGTCTTTTGAGAGTCTTAATTTTGTACTCATAGGAGTATCAAAGTTCTTATCATTCTCAAATCCAAACCTTTTAACCAAGTTTGAAGCATATTTGGTCTGAGAAATGAAAATTCCATCAGGTTGTTGTTTTACTTGCAACCTTAGGAAATAGTTAAGTTCGCCAACCATGCTCATTTCGAACCTTGATTTCATTAACTCTGCAAACTCAGTAGACATGTTAGAACAAGTAGATCCATAAATAATATCATCAACATATATTTGAACCATCAAAATATCATTGTTATTCTTTTTAACAAAAAGCGTCTTATCGACACTACCTACTTGAAAGCTATGACTAAGTAAGAATTTAGTCAACTTTTCATACCATGCCCTGGGTGCTTGTTTTAAACCATAGAGAGCCTTTTTGAGATGAAATACATGGTCAGATAACTTAGGGTCTTCAAACCCTGACGGTTGTTCAACATACACTTCTTCATGTAAAATTCAAGAAAGCACTCTTTACATCCATTGATAGATTTTAATTTTCTAAAACATGCGATGGAAATAAAAAGTCTGATTGATTCAAGGCGAGCGACTGGAGCAAAGGTTTCATCGTAATCGATGCCTTCAATCTAAGTGTACCCTTGTACAACCAGTCTAGCCTTATTTCGTATAATATTTCCGAGTTCATCAGACTTATTTTTAAAGATCCACTTTGTTCCAATAATGTTTTTATATTTAGGTCTATGAACAAGATACCAGACATCATTACGAACAAATTGATTAAGTTCATCCTATATAGAAACTATCCAATTTTCGTCTGAAAGTGCTTCTTTTACGTTGACTGGTTCTATTTGGGATGTAAAACAAACATAATTACATATGTTCTCAAGTTTTTTGTGAGTACGAACTCCAGTGAGAGGATTTCTAAGCATTTGATTGGTTGGATGATCTTTAATAGTCATTGGTTCAGATTCTTTTTGACTTGATGAGATATCTAGATTGTCAATAATAAGAGTTTCATCATCATCTGAACTTGGGGCTAGTGTATTCAAATGATCATCAATGATCACATTGATGGACTCTTGAATCACACCAGTTCTCTTATTTAGAACCCTATAAGCTCGACTGTTCAAAGAATAACTAAGAAAAATTCCTTCGTCACTCTTCGTATCAAACTTACCCAAATTTTCACGATCCCGTAAAATATAACACTTGCTGCCAAAAACCCGAAAGTATTTGACAGTAGGTTTCTTTTCAAACCATAATTCATAAGCAGTCTTATTATCAGATTTACTGGTATAAACCCGATTAATTATTATAGCATGCGGTATTAACTGCTTCAGCCCAAAGATTTCTAGAGAGCTTCATACTATTCAACATAACAGTAGCCATTTCCTAAAGCACTCTATTTTTCCTTTCAACTATACCATTTTGTTACGGTGTTTTGGGCGCTGAGAATTCATGTGATATGCCCTGATCGCTACAGAATTTCTCAAAACTACTGTTTTCGAATTCAGATCCATGATCACTACGGATCTTACTGACATGAGAACCTTTCTCATTTTGGATTCGTTTGATGACCTTTTTCACTTCATCCAGGGTTTCAGTTTTGACTTTTAAGAATGATACCCAAGTGAATCTTGTATATTTATCTACGATAACCAAAATGTATTTTTTGCCTCCTCGACTCTCCAATCTGGTAGGTCCAATAAGATCCATGTGGAGAAGCTCGAGTGGTTTAGATGTGGTGTTAGAGTTCACTTTCTTGTGAGAACTCCTAATTTGTTTGCCCAACTGGCATTCACCACATATTTTGTCTACTTTTTACAATTTGGGTAGACCTCTAATTAGTTCTCTTTTGCTCAATCTAATTAAGTTCCGATAGTGTACATGTCCAAGGTGTTTATGCCATAATTCAGTCTCATCGGTATGGACCATGTAACATGATTGAGTAGATGAGCTAGCATCACTAACGATGCAGCAGTTTTCAGAAGTTCTGCGACCAGTTAATATAACAGAACCCCTTTTATTAACTATCTCACAACCTTGATTAGAAAACTTTACATTATGGTTGTTATCACATATCTGAGAAATGCTTAATAGGTTGTGTTTTAAACCCTCAACATATAAGACATTCTTAAATAAAGGAAGGTTATAAAGTTGAACCGTACCTTGGCCAATAATCTTGCAATTGCTTCCATCACCAAATGTGACTGACCCGTCGGTCATATCTTTAAGATCGGTGAATAAAGCTTTGTTACCTGTCATATGCCTGGAGCAACCACTATCTAGGTACCACTTTGAATGGCTTGTTATTTTAAAAGCAGTGTGGGCAACCAAGCTGGTAACTTTAGGAACCCATTTCATAACTGTTTTGGGTTTAGGAGTATAGATGGTCTTTTTCTGTCTATTGTTGTAGGAATGACCTATAGAGTTCGACTTTAATAGCTCCTTGAGAAGATCAATAATTTTTTCATCTTCATTATCGCAATCACTATTCAGATTTTCTTCACTAGATGTATCATCATGATCTGAATAGGTGATCTTGGCTAGAGTCATAAGGTCTTTAACACCATCGCCTGACTCGGTTTCAGAATCTTCTTATTTAGAAGAGGATTCAGAATCAGATGATTCATCCCAAGTAGCCATCATGCTTTTCCTTTTTGATTTGTCCCTTTTAGGACATTTGTTAGATAAGTGCCCATACTCTTGACAGTTGTAACATTGACTATCTTTCAAGGATTTACGAGTTCAAGGTTTAAATCGTCTCTTATCATTTGATTTTTGAAAATCAACCTTTTTCTTGATTTTGAAAATTTTGTAAAATCTTTTTGCTAAAAGTGCCATATTATCTTCGGTATTTTCTGAATCCGAAGTCCTCTCTTGAGAAATATCTTTAGATGATTTGAAAGCTATTAATTTTCCTTTAGGAGCCTTAAAGGATAACTCATAGGTTTGAAGTGAACCAACTAATTCCTCAACCCTCATGGTATCCGTATCACGAAGTTCCTGAATCATGGTCACTTTAGAATTGAACCGTTCAGGAAGTGAACGTAGTATTTTTGCGCACACTTTACTTTCAGGGATTTTATCACCAAAACTCCACATAGAGTTCACTATGTCATTCAATCTAGTGTAGAAGTCCATAAACATCTCATTCTCCTCCATATGAATTTCTTCAAATTTAGTTGTGAGCAGTTGGACTTTAGATTTCTTGACAATAGATGTACCCTCATGTGTCATTTCTAATATATCCCATGCTTATTTTACATTTTCACAAGAGATGATTCTTTTGAATTCATCTGGTGATAATGCACAAGCAATTGCATTTAGTTCTTTTGCATTAGAACTACTTTCACTTTTCTGAAGTGTGGTCCAAAGAGAATAAGCTATTATTTTCATAGTTTTTGAACCATCATCATTAGCAACTTCAGTGATAGGAGGGTTCCATTCATTCACTGTGGCCAGCCACACTTTCATCCAAAGATTTGAGGAAGACCCTCATCCTGGCTTTCCAATAGGCATAGTTTGTGCCATTAAAAGGTGGTGGCCTAGTGACTGATAGGCTATCAAAATTTGACATCTTAATATAGCTTAGATCGTTAGCTCAGGAAATAAATCCAATAAATAAACAATAAGCATGAGCTATTAGGCTCTGATACCACTTGAAAGGGCCTAGCTATATACCTTAGAGGGGGGGTGAATAGGGCAATGCCAAATAAAATTAATAACAGCGGAATAATAAAAGAATTAAAGCACAATGCTTAATATAAAACAATTGCAATAGCCTAGAATAAGGAGATTGATACTTTATCAGTTCTAAGGACAACCTTACACCAAAAACCAGAGGTTTAAGGTAGGATAACCTTATTTCTAGAACGTCCTTGTATCACAAACCAAAGAGGAATAATAAGCAATGAAATCAAAATAACTTGTGAAAAATAGATCCTATGTTATTACAACATTCATCCACACTTTGCTTGAAGTGATTACAACATTCATCCACAAACACTAATCACAAAACTGAATGAATAAAGGAATGAAAGAATAAATCACATCCACAACACAACGATATATAGTGGTTCGCCTGTGAGTACACCAACTGTTATCCAACAGCCACACAGATTGCTACTTCACTCCTAATATCCTCACACAGGGGATATTAGCATGCACTATCAAAATAGGTTTCACAGGTTCACCTAAAACCTTCACAATTGTGTCTTTGATCTCGGGCTTACACAATCCAAAAACCCCACAATCTTAGTTTTCTGGCTCTCCTCAGATAACCAATACAATGAGATTTTTTTGACGAATCTCAAACAAAAACCAGAGAAAGTAAATTACAAAACATGTAAAATACCTGAATCAACTTTTGAAGAAGCCCGGTAGAACCAATCGGAGTAGAAGTTTGATTCGACGTTCAAAGTCCAATACTCACTTTAAGAATGGTTCTAATTCTAATTGATTTTAGATCAAACGGGCTAGATCTATTTGATTTTGAATCCAAGAAGAAGGAATATCAGAAATTCTCCTTTTCTAATAAGATTGTAATGTAGATCAAAATCAAATAAGAATAAGCTAGCAAAATGAATATTAAATAACCACAAAGCAGCTTAAAATAAATAGAAACTTATCTCAAAGAATAACCTAAAGAATGCTTGAATAGAATTGATTTGAAGTGCTAAAACTCTGAAGTTCGTACTCAATTGATAGACTGAAAAATCCCGTCTACGACTGGTCTTAGGATCCTAGGACTGGTCGTAGCTCTAAAGATTTTTGAAAGATTTTCGCGAGATTTGATTTTCTATTCCACGACCGATCCTTGGTGGTCTACGACCGGTCGTGGGCCACCTACGCTGGTCGTGAGACACGTATGACCGGTCGTAGGACCCCAAAAATGGTTGCTGGAGTTTGAGTCGTAGGGCTACGACCGGTCGAAGGATGAGTCGTAGAACTCACAGGACTGGTCGTAGGAAGTCCAGGACTGGTCGTAGGACTGCTAGAAAGATCCAAAAATCTTCAACTACCTATGACTGGTCCTGAAAAACTTAAGACTGGTCGAAGCAAAGCTAGGACTGGTCTTGAAGTCCCTAGGACTGGTCTTAGAACACTTCAAACAAGCATATAAAAATATATGAGTTATGTATCCGGAATGACGTACAATAAAGCTCATCCTAAGGTCAATCTAAGGTCAAACAAACCTTAAAAGTGAGATGGACATTGAAAGTCTGTACACTCAGATGACCCTTAAAAGAAGCTTGTGAATATTCAAAACTTGTAGTAGGCCTTCATGAGCTTGATCTTGACTTGAAAAAGTCTTCTATAAAACTTGAACTTGATCAAATCTTGAACATGCAAACTTGAATACTTCTATTCTTGATTTCTTCATCCAAGACTTGAAAACTTTCTTCATTTAAGATCTTGTCTTGAAATGTGATGTCTTGATATGTCTTGATTGCAATGAATAGACTTCAAACATAAAACACAAGATACACAAGACATAGATATAGGTTTTGGCACCACAAAATTTGACAACTAAAGGGATATGAAATCGTAGCACTTACAATCTCCCCCTTTGTCAAATTTGTGACAAAACACATAGCATCAAAGATAATAAGAAATGATAAGTCATGAAACCACAAAATACTCTACTCCCCCTGATTAATACGAGTATTGCTCATATAATCAATACATAATATGAAAACCTCAAGACTTCAATCCACATATCCAACAATCCACATATCCAACTATCCGTATTACTCCCCTTTTAGCAATGCTTACTACTCCCCCTTATTGTCACAAAATGACAAGGGAAAGGAACAATAGAAAGGAGAATATAGAGAGAAAATAATGAGAAGGTGATATGAAAGGACATAAAATAAACCTGAAGTGTCAAGCCATAATCCATAATCCAAAATACAATGTTATGAAACCATAATTCATAATACACACCCAGAGTAAAAGAAATGTTATACTATTCAGAAGATAATTCACTTAATCTGATCTAGAGGAGGGAGCAAGAATAGATGGATCAATCTGGTGTAAGCCCTTATTGATGCGACGAAGATATTTTCGCATGTACTTGAATCTCATATCATGGGCTATATTCATATTATCAAGTTTTTCCTCCAAAGCATGAAGGTGTGCATCAAAACCAGAAGGATCATAATCTGGATCATTAGGTGAATCAGTTTCTATATCATCAAATAAGTCATCCATATTAACATCTTGTTGTGGAAGATCGCCAGCTTCCTCTTCGTTTCCAGCATCACCACCATCACCACCAACACCACTAACACCAGCTTCAACAAATTGGCCAGGGAGCAGATCCAATTTCATCTTATTAAGATTGGCATTGTTGAAAATGAGATGAAGAATTGGTGCCTCATTAACAGGTTTACTGACAAGCATCTGAGTGGCTAAAACATTCATAAGATAACCGAATGGAATATCACTATGACCCGGATGGAAACGAAATTGTATAATGGAATGACAAATCAAAGAAGGAAGACAGACCTTGGTTCCAGAAGCAATAGAATGCAACACACGTATCATGAAAGAAGTTAACTCGGTTTTATTACCGGACCGAGGATATGCATTGGAAATGAAGAAACGATGTAATATTCTGTATTTGGGTAACAGATACTTTGCAGGGAGCGCATTCCCTTTGTGAGTCCAATGCACATCAATTTTGCATAAATCTCTGGTTAACATGCGTTTTTCCAATTCTGAAGGTTTGTCGTATAAAGTATGAATCGGTATTCCTTCATCATTAACAGGTATATCCATAATACCAGATATTAAATGACGGTCTACTTCAAATTTTTCTTCTCTCGTAGCGATTAAAAATGTTAAATTATCAAGAGAAAAATATGAAATGCTTGCAACAATTGATTGAGCAATAGACTGGTATGCAGACCCACCCCAAAGCAAAATGTTAGTCCAGCGTACAGATTCAAGAAGGAGAATGATACCATATGGAGCAATGTGATTTAGATAAGCGGTATACTCAACGATAATGTTACGGGCACGCAAATCCCGTACATCTTGAGTATCATCTTCGGGTGACTGAAGGAGCCGTTTAGTTATTGGTCCAGATCTGGATGAAGATGGACCACGGGATGTTTTCTTTTTCCCTCTAGCATCCATATTTAAAAAGATATACAAAGAACAAGTAAGATGCACAAAAGAAAGATGAGTTTTCTCTAAATCAGCAAATTGAGAGGAAACCCTTGAAAAACTCAACAAGAGATGAAATCAAGCTATACTATGAACAAATCAAAGCATAGAGATCATGAATCTTCAAGAAAAATGATGAAATAGGACTTACCTTGAAGAAAAACTAGAAATCCAATGACTGGTCGAGCCACGACTTGTCATAGGTGGGTGTGAAAATGAAGAAGAAGGGGATTTTTCCCAAATTATATGATGTTCATGAGATCCACGATCGGTCGAGTGTGTTTCAAGACCGATCGAACCACGACCGGTCGAGCATCGACCAAAAATGCATTTGAATATCCGGCTAATTGAACATTACTATCAAAAGGATACCAAAGTCCCAAATATTTAGAACTTGCGACATATCTAATAATCCGTTTAACAGCAGTAAGATGTGATTCCTTAGGATTAGACTGATATCTCGCACAAATACCAACACTAAATGCGATATTAGGTCTACTAGCAGTAAGATATAACAAACTACCAATCATACTGCGATATAGTTTAGGATCTATATCGTTACCTGTAGAGTCTTTTGAGAGTCTTAATTTTGTACTCATCGGAGTATCAAAGTTCTTACCATTCTCAAATCCAAACCTTTTAACCAAGTTTGAAGCATATTTGGTCTGGGAAATGAAAATTTCATCAGGTTGTTATTTTACTTGCAACCTTAAGAAATAGTTAAGTTCGCCAACCATGCTCATTTCAAACCTTGATTTCATTAACTCTGCAAACTCAGTAAACATGTTAGAACAAGTAGATCCATAAATAATATCATCAACATATATTTGAACCATCAAAATATCATTGTTATTCTTTTTAACAAAAAGCGTCTTATCGACACTACCTACTTGAAAGCTATGACTAAGTAAGAATTTAGTCAACTTTTCATACCATGCCCTGGGTGCTTGTTTTAAACCATAGAGAGCCTTTTTGAGACGAAATACATGGTCAGATAACTTAGGGTCTTCAAACCCTGACGGTTGTTCAACATACACTTCTTCATGTAAATCGCCATTCAAGAAAGCACTCTTTACATCCATCTGATAGATTTTAAATTTTCTAAAACATGCGATGGAAATAAAAAGTCTAATTGATTCAAGGCGAGCGACTGGAGCAAAGGTTTCATCGTAATCGATGCCTTCAATCTAAGTGTACCCTTGTACAACCAGTCTAGCCTTGTTTCGTATAATATTTTTGAGTTCATCAGACTTATTTTTAACGATCCACTTTGTTCCAATAATGTTTTTATATTTAGGTCTATGAACAAGATACCAGACATCATTACGAACAAATTGATTAAGTTCATCCTGCATAGAAACTATCCAATTTTCGTCAGAAAGTGCTTCTTTTACGTTGACTGGTTCTATTTAGGATGTAAAACAAACATAATTGCATATGTTCTCAAGTTTTTTACGAGTACGAACTCCAGCGAGAGGATTTCTAAGTATTTGATTGGTTGGATGATCTTTAATAGTCATTGGTTCAGATTCTTTTTGACTTGATGAGATATCTAGATTGTCAATAATAAGAGCTTCATCATCATCTGAACTTGGGGCTGGTGTATTCAAATGATCATCAATGATCACATTGATGGACTCTTGAATCACACCAGTTCTCTTATTTAGAACCCTATAAGCTCGACTGTTCAAAGAATAACTAAGAAAAATTCCTTTGTCACTCTTCGTATCAAACTTACCCAAATTTTCACGATCCCGTAAAATATAACACTTGCTGCCAAAAACCCGAAAGTATTTGACAGTAGGTTTCTTTTCAAACCATAATTCATAAGCAGTCTTATTATCAGATTTACTGGTATAAACCCGATTAATTATTATAGCATGCGGTATTAACTGCTTCAGCCCAAAGATTTCTAGAGAGCTTCATACTATTCAACATAACAGTAGCCATTTCCTAAAGCACTCTATTTTTCCTTTCAACTATACTATTTTGTTACGGTGTTTTGGGCGCTGAGAATTCATGTGATATGCCCTGATCGCTACAGAATTTCTCAAAACTACTGTTTTCGAATTCAGATCCATGATCACTACGGATCTTACTGACATGAGAACCTTTCTCATTTTGGATTCATTTGATGACCTTTTTCACTTCATCCAGGGTTTCAGTTTTGACTTTTAAGAATGATACCCAAGTGAATCTTGTATATTTATCTACGATAACCAAAATGTATTTTTTGCCTCCTCGACTCTCCAATCTGGTAGGTCCAATAAGATCCATGTGGAGAAGCTCGAGTGGTTTAGATGTGGTGTTAGAGTTCACTTTCTTGTGAGAACTCCTAATTTGTTTGCCCAACTGGCATTCACCACATATTTTGTCTACTTTTTGCAATTTGGATAGACCTCTAATTAGTTCTCTTTTGCTCAATCTAATTAAGTTCCGATAGTGTACATGTCCAAGGCGTTTATGCCATAATTCAGTCTCATCGGTATGGACCATGTAACATGATTGAGTAGATGAGCTAGCATCACTAACGATGCAGCAGTTTTCAGAAGTTCTGCGACCAGTTAATATAACAGAACCCCTTTTATTAAGTATCACATAACCTTGATTAGAAAACTTTACACTATGGTTGTTATCACATATCTGAGAAATGCTTAATAGGTTGTGTTTTAAACCCTCAACATATAAGACATTCTTAAATAAGGGAAGGTTATAAAGTTGAACCGTACCTTGGCCAATAATCTTGCAATTGCTTCCATCACCAAATGTGACTGACCCGTCAGTCATATCTTTAAGATTGGTGAATAAAGCTTTGTTACCTGTCATATTCCTGGAGCAACCACTATCTAGGTACCACTTTGAATGGCTTGTTGCTTTGAAAGCAGTGTGGGCAACCAAGCTGGTAACTTTAGGAACCCATTTCATAACTGTTTTGGGTTTAGGAGTATAGATGGTATTTTTCTGTCTATTGTTGTAGGAACGACCTATAGAGTTCGACTTTAATAGCTCCTTGAGAAGATCAATAATTTTTTCAGCTAATTGATTTCGGTTTTGAAAATTAAAGTTGGCATGGCTACTTTTAGGTTTTTGATAAGTTTTTGAATTTTTAGAAAAACCTTGAAAAGTATTCTTTTCTTTTGAGTTTGAAGACTCTCCTTTTATAAATTTAGGAGCAGTGTTCTTTTGTTTAGGAGATGTATTCTTATCATAGCCCAACCCGGATCGATCGCCACATTTTCTTGATCCGGACAATAGTTTTTCCAATTTTGGATCACCTTGGGCATATCTCCATGTGTCTTTCAAACTCAGAAGAGAAGCTACCTCATTTTTTAGTTTCTCTTTTTTGGATTTCAAATATTCAATTTGGGAGGTTTTGAAATCTAAATCATTTTTAGTTTTTTCAAAAGTATCAGAAATATGAGATTTTTCTAAGACAAGAGACTCATAATCTTCCTTAAGCTTAAAAAAATTTTCTTTTTGTAATTTAAGCTTGACAGCAATTTTACAACTCTCATTATAAAGGGCATTATAAGCATCTTGAAGATCATCTTCATTATCGCAATCACTATTCAGATTTTCTTCACTAGATATATCATCATGATCTGAATAGGTGATCTTGGCTAGAGTCATAAGGGCTTTAACACCATCACCCGACTCGATTTCAGAATCTTCTGATTTAAAAGAGGATTCAGAATCAGATGATTCATCCCAAGTAGCCATCTTGCTTTTCCTTTTCGATTTGTCCTTTTTAGGACATTTGTTAGATAAGTGCCCATACTCTTGACAGTTGTAACATTGACTATCTTTCAAGAATTTACGAGTTCTAGGTTTTGATCGTCTCTTATCATTTGATTTTTGAAAATCAACCTTTTTCTTGATTTTGAAAATTTTGTAAAATCTTTTTGCTAAAAGTGTCATATCATCTTCGGTATTTTCTGAATCCGAAGTGCTCTCTTGAGAAATATTTTTAGATGATTTGAGAGCTATTGATTTTCCTTTAGGAACCTTTAATGATAACTCATAGGATTGAAGTGAACTAACTAATTCCTCAACCCTCATGGTATCCGTATCACGAAGTTCCTGAATCGCGATCACTTTAGAATTGAACCGTTCAGAAAGTGAACGTAGTATTTTTGCACACACTTTACTTTCAGGGATTCTATCACCAAGACCCCACATAGAGTTCACAATGTCATTCAATCTAGTGTAGAAGTCCATAAACATCTCATTCTCCTCCATATGAATTTCTTCAAATTTAGTTGTGAGGAGTTGGACTTTAGATTTCTTGACAATAGATGTACCCTCGTGTGTCATTTCTAATATATCTCATGCTTGTTTTGCATTCTCACAAGAGATGATTCTTTTGAATTCATCCGGTGATAATACACAAGTAATTACATTTAGTGCTTTTGCATTTGCACTACTTTCACTTTTCTGAAGTGTGCTCCAAAGCGAATAAGCCGTTACTTTCATAGATTTTGAACCATCGCCATTAGTTACTTCAGTGATAGGGGGGTTCCATTCATTCACTGTGGCCAGCCACACACTATCATCCAAGGATTTGAGGAAGATCCTCATCCTGGCTTTCCAATAGGCATAGTTTGTGTCATTAAAGGGTGGTGGCCTAGTGACCGATAGGCTATCAAAATTTGACATCTTAATATAGCTTAGATCGTTAGCTCAGGAAATAAATCTAATAAATAAATAATAAGCACGATCTATTAAGCTCTGATACCACTTGAAAGGGCCTAACTCTATGCCCTAGAGGGGGGGTGAATAGGGCAATGCCAAATAAAACTTATAACAGTGGAATAATAAAAGATTTAAAGCACAATGCAAAATATAAAACAATCACAATAGCCTAAAATAAAGAGATAGATACTTTATCAGTTCTAAGGACAACCTTACACCAAAAACCAGAGGTTTAAGGTAGGACAACCTTATTTCTAGAATGTCCTTGTATCACAAACCAAAGAGGAATAATAAGCAATGAAATCAAAATAACTAGTAGAAAATAAATCCTAAGTTATTACAACATTCATCCACACTTGCTTGAAGTGATTACAACATTCATCCACAAACACAAACCACAAAACTGAATGAATAAAGGAATGAAAGAATGAAGCACATCCACAACACAACGATACATAGTGGTTCACCTGTGTGTACACCAACTGTTATCCAACAGCCACACAGATTGCTACTCCACTCTTAATATCCTCACATAGAGGATATTAGCATGCACTATCAAAATAGGTTTCACAGGTTCACCTAAAACCTTCACAATTGTGTCTTTGATCTCGGGCTTACACAATCCAAAAACCCCACAATCTGAGTTTTCTGGCTCTCCTCAGATAACCAATACAATGAGATTTTTCTGGCGAATCTCAAACAAAAACCAGAGAAAGTAAATTATAAAACATGTAAAATACCTGAATCAACTTTTGAAGAAACCCGGTAGACCCAATCGGAGTAGAAGTTCAATTCCACGTTCAAAGTCCAATACTCACTTTAAGAATGGTTCTAAGTCTAATTGATTTTAGATCAAACGGGATAGATCTATTTGATTTTGAATCCAAGAAGAAGGAATATCAGAAATTCTCCTTTTCTAATAAGATTGGAATGTAGATCAAAATCAAATAAGAATAAGCTAGAAAAATGAATATTAAATAAGCACAAAGCAGCTTAAAATAAACACAAACTTATCTCAGAGAATAGCCTAAAGAATGCTTGAATAGAATTGATTTGAAGTGCGAAAACTCTGAAGTTCGTGCTCAATTTATAGACTGAAAAATCCCGTCTACGACTGGTCTTAGGATCCTAAGACTGCTCGTAGCTCCAAAGATTTTCGAAAGATTTCTACAGGATTTGATTTTCTGTTCCACGACCGGTCCTGGGTGGTCTACGACCGGTCGTGGGCCACCTACGACTGGTCCTGAGACACCTACGACCGGTCGTAGGACTCCAAAAATGGTTGCTGGAGTTTGAGTCGTAGGGCTACGACCGGTCGAAGGATGAGTCGTAGAACTAAGTCCAGGACTGGTCGTAGGAAGTCCAGGACTGGTCGTAGGACAGCTAGAAAGATTCGAAAATCTTCAACTACCTAGGACTGGTCCTGAAAAACTTAAGACTGGTCGTAGAAAAACTAGGACTAGTCTTGAAGTCCCTATGACTGGTCTTAGAACACTCCAAACAAGCATATAAAAATATATGAGTTATGTATCCGGAATGACGTACAATAAAGCTCATCCTAAGGTCAATCTAAGGTCAAATAAACCGTAAAAGTGAGATGGACATTGAAAGTCTGTACACTCAGATGACCCTTAAAAGAAGCTTGTGAATATTTAAAAATTGTAGTAGGCCTTCATGAGCTTGATCTTGACTTGACAAAGTCTTCTATAAAACTTGAACTTGATCAAATCTTGAACATGAAAACTTGAATACTTCTATTCTTGATTTCTTCATCCAAGAATTGAAAACTTTCTTCATTTAAGATCTTGTCTTGAAATGCGATGTCTTGATATGTCTTGATTGCAATGAATAGACTTCAAACATAAAACACAAGATATACAAGACATACATATAGGTTTTGGCACCACAAAATTTGACGACTAAATGGATATGAAATCATAGCACTTACACTTCTTATGGATCAAATTATCAATAGATGAGAGTTGTGAGGATTTGGAAGTGATTCCCTCACCTAACCATACCCAGGAGACAAAGCAAACAACAGGATTTATCAATTCCACAACCAATCATAAGAGAATTGTGAAAGTTAAGTAGGATTCTGTCATCGTACCATGCCCAAGGGACAATGGTGAACAACAGGATCTCCTAATTTCATAATCTCAATTTAGAAAAAGAAGATATCTCAAGCTATCGCAGATCTATTATAATTTGTCACAATAAATCATTAAAAACTAAAAATATTCCTTCATAATCAAACTAGAGTCAAAATATAAATCAAAACAAAGCAAACATCTCAGTCACGCTACAAGGTTCACCTATTAACCCTAGCTAAGAGGTTTAGCCAACCGTGGACATGATTGAACTAAAGACCCTTAAACAAAATAAAAAAACCAACTAAAGAGGAAGAAGAAGAACTCCTAGACAGCGACTCCACCCTTTTACTCCACTCCTCAAACCCTAGAAGATGCCTAAAGATGCCCAGGGGACTCTTATTTATATTTGTGCATCACCTCCTTTCGCATCGAGTCGAAAATTTCTAAAAATCGCCTCAAATTTACGCAGTCTATGCAAAATTTGTATAACCCTTTATTAGTGGTGGACCATCTTGGAAAGGTCGAGGGCCACCTTCGACTAGTCATGGACAACGCTCGACTGGCCAAAGATCGCACGAATTTAAAATCTAATTTTTCTGGAGTTCTAGTCGAAGTTTCCTCGACTAGTCGAGCAGGAGCCTCGACTAGTCCTTTAGGAGTCAGGATTAGTCCAGCAGTAGCTAAGACTAGTTGAGGATCATAAAAATTTACTTCAAAACTTCAATTCTCTTCATTCTTAACTTAATTTTCTTGGATCTTTGGCATGTAAATTCTTCATTCTTGGTCGTCTAAGATCCAATCCTTGGCTTGGTGATTCTTGAGTGTTAAATCCATGCTTTTAGCATCCTTTTCAATCCAAGCTCTTAAATTCACCTTGCAACACAAACATGATTAAAATAGAACATTAAGCATTATCATATTCATAAAACCAAGTAATAAATGGGGTCTAATATGCAATATTTGATCCTCAACACGTAGTAATAGACAAGCTATTGAAATTTGACATAACGAAAGCTCTAGATCGATAAGCTAAAGAAAATTAAACTAAGTAAATGAGTAACTTAGCACTAATACTACTTGAAAAGGGTGAGCTCTCAGTCCTAGAGGGGGGGTGAATAGGACACTGCCAAAATAAAAAATGCTAAACAGAAATATTAAGTATAATTGAATCAATCAAAGATCTCAATTGTAATAATATTGAGAAATTGATTTAAACCTTGTTCAAAGGACAACCTTACACTAAAAATAAATGTTTATGGTAGGACAACCTAATTTCTTGAATGTATTAAGGATCAAGATTGCAAACTAAAACAAGAAGTAAATAAAGGAATCTAACCATTACAAGCTTTCACCACATGTACATGAATGAAAAGAATACAAACATTTAACACACATCCATCACATACATCATCATCCACCACAAACACCAGGGCTTATAGTGGTTCAGTGTGTACACCAACTATTCTCAAATAGCCACACCTACTCCACTCCCAATAATCACAACCCACATGATATTGGCATTCACTATAAAATAAGGTTTTCTCAGGTTCACCTTAAAACCAAAATAGTTGTGTTTTTAATTGGGCTATCACAATCAAAACCCCGCACTAAGATTTTCTGGCTGATCTAAGTCAAAACCGATATAGAGATTTTCTTACTAATCTCAAAAACTAAAAAGCAAATAAACAAAAGGACTTATCTTCTTCTTGAAGATGCTGCTTGATGTAGACCGTAGAACCGCTTCATTTGATGTATAGATGTTCAATGTCCAACAAATATAATCAAGGGTTCTAAACAGATTTTAAATTATCTCAAACCTTAGGCTACTTGTTTAAATTCCTTGGATCTAAAAAGGTAGAGTAAAAACACCCTTTAAAAAATCCAATTCACAAAATAGATATCAAGGAATTATAAAAATAAATAAGCTATTAAAGGATCTAAATTTATTGAACTATAACTTGATAATGATGGGTACTTTTCTCTTAAAGTGGAGGCTTTCTATGTCTTTTCTGAATGATTTGGAATGAGAAAAGACCTTTATTTATAGTCTAAAAATTGGTTCCTTCGACTAGTGTAAGATTCAACCAAATTTTAATTTTTTTGGCACGATCAGATAAAACTAACCTTCGACTGGTCGAGTGGCTTGCTCGACTAGTAGAGTGGCCTGTTTGACTAGTCGAGCATAGCCCTCGAGTGGTCGTGCAAGCTAAAATTATGTTTGTTGGAGTTCGAGTCGAGCTCCCCACGACTGGTCGAGCACATCTCTATAACTGGTCGAGAAGGGTGCTCGACTGGTCAAGAATCTACCAGAAAATTTTTGAATTTGAGTTTGAAACTTAGACTGGTCAAAGAAATTCTTGGACTGTTCAAACCAGAGCCTGGACTAGTCAAACTTAGGCTAGGACTAGTCAAATTTTAACCTATATGAAGGACAAATACCTGAAGATAATATGCATAAGAAAGGACCTAAACCTAGGGTCTTTCTAGGGTCACTTATACTTGAAACATTAGACATTGAACTTAAATATTCAGTATCTTCAGATCTTCTGTGTGACGTAGATTTACATTAGTAACTTAATCTTGAAGTAGACTTACATTAGTAGCTTGATCTTGAAGTAGACTTGCATTAGTAGCTTAATCTTGAAGTAAACTATCAATCATGCTTCACTTGAAGGTGAACTTTTCATCATATGAATAAGTCACATTCTAAATTTTTTTGTCTCATCAAAATTTGACAACAAAGGGTACTTTATACATCATAGCACTTACACTATTAACCATTAATGATACGATCTCCAAGACTTATGACCTGGGCATGGTAGTATGGGACATTGCGTCTAAGTTGATAGTCTATGCTAGGGTGATGAGCCTCCCCATAGTGACCAGTGTACAACTAAAACTAGGGAGCCAGACATGATGGTATGGGACACTGTGTCCATACTTTTGGCCTACACTGGCATGATGAGCCACCCTATAGTAACCAATGCGCATAGGAGGTGATAAGTCCTTGTTCGAATGGCCCCCATTAAATTACTCAGCTGATGGTTCTATGCCAGATTACCATTCGAACGACTTAAGCATGAATGAAATTGGGCGACGAGCCATTCCTTGTGATGATTTGGTTATGTAACAAGCACACACCTCCAAACTAAGTGATCATACTCGGTGTTTGGGTGATGGATCATACCGAGTTGATCCTCATACCTTTAGGTATTATGCCTTACCTTTGAAATTATTAATTTGTGAGACAAATGGATGATACATAAATTTGGATCATATATTGCAATCTCAGATCCACTACAACTACCCTGGGCCAAGTGATCTGAATAAGGCCATTGATTTAAATGGAGGTATTTCAACTTCCCTAATCTTGTTGGATGAACGGACTTAATTAAATACTCAGCTAACATCTCACCATTACATTGCATTAGTTAGGATTGACGATTCGACATTAGAGGTTGCATTGAGGGAGTATTGGGCATTATGATCCTTAGACATTGTCGCTTGAGGGAGTGTTGGAAGTAAGGGCATGCATCATATCATAAAACCATGCATATGCATTAATAAGAGTGATTAGAATCCTATGAATGATTTCATTTCACTAACTTTGTTCATGTATTTGATAATATGCTTAACTTATTGATAATGGTATCTACTGAGTTGATCACTCACTCCCACTCTAGAACGGTGCTTTAAAACAACAACCAGACCCTATCTTAGATGCAGGTGTCATAGAGCTCGACGCGCTGGATGGGGTGAGTATAGACGAGGAAGAGGAGCTCTCCTACTTTCTGCTTTTGAACGGATCACCATAGGTCGTCTTAGGACTAGTGATGGGGTTCAGGGTAGGGTTTATATTTCTAGATTATGTGTATTTTTATAGGACATGGTCCCTCACATTCACTTACATTATCTTTTTGTCGAATTTACTAACTCTATGATAGTTGCACATGTGTTTACTATTTTAGTCTTAATTTATGTTGCATTGTCCACTTAAATTTCTCCATTTCTTATGAAACAAACCAATTATGCATATTTCAAAACCCAATAGGCATAAGATGCACTCGGGAATTCAAGAGCCGAGTACCTACTCGCCCCCCCGAAATTCGAGGGGTTACGGTACTGGTTGAGCCAAGTTGAGTTGAGCCAAGCTCGACTTGTGTGTGTGTGTGTATGTAAAGAAATGGTCTCCTACACGCAAGGCTGCACGGAGATTTTATGGAAGCTTTCATATGAGCTATTAGATTATACTCACAGCTGGGCTTCAGTAACCACGAGAATGAGAGAGTCTCCAAAACAATGACTCTCGTCTAGACTTCCGTGCTCTCACAGGGATTGCATGATGTACACAACTAGAAAGCTATTGGATGGTGCTTTTTAGGTCGATCATGTTGTACGTGTTTTATCCATGCCATTCATCTAATTTTTCATATCATTTTTGAGCATGAGCCCAAAAGCAAAGTAGATCCAAATCTCAAATGGACCTCACCACAGGAAAACAGTTGTGATTGAACACCCATCGTTATAAAATTCCTAGGGCCCACTATAATGTTTATTTGCCATCCAACCTGCTCGTTAGGTCACATAAACTTGGATGATGAGAAAATAAAAACATCTAATTCATCTAAAATTTGTGGCCCTCGAGAAGTTTTTAACAGTGCGCTAATGATTCTCATCATTAAAACATTCATAGGGCCCACCGTGACATTTACTTTCCATCCAATCTATTCATCAGGTCACACGTACCTGGATGAAGAAAAAAACAAATATCATATTAATCCACAATTTTTGTGACCCCGGAAAGGGTTTCAATGGGAGGCATTCAATCCCCCACTGCTTTTTACAATGTGGTCCACTTAGTTTTTGGATCTGTCTTATTTTTCATCTAAAGTATTAAGACTAACTCACCAAGTGGATGAACATTTTGGATATAACTCATACCTCATGATGGGACCCACAGAACTTGGTGATGTCAACACACCAGCCACATTGATGGTGTTGTGGCACACCAGCCAATCTGCTTCCTTCGCGCGCGATGAAATTGGATTGCCTACTTAGTTACTCAGTATGCTTTTATTGTATTGAGTAAACTCTGTTGGGATCAATGTAAATGTATGTGGTTTATCCACACCATCCATCCATTTTTCATCTCATTTCAAGGGTGGAGTCCAATATTGAAGCATATTCAAAGCTTAATTGGACCATACCACAGGAAACAATGGAAATAATGATTTTCACCATTAAAACTTTTTAAGGGCCCATAATAATGTTTATTTGTCATCCAACCCGTTCATAAGATCAAACAGATATGGATGAAGGGAAAAATACAAATATTAGCTTGATACGTAACTTTTATGGCCCTCAAATATTTTTCGATGGTATACATTAAATTCACAATGTTTCTTATGGTGTGGTCCACTTGAGGTTTGGATATACATTATTTTTGGTCTCGAGCCCTAAAATTATTTGTTAAAATAGATGTACAGAGTGGATAGAATACATAGATCATGGTGGGCCCTACTACAGGCAACAACAATGATGGTGGAGCGATTGGTGTGATCCAATTGCTTTTATTCTAGCACGCATAAATGTTACGTGTGGTCATGCTTCATGTGGTATGGTCCACTTAAGTGTCCGATATGCCTCATTTTTGGGCTCATGCACTAAAATAATGTCCAAAAATATGGACTGCATTGATAAAACAAATAAACCATAGTGGGCCTTAAAGAGGCCCCACCGGAACTGTCCGTCTTTAGCCAAGTCCCATTGAAATTAAATTGTGTACTGAGTTACTGAGTAGGCTTTTATCATGTTAAGCAAAACTATGTTGAGCTGACCATGAATATATGTGGTTTATCCATGCCATCCATCCATTTTTCCAACTCATTTTATGGGTTGAGCCCAAAATTGAAGCATATCCAGAGATCAAGTGAAGCACACCACAGGAAAAAGTGTGAATTAAATGTCCGCCTTTGAAAAATTCTTCTAGCTAGAGAAGTTTTTGCTTAAGCTAATATTTGTGTTCATCCATGTCTGTGTAATCTTATCTAGTAAAATGGATGAACGGAGTGGATAAAATAGGTATATCATAGTGAGCCCCACAAAGTTTACTCAGTACAATAACCATACTTAGTTGCTTAGTACGTAATGAGCTTCCATCCTGATGGGGGTGGTACCCATGCATCACATGGATTACCTTCTGAAGCTGCCAGTAGGCAGCGTCACCAGGTGGTTACTACAGGGTACTCCCTGGGCCCCACCATGATGTACGTGTTAAATCTGCGTCGTCCATTCATTTTGAATGCTTATTTTAGGGCATGACCTAAAAACGAGGCATATCTAAATCTCAAATGGACCATTCCATAGAAAAAAGTGGTAATTCAATGCCCACCATTAAAAACTTCCTGAGGTTCACAAGTTTTGTATGAATTGGATATTTTTATTTTCTAATCATCCAAGTTTGCGTGACCTAACGAACATATTGGATGGCAAATAAATGCTACAGTGGGCGTTAGGAAGTTTTTAATAATGAGTGTTCAATCAGCATTATTTTCCTGTGGTATAGTCTATTTGAGATTTGGATCTACCTTTTTCTTGTTAATGTTCAAAAATGAAATGAAAAATTAGATGAACAGTGTGGATAAAACACATACATCATGATCGGCCCACAGAGCATCATACAATAGCTACCTGGCTGCGGACAGCGTGCCATTCCTATGTGCATGAGTGTAACATCCCGAAAATCGGGAGGGTCGAGTAAAAACCTAACTCCCAAGTTTCAAAATGTTATTTATGCAACATAGATATGTATGATTGAATGTTGTCTGTATTAATGTATTAAACATGAGTGGGATTAATCCAAAACATCATATCATACTCTAGAGACCGTTAAATTAGCAAGCGGAAGACTGTGATAGTATGTATAACATATATAAACTATTGTATGTCTCCAGAGTGTGAACATGTTACCAGGTTATATACATACATGTATACTCCAAAAGTAAATGAAACGAATATACATGAATGCACTAAAGATATAAAATGACAAGTGTCAAGGCATCTAATCAACCTCCCTGTAATCCCGTCAATCAGAACACGCATAAAGGAGAGATCCTCCTCATCATCATCAAGTCCAGCTCCGCTTCTCAAGCAGCGCCATCATCTGCAACCAAAATAGGGACGGTGGGTGTCCGAAAACACCATCCCGTAACGTGGGAATGAGTGATCAACTCAGTGGGATAAGAGAGCAGAGATTATCATGTTATCAAATCAATCATGCGATAATAGTAAAGCAGTAAATCAAACAATCCTAATACTGTTGTTAATGCAATATGACATGACATGATGGATGCCCTCACCGACGATCTCCCTCATATGGCACCATCTTACGCCCGCGGCATGCAATCATCCCATACTGCTCCACATCTTTCAGGCACATGCAATGTGATAGTGATATGATTACCGAGTTATTATTAGTCCATTCAAACAGCAGGATTGGAAAACTAAGGTACTTCCCTTATATCAATCCCAACACAGATCCTGTCTAGGGTCATCACTCGTAGTAATCTCATACGATGTATATTTTATAGGTCGCTGCAAGGGCTGTCAGGGCTGTTGCTCGCACTCGTTGCACTGCTCTCCCATCACCTTATCAATACAGGCCTACTGTACTCTCACTGCTATGGAAGGGTCGTCGCCTCTCGTAGACTTAGAATACGCTCGCGGTCACCACAAAGGACTCGTCACCTGATCAGTGTAGGGCGACAGCAAGAATATAGTGTCTCATACCACCATAATATGTTCACGAGACATAGGTGCTCACTGGTCACTACGGGGAGGTTTGTGGCCCCAGCGTAGGCCGACAGCTCGACCACGGTGTCCCATACCACCATGCCCGGCTCATGAGTCTTTGTGGATCAAGGTACCATGGTTGACAGGGTTTACAATGGTAAGTTCAGCACCCTAGGTTCAAGCAGTTATGACTCATACAGGGTGAACATACAATGGTCAGTCGGGTTACTTGACGGGCTCGACTAGCACGAGCGCATCTCAAGTCGAACGACATGAAGTACATAAAACACCTCGTGTGGCCTAACCACTGCCGCCAACTACAAAACACGGCTCGCGTTCATCGACGCGTCGTTCGTGGCGAAGATAAGCCAACCACGAATTCACTCGGTTGCCGACTGCCTGGACTAGGTATAGTCCCAAACAATTATGAATTCACATCAGCCATCATGTAAAAGTAATGGAAATGAAATACAACTATGTGAGCATGTTAACACATGTTATAACATACAACTTAAGTAAATCTTCCAATGCATGCATTTCACACATATAATGAAATCATGCATATAGCTAACATGTAGGAAACCATTCACATCAGCATATTAATTGAGAAATCAATCTCAAACTAATTCATAACACCATTTAATTCAGTACATACTAATACAAGCATTTATACAAACACTTAAACTACACACTTAAGTCTACATATAGTATGTCGACTCAAAGTGCGCATTTAGGCGAATCTCTTCGCCGAACTAATTATGCACACATTCCTAGTATCCTAATGTGACAAGAAGTCATGTCAATCACATCAGCAAATTATGGACGAAAACAGTATTTCCTATAAATGACTAAAATGCCCTAAATCTCATATTCTTCGTCTGCTTACGAAACAGGAAACGGACAGCATGTTGTACATGTCAAACGGTATTGCCGTCGATAATCTACTATTAAACGACATTGAAAGCGTTGAAAACAGTCAATCAAAGCGTCTAATATCCGCACCTTTTCTCCTAGAAGCGTATCAATTCGAACGTAGCGTATACGCTTCGTCTACGGCGAATAGGCAACCTAATACACAAGATGCATCAGCTACCATGCTATAGAAATTAAGGAACCTCAAATCAGAAACTATTTAGGGTATTTCCTTACCTAGAAATGCGGCAAAATCATCGGCAAAGTGATTGGATTGCGTGGCTTAAACACGTGTAGCAGGTAGCACCAGCAGTAGAAAATTCTCTCCCGCCTTCTCTCACAATCTCTTACCTTTTCTCTCACTCAACCTAGGGTTTTTTTCCAAATTCGGATGGGAGAGATATGAGAGGGTTTCAACCCCTTTTATAAGCCCAAACATGCCCAAAACAGGCTTGGGAACAAAGTTTACTTGATACCTAACCAAATCGGGGCTGTTTCGGTCCAAAAAGGCATTTCTGGTGGTCCCCTAGCCGAACGCGATCGGACTTAAGTTCCTGCTCGTCGGATGTCTCTCACATCCCATTTTCAGACCAGCAGTGTTCGTAGATCTCACGTGGCGGTCCAGTTTCAGTTCAGCGGTTACCGTACGTAGATCAGGTCTACAAGTCTCATGATATGAAATAGAAATTTTTCCTGATCCGAGGGTGTAATTTGGCTGAATTCTGACGGTTAGAACGCTTAATACTGACGCGTCAAGTCGTGTGCCAGATTTGAATTTTAAATTCTAAATCTAACCCTATTCTCACTCTCTTCAGTACAGGCTCAATGAAATCGCCTGTGAATGTCTGTTGGACTTGATTTTTGAAATGATTGTCAGGTCCAACTAGGCGATTCTAACGGTCTAAGATTGTAGGTATCGAACTTTCGACGCGCGGTCTAGATCCAATACAAAGTTTCAAAGAGGTCCAGAGAACAAACCGGTTTAGAGTTTGATCCGAGGTTTTAGAGTATCATAGCACCATGGATTCTACAAGTTTTGGGTCTTGTAGAATGTATTTAAAGTGATCAGGGACTATTTTACAGCTACTCCAGCGTTGCGCTAGCTAACTTATGCTTAGTTTCTAAAGGAATTAATCCTAAGTGATTTCTTTGGCTATGGAATTGGGTTCTGAGCGATTTCCCAGGTGTTTTAGTCGACCCATTTGTAACACCCTGAAAATCGGGGGTCGTGTATAAGCTCAACTCCCGAGTTCCAGACCGTCACTTATGCAACAAAAATGGTTATGATTCAATGTTGTCTGATTTAAAGCATTCACATGAGTGAAAGTATACCAAAACTGCAATTCATACTTCAGATCCAGTGATTAAAGCAAGCGGAAGACTAAACAATGTATATATCACTGTATGGAAAAATAAAGTAATCTCATCTGTCTCCAAAGTATGACTACATCTCTGAGTCTCATATACATATACATAACAAAAGAATAATGTTCAAAAAGGAAAGTCCCACTGATGTCCCCTCGATCCAGGTCGCCTACGGGAAGCCGTCGTGATACTGCATATACGAGAACTCATCCTGGTCCTCGTCGATCTCTGGCTCCACCTCCTGGATCTCGTCCTCACCTGCATCTACAACAGGGTCTGGTGGGTGTTGCAAACACCATCCCGTAACGTGGGAATGAGTGATCAACTCAGTGGAATCATAGAGCAAAGATTAGCATGTTCACAATTCAATCACGTGATAATAGTAAAGCAGTAAATCAGACAATCCTAATACTGTTGTTAATGCAAGATGATATGACGTGATGTATGCCCTCACCGACGATCACCCTCATGCGGCAACATCTTACGACCGCGGCATGCCACACTCCCTAGAGTGCTCCACATCTTCCAGGCACATGCAATGCTATGGTGATATGATTTCCAAGCTATTATTAGTCCATTCAAACAGCAGGATTGGGAAACTAAGGTACTTCCCTTGTATCAATCCCAACACAGATCCTGTCTAGGGTCGTCACTCCTAGTAATCTCATACGATTGTGTATTTCGTAGGTCACTGCAAGGGTTGTCAGGGCTGTTGCTCGCACTCGTTGCACCGCTCCCCCATCACCTTATCAATACAGGCCTACCGTACTCTACCGCAACGGAAGGGTCGTCGCCTCCCGTGGACTCAGAATACGCTCGCGGTCACTACAAAGGGCTCGTCGCCTGATCAGTGTAGGCCGACAGCTAGAATATAGTGTCCCATACCACCATAATCTGCTCACGAGTTTAGGTGCTCACTGGTCACTACGGGGAGGTTTGTGGCCCCAGCGTAGGCCGACAGCTCGACCACGGTGTCCCATACCACCATACCCGGCTCATGAGTCTTCGTGGATCAAGGTACCATGGTTAACAGGGTTTACAATGGTAAGTTCAGTACCCTAGGTTCAAGCAGTTATGACACATACAAGGTGAACATACATCGGCCAGTCGGGTTACTTGACGGGCTCGACTAGCGCGATCGCGTCTCAAGTCGAACGACATGAAGTGCGTAAAACACTTCACGTGGCCTAACCACTGCCGCCAACTCTAAACACGAATCACGTTCATCGACGCGTCGTTCGTGGCTATGACCAGTCAGCCACGAATTCGCTCAGTTACCGACTGCCTGGACTAAGTCAAGTCCCACACATCTATGGAATCACATTAGCAACATATGCAAAGGTATTGGAATTGAAATATGATCATGTGAGCATGTTAACACATGTTATAATATTCAACTTAAGCAAATCTTCAACCACGTACATTCCATGCATGTAATGCAATCATGCATAAGGTCAACATGTAGGAAATCATTTAGGTCAGCATATTAATCAAGAAATCAATCTCAAACTACTACATAACATCATTTAATTCAATACATACTAATACAAGCATTTATACAAACACATACACTACACACTTAAGTCTACATATAGTATGTCGACCCAAAGTGCGCAACTAGGCGAATCTCTTCGCCAAACTGATTATGCAAGCATTCCTAACTCCCTAATGCGGCGACAAACCATGTCAATCACGTCAGCAAAATATGCATGTAGACCGTACTTCCTACAAATGACTAAAATGCCCTAAATCTCATATTCTTCGTTAATTTACGAAACAGGAAACGGAGAGCATGTTGTACATGTCAAACGGCGATGCCGTCGATAATCTACTATTAAACGACATTGAAAGCGTTGTAAACCGTCAATCAAAGCGTCTAAAATCCTCACCTAGTCTCTTACGGTTGCGGGATTTTGAACGGAGCGTGTACGCTTCGTCTACGGCGGTAGGAGGACCTGATTTATGGAATACGTTACCTAACATGCCATGAATCTAAGTAAACCCTAAATCAGCAAGTTCTAGGGTTATTATATACCTGAAAAAGGGGAGAAATCACCAGCCAGGTGATTGGGAAGAAGTGCTGAAGCACTAGCAGTCGGCGGCTCGGAAGCGGGAAAATTCCCTTCCAATCTCTCTCTCAAACTCTCTCTCCTTTTCTCCTAAGGTTTTCTATTTTCGGATGGGAGAGGGAAATGAGGGTTTCAACCCCTTTTATAAGCTTTAAAACGCCGAAAATAGGCTCCGGAACGAAGTTTACTTAGTGCCTATCCATTTCGGGGCTGTTTCGGTCCAAAAACTGCTTTCTGGTGGTCCCCTGGTCGATTGCGATCAGACTTAAGCTCATGTGTACCAGATGTAGCTCGTATTAAGTTTTCAGTCTGGCAGGGTTCGCAGATCGCACGTGGCGGACCAGTTTCAGTTCAACGGTCACCGCACATAGATCAGGGCTGAAAGTCTCATGATAATAAATAGAAATTTTTCCTGATCCGAGGGTGTAATCTGGATGAATTCTGACGGTCAAAACGCTTAATACTGACGCGTCAAGTCGTGTGCTAGATTTGAATTTGAAATTCCAAATCCGTCCCTATTCGCGGTCGCTTCAGTCCGGGTTCAACGAAATAGTCTGTGATTATCGGTTTGACTTGATTTTCGAGATGATTGTCAAGTCCAGCTGGGCGGTTCTAACAGTCTAAGATGGGAGGTATCGGACCTTCGACGCGCGGTCTAAATCCAATACAAAATTTCAATGTGGTCTAGAGAACAAACCTGCTTAGAGTTTGATCCGAGGTTATAGAGTATTGTAGAGTTGTTTGTTCTACTCGATTTGGGTCTTGCAGAACATATTTAAAGTGATCAGGGACTATTTCCCAGCTACTCTAGCGTTGCGCTAGCTAACTTAAGCTTAATTTCCATGGAAATTATTTCTACGCGATTTCGGGTCGAGTTGGGACTCGAGCCCAAGTACGGATTTTTCACGGGCGTTACACCATTGCCTAAGGACGTCTAATCCCAGGTTGGCCAAAATCTGGGGTGTTACAATGAGGGAGTCTCAGTGCAAGTCATAATTTTCAAAACTCTCTTATTCTTAATGTTGTTGAATCCCAGCCTTGAGTGTAATCTAATAGGTCATATGAATGCTCGCATAAAAGCTTTATACGGCCTTGTGTGCAGGAGAATGGGACTCTACATATGTGTGTGTGTGTGTGTGTGTGTGTGTGTGCGCACATATATAGTTAAATGCTCAGTTGTGCACCAGTTCACACGGAACTTGTGCGAACTTTTTAAGAGCTCATCATACGTGATGTGAGTCCAAAATCTGAACAAAACTTTGATGGGCCATGAAAAAAGAAAACAATTTCTTCCCTTGATTTGCATCTCTCTTTTCTATGGCCCACAAGAGTTTTATATCATGGTGAAAATTGGTCCCCTGAGCATGCCTCTACATATATATGTATATGTATGTATGTGTGTGTGTGTGTGTGTGTGTGTGTGTGTTGACCCATGATCTTGAGTGAGGAGGGTTACGCCTAATTTGATCCCCCTTACATAAACCATGCAATCAAATACATAGGTTATTGCGCAATCTCAAACCGAACGTACCTGGGCCGCCTTTATGTTTATGAGAAATCCACCCGCTCTAGCTATTTTTCCTCATCATGTTAGGGCATGGGCCCAAAAACAAAGGCATATCCAAACCGTAACGTGGCTACATTACCCTAAGATGTTTCATGATAGATTTGAATGTCCACTGTTTTGTCTTATTTGGTCCACTTAAGCTTTGGATCAGCCACATTTTTTGGACCATGCCCTAAAATGAGACAAAAAGACAAAAGAACATGGTGGATTTCTCACAGACATCAAGGTGGGCCCAAAACATACAGGTATAACTATCGCGGTGGAGTTAATATGTTTGACAATTAGCTGGGGACCCAAGATCACATAGGGTTGGTTGCCATGAGATCTTAACCCTAACCATACGTGAGGCTCACCTTGATGTTTATAAAAAAATCTGACCCGTTCATATGTTTTTCCATCTCATGTTAGGGCATGGGTCCAAAAATGAGGCAAATCTAAAACTTAATGTAGGCTCTACTGGCCACAGGATGTTTCCACAGTGGAGTTAAATCCCACTATTTTATATCATTTGGCCCACTAAACCTCTAGATCAACCTCAATTTTTATCATATGCCCACAAATAGGGTAACAAAATAGATGGGCGAGGTGGATTTGTCACTAACATCATGTAGCCTCATGAATGTTTGAATGGCGGATGTTTAATTCCCACTATTACCTTTAGTTTGACCCACATGAGCTTTAGATCGACCTCATTTTTTTGCCTATATACTTAAAATAAGATGGAAAAGCAGATGAACTGAGTGAATTTCTCACTAACATCAAGGTGGGCCTCATTATATATATGCATGCCTCGTGGGAGTAAAATCTTCAAAATTCAAGGGCAATGTTGGATTTTTATAAGAAAATAATAAATTTTGTTAGCTTTTCTGTCAGTGAAATTTTCTAAGTTAAAGGGCAATATCGACTTTTTAGCAAGAAAACAATCAGTTCCATTAGAAAACCATGAGTCAAAGTCAAGAAACATTATTTGTCCGTATTTTGAAAACTAGAGGCACTGAAAAGAGAATATTCCAAAAGTAGGCATTTTTTATAGGCTAAAGGGCAGGCACCCATACAACAATAATCCTATACTAAATGAAAAGTCTTTTTGAGCTACCTATTTGTCAGCCCTCTTCTCCTCTATCCATTTTTCTAATTTTTTAAACATATTTATTAACCTTTCTTTCCACATTTTTCTTTACGCATACACCCACACCACATGGACACTCAATCCCATAATCTCCTTGTTAAAAAAAAATCTATCTACCGTCGAGCCATGGAAATAGACTCATAAAAGTTTTAACCTAAAAAACCTGACTCTCCCATATAGCTCCCATTTCCCATGCTTTTCTTCCCCTCTTTCTCTAATTTGTACTCTTTTTAACCAATTTTAAGCCTTCAACTACTCACTAAAGAAGCATAAATATTGAAAAGTAAAATGTTTGTGGGCCTTTTGTTAAAATTGATGCCTTCAATCTATGCTAAAAAGGACATCGAATGATCGACTGCAGCCCCGATCAATCAAAAAAATCTCAAATTTCCTAGATTTGTCTCTAGAAAGTTTTGGATATGTTCGATTGATCAAATATCAGGGCTCGATCGATTGAGATAATTTTAGAAAAGCTATTTAACTCTTTGGACTCTTTCAAGCATGTTCGATTGATTGAACATTATAGGGTCAATCAATCAAAGATTTAATTGATGGTTTGCATAACTTCTGTGTAAGTCTATGATTTGTTTCTAATTCTTTGCATGACCTAATATAAACATGCGTAATGCAAGATTAGGGTTAAGGAACAAATGTTGGAGAGTCCAAAGGAGTTTTCTAAGATTTTATAAAGGGATTTAGTCTTGGAAGACGAGAGTTTTAAGGATTTGTAAGTCACCTATCTCTTGTAATTCTTTGATAATTATGGATTTTCGGTCACTTGGTGCCGTGGTTTTTTTTTTATAGGGATTTTCACGTAAATCATTGTGTTTCTCTATAGTTTCTTCTTCTTTTCATTTCTATATTACGTGTTTGAATCATTCTAATTTGCTTCCTTGCCTAACATGTGGTAATTATGCACAAAAAAGTGGTATTAGAGTAGAGGCTATTACATTGGGATTTTAGATCAAATATGAGAAATGGCTTTAAAGGAATCGAATATGAAGCACAGGACAGAGAAATTTACAAGGAAAAATAATTTTGGATTATGACGCTTGAAGATGAAAGCCCTCCTAATTCAGTAAGGGCTGCAACAGGCACTCCTTATCAAAGTGAGATGTCCTAAATTGATGAATGAGGAGGATTGGGATGACTTCAATCATAAGTTGGTAAGCGCAACCCAATTGTGATTAGCTGATGATGTCCCATACAATGTGATTAATGAGACGACTACTGTAAGCTTATGGGTGAGTTAGGAGAGGCTCTACATGATGAATTTGGTCTCTAAATCGCTTGTATCTAAAGAGACAGTTGTATACTCTGAAGATGGTGGAAGGATCAAATCTCTCTGAACACATCAGGGCTTTCAATAAACTTGTTTGCAAATTGAAAAATATGGAGGTGAAGATTAATGAAGAAGATAAAGCCCTAATATGGTTGACCTCTATTTTGGATTCTTATGAGAATCTGTTGGATACCTTGTGCCATGGTAGGGATTCCTTAAACCTCGATACCGTGATCTCTACCCTTCAATTGAAACAACAGAGAAACAACAATGATAGGGAAGGTACTTTTGTAGGCGCACTGGTTGTAAGGAGAAGAGTGTCTGAATAAGAGAATGAGAATTCACATTCAAGATCAAAGTCTAAGGGCAAGGTTAAGATGAAGTGTTGAAATTATGGGAAGATAGTTCACATGAAGGATCGTAAAACACCTAAAATCCAAAAAGAGGAGAAATTAGATAATTCTTCCAAAGAGGCCAATGCAACGGAATCCAGTGTGGATATTAGTGGTTACGATGTATTGTCTGTCTAAGGTTGTACACTTACAGAATGAGTGGATTTTGGATATAAGGGAATCATATCACATGTGTCCTCATTGGAATTACTTCATTACATACAAGTATGATGACAACTTTGTACTTATGAGCAATGATCATGCCTGTAAGATGTTTGGGATTGGTTTGATTCACATACGAATAGTCGATGGAATGAAGGTACATTGATAGACGTGAGACACGTTTGGGAGCACTTAATGCTCTTGGATGCAAGTTCTCTGGTTACAATGGTGTTTTGAAAGGTTCTAAAGGGGCACTCACTGTAATGAAGGCACACAAAAGCGGAAACCTTTACAGGTTGATTGGTAGCACTATATCGGTTGGAGTCGCAACAATTATAGTAAACTCCATATTAACGTATTTGTGGCATGCATGCTTAGGACATATGAGCAAGCGTAGTATGAAGGTATTACTTGGTCGTGGTTCAATTCATGCTTTTTAAGAATTTTGATGTGAATGTATGTGAGCACTGCATATATTGTAAATATTCAAAATTGTCTTTTAAAACTGGAAAACATTATAGTGAAGGATTACTTGACTCACGTCCTTTTAAGAATTTTGATGTGAATGTACGCGAGCGTAGTATGAAGGTATTACTATGTGCACGAGCATCGTATGCGAGCATAGTATGAAGGTATTAATATGTGCATTCACATCAAAATTGTCTTTTTAAGAATTTTGATGTGAATGTATACGAGCGTAGTATGAGGTATTACTATGTACATTCTTATGTATAGGAGTCATCACTTCTTGGGGAGGGTCATCATTTTTTATCACGCTCATTGATGATTATTCTAAAAAGGTGTGGCCTTACGTCTTCAAATGTAAATCCAATGTTTTAACCACCTTCAAGCAGTGGAAGGTCATGATGAAAAATAGTCAGGGCAAAAATTAAAAGTACTCGAAACCGAAAATGACGAAGAGATCACTTCTACATAATTAAATCATTTTTATAAGGATGAGGGGATCATATGGCATAAAAAAGTGAGGCACACACCAGAGAAGAATGGTGTGGCAAAAAGCATGGATCAGACTCACTAAGAGAACCCGAAGTATGTTGAGCAATGTTACATTAGGAAAGGATTTATGAACTGACACCATTAACATAACTTATTATTTAGTAAATTAGTCTTCATTTACACCGATCGATTATAAAATTTCAGAAGAAGTGTGAAGAGGTCATGAAGTTGACTACTTAGGGCTGCATGCATTTGGTTGTGATAATTAGTCTCATATACCATCAGTTGAGAAAGATAAGCTAGACCAAAGGGGTGAAGAAGTGTACCTTTGTTGACTATGGTAATGGTGTAAAGGAATACATGTTGTATGATCGGTCCATGGAAGATCACAATTAGCCATAATGTTAAGTTTGATGAGGGTTCCTTATTCTGTGAAGATAAACATAAGGAAACAAAAAAGCCAGTGGAACAAGTAAACGCCGAGCCACAGGAAGAAGTACAAGAGCAAGTGGAACAACCACTTGTAAGGAGAAATCCACCAAGAAATCGTAAAATGCCATTGTAATACAAGAATGACTCAAACATTGCATTTACTCTCATTGCAGATGAGGGGGTATAATATTCCAAATTTTCATAGTCAGAGTTTATACTCATGCCTGAGAAAACTAGGTGTTAATAATTGAATGAATTGGATGTTTTGAAATTGCACCCTATTTTTTTTTCCATTTAGATCACATCCATATACATTCATGATGATAATCATTCATGATAGTAAATCAAACGTATTTATCATTCTATTAGAGTAAAAGAATTCAACAAATTATAAATACCCTCTCTATGAGAGCTTATTACATTATTGAGTTTTACAGTGGAAGTATAAAATTAAATCATAAAACTATCTTCTTATTCATTCACTATAAACTTTCATAGGAAAATGATCCTTTAGGTCTTTAATCTGTACATCACCTGCACCATCTGTATGATTGGACAGGGTTAATGCCCTACTCATAGTAATAGTTATCCTTTAAGATTAACAATAATTCGAGATATTCATAAAAGTATGTAAGGGTTCTAATATGTCTCATACTCTTCCACAACGAGAGGTATCAGCATGTGCAACCAATATATATGAATGCATGCCTAGTAAAGTGTGTGCAACTCATCATACGTAGTGATCATTATCACAATGTGGAAAGTAGTTCAAAATATCCAACTCGCCCCACATTTCCACACTACGAAGATTCGCTGTCGTGCCCAACGTTAATATGGATTTATGCGAACATTTCAAGGTGACACAACAATGCAATTGGGGGATTTATGTAATACGATGTGTCCATGGATCGACTATTTGTGACATCCAATCCTGAAAAGTGATGTAATGCACATGAAAATTTACTTACATCAATTGTGCACCACGCCGACCAAGAAGGGCCCTACCCGTAACGCATTATGTTCACGATAAATATTTGAATCACTAGTTATGAAAATTTTAGCGCATCACTCGCATCGATAGAGAAATAAATTAAATAATTAGAGTTTTGAAATGCCCAAGCCTTAAAGGGAGGTAACAACTAATATAACAAAGGAGAAGAGTATCATTAAGCTAACTTAACAAAAGAGAAGAGTAGCAATGGCTAACTCCGCAAAAGAGGAAAGTAGTAATGGCTAGCTCAACAAAAGAGGAGAGTAGCAATGACTAACTCAACAAAGAGAAGAGTAGCAAGGGCTAACTCAACAAAATTGGTAAAGGCATGGGTAAGGCTTGTATCTATCGCCTCACATAAATGAATAAGGATAACGTATAAATAAATCATATCTTAATCATAATTCTTAAAGGATAAATAATTGTTGGTGGTAAATTAAATAATTACAAAGAGAGAGTCATCGTAAAGTATAACATGAAAAAGGTAGATAAAGCATATCAAATTAGATTATTGTAAGCTTAAAGTAATCCCTCACATTAGCCTTAGATCTCTCTCTCTCTCTCTCTCTCTCTCTCTCTCTCTCTCTCTCTCTCTCTCTCTCTCTCCTCCCCTTATCCTTCAGCATTTGGGAGGTGGACATGTGAGTGGAGAGGGGACACACACTCCTTTTATAAAGGAATGGGCGTGTGAGAGGGGTGTGTTTTCTATCCCACTTAGATTGGGTTTTTTCAATTTACTATTTTCTAACGATCTTTCTTTAAATCTAATTCATCTATTGTGTCAGGGTCGTCGAATAGAGCCGGGATATATGATTTTCTTGGTGATCTGAAATTTAGATTGGCTTATCTTGAAAATTCTCCTTATGAGTGCCAAAACGAACTTAATTTCAATTAACGGTCTACACCTGATGATCAAGGCCCAACTTTGAAAAGAAAATATGTAGTCAGGAAAAATTTGGTGATTGATCAATTGTGGAAAAAGCCTAAATCTAAAATTTCACTTTTTGTACCAAAAGGAAGGAATTGGCTTCAACCTTCAACGGCGTAAGATCATAGATTGGGGTCTAAATTTTGTATAACCTCATAGTCATATGAGACTAAAGTGTGGTCTAAATTTGAGTTGCGATGGACGGAAAGAAGTGGTTAAATTGGAAGATCCAGATTTATAAGGAGTTAGTAGGCCTTGATAGGATAAGTTCTGCCTAAGGAAAAGCCTACTAAAGTAGGGTCTTTCTATTTCATACTTGGTTCATATGATTGGTAATTCAAGTCGTTCATATAAAGGGAAATATCCTACTACAACTACTCATAAGGTTTCTTCACTCGATAGACAACAAAATCAATGGTTAAGGGGTTGATTTGTCAATTGGGTCACTTTCACAATAATCAAAAGGCTGAAATTTGACATGTATGGTTAATTATGATACATATGCATGGTAAAAAATTTCGCATCAAACGAATTGTGGGAACCATGTGATCTAGAATTCAGAGGTCTAAGTTAATGACATTTTCGTAATTATTGTTGATATGAGAGTTTTAGAAAATCTAATGGTTCTACATAGTTATAGGCACATTTCTAAGTAATTCTTACAAAAGAACTTATATCTAAATCATTATGAATATGGAATTATTCACCAAACTAATTAAGGGAATGTAAGTGCTATGATTTCATATCCATTTAGTTGTCAAATTTTGTGGTGCCAAAACCTATATTTATGTCTTGTGTATCCTGTATTTTATGTTTGAAGTCTATTCATTGCAATCAAGACATATCAAGACATCGCATTTCAAGACAAGATCTTAAATGAAGAAAGTTTTCAATTCTTGGATGAAGAAATCAAGAATAGAAGTATTCAAGTTTTCATGTTCAAGATTTGATCAAGTTCAAGTTTTATAGAAGACTTTGTCAAGTCAAGATCAAGCTCATGAAGGCCTACTACAATTTTTAAATATTCACAAGCTTCTTTTAAGGGTCATCTGAGTGTACAGACTTTCAATGTCCATCTCACTTTTACGGTTTATTTGACCTTAGATTGACCTTAGGATGAGCTTTATTGTACGTCATTCCGGATACATAACTCATATATTTTTATATGCTTGTTTGGAGTGTTCTAAGACCAGTCATAGGGACTTCAAGACTAGTCCTAGTTTTTCTACGACCAGTCTTAAGTTTTTCAGGACCAGTCCTAGGTAGTTGAAGATTTTCGAATCTTTCTAGCTGTCCTACGACCAGTCCTGGACTTCCTACGACCAGTCCTGGACTTAGTTCTACGACTCATCCTTCGACCGGTCGTAGCCCTACGACTCAAACTCCAGCAACCATTTTTGGAGTCCTACGACCGGTCGTAGGTGTCTCAGGACCAGTCGTAGGTGACCCACGACCGGTCGTAGACCACCCAGGACCGGTCGTGGAACTGAAAATCAAATCCCACAGAAATCTTTCAAAAATATTTGGAGCTACGACCAGTCCTAGGATCCTAAGACCGGTCGTAGACGGGATTTTTCAGTTTATAAATTGAGCACGAACTTCAGAGTTTTAGTACTTCAAATCAATTCTATTCAAGCATTCTTTAGGCTATTCTTTGAGATAAGTTTATTTTTATTTTAAGCTGCTTTGTGCTTATTTAATATTCATTTTACTAGCTTATTCTTATTTGATTTTGATCTACATTCCAATCTTATTAGAAAAGGGGAATTTCTGATATTCCTTCTTCTTGGATTCAAAATCAAATAGATCTAGCCCGTTTGATCTAAAATTAATTAGACTTATAACCATTCTTTAAGTGAGTATTGGACTTTGGACATCGAATCGAACTTCTACTCCAATTGGATCTACCGGGCTTCTTCAAAAGGTGATTCAGGTATTTTACATGTTTTGTAATTTACTTTCTCTGGTTTTTGTTTGAAATTCGCCAGAAAAATCTCATTGTATTGGTTATTTGAGGAGAGCCAGAAAACTCAGATTGTGGGATTTTTAGATTGTGTAAGCCCGAGATCAAAGACACAATTGTGAAGGTTTTAGGTGAACCTGTGAAACCTATTTTGTTAGTGCATGCTAATATCCCCTGTGTGAGGATATTAGGAGTGGAGTAGCAATCTGTGTGGCTGTTGGATAACAGTTGGTGTACACACAGGCGAACCACTATATATCGTTGTGTTGTGGATGTGTTTTTCTCTTTCATTCTTTTATTCATTCTGTTTTGTGGAGAGTGTTTATAGATGAATGTTGTACTCACTTCAAGCAAGTGTGGATGAATGTTGTAATAACTTAGGATTTATTTTCCGCAAGTTATTTTGATTTCATTGCATATTATTTCTCTTTGGTTGTGATACAAAGGACGTTCTAGAAATAAGGTTGTCCTACCTTAAACCTGTGATTTTTGGTGTAAGGTTGTCCTTAGAACTGATATAGTATCAATATCTTTATTTTAGGCTATTGTGATTGTTTTATATTCAGCATTGTGCTTTAAATCTTTTATTATTCCACTGTTATTAGTTTTATTTGGCATTGCCCTATTCACCCCCCCTCTAGGGCATATAGCTAGGCCCTTTCAAGTGGTATCAGAGCCTAATAGCTCGTGCTTATTGTTTATTTATTGGATTTATTTCCTGAGCTAACGATCTAAGCTATATTAAGATGTCAAATTTTGAAAGCCTATCAGTCACTAGGCCACCACCTTTTAATGACACAAACTATGCTTATTGGAAAGCCCGGATGAGGATCTTCCTTAAATCCTTGGATGAAAGTGTGTGGATGGCCACAGTGAATGAATGGAATCCTCCTATCACTGAAGTTACTAATGACGATGGTTCAAAAACTATGAAAGTAACGGCTTATTCGCTTTGGACCACACTTCAGAAAAGTGAAAGTAGTGCAAATGCAAAAGCACTAAATGTAATTACTTGTGCATTTTCACGAGATGAATTCAAAAGAATCAATTCTTGTGAAAATGCAAAACAAGCATGGGATATATTAGAAATGACACACGAGGGTACATCTATTGTCAAGAAATCTAAAGTCCAACTCCTCACAACTAAATTTGAAGAAATTCATATGGAGGAGAATGAGATGTTTATGGACTTCTACACTAGATTGAATGACATTATGAACTCTATGTGGGGTCTTGGTGATAGAATCCCTGAAAGTAAAGTGTGCGCAAAAATACTACGTTCACTTCCTGAACGGTTCAATTCTAAAGTGACCGCGATTCAGGAACTTCGTGATACGGATGCCATGAGGGTTGAGGAATTAGTTGGTTCACTTCAAACCTATGAGTTATCCTTTAAGGCTCCTAAAGAAAAATCAATTGCTCTCAAATCATCTAAAAATGTTTCACAAGAGAGTACTTCGGATTCAAAAAATACCGAAGATAATATGGCACTTTTAACAAAAAGGTTTTACAAAATTTTTAAAAATAAGAAAAAGGTTGATTTTCAAAAATCAAATGATAAGAGACGATCTAAACTTAGAACTCATAAATCCTTGAAATATAGTCAATGTTACAACTGTCAAGAGTATGGGTACTTATCTAACAAATGTCCTAAAAAAGACAAATCGAAAAGGAAAAGCATGATGGCTACTTGGGATGAATCATCTGATTTTGAATCCTCTTCTAAATTAGAAGATTCTGAAACCGAGTCCGGCGATGGTGTTAAAGCCCTTATGACTCTAGCCAAGATCACCTATTCAGATCATGATGATACATCTAGTGAAGAAAATCTGAATAGTGATTGCGATAATGAAGATGATCTTCAAGATGCTTATAATGCCCTTTATAAAGAGAGTTGTAAAATTGCTGTCAAGCTTAAATTACAAAAAGAAAAATTTTCTAAGCTTAAGGAAGATTATGAGTCTCTTGTCTTAGAAAAGTCTCATATTTCTGATTCTTTTGAAAAAATCAAAAATGATTTAGATTTCAAAACCTCTCAAATTGAAGATTTGAAATCCGAAAAAGAGAAAATCAAAAATGAGGTAGCTTTTCTTTTGAGTTTGAAAGACACATGGAGATATGCCCAAGGTGATCCAAAATTGAAAAAATTATTGTCCGGATCAAGAAAATGTGGCGATCGATCCGGGTTGGGCTATGATAAAAATACATCTCCTAAACAAAAGAACATTGCTCCTAAATTTGTTAAAGGAAAGTCTTTGACCTCAAAAGAAAAGAATACCTATCAAGGTTTTTCCAAAAATTCTAGGTCTTTCCAAAAACCTAAAGGTGGCCATGTCAACTTTAATTTTCAAAACCGAAATCAATTGGCTGAAAAAATTATTGATCTTCTCAAGGAGCTATTAAAGTCGAACTCTATAGGTCATTCATACGACAATAGACAGAAAAAGACCATCTATACTCCTAAACCCAAAACAGTTATGAAATGGGTTCCTAAAGTTGCCAGCTTGGTTGCCCACACTGCTTTCAAACCAACAAGCCATTCAAAGTGGTACCTAGATTGTAGTTGCTCCGGGCATATGACAGGTGACAAAGCATTATTCACCGATCTTAAAGATATGACTGACGGGTCAGTCACATTTGGTGATGGAAGCAATTGCAAGATTATTGGCCAAGGTACGGTTCAACGTTATAACCTTCCCTTATTTAAGAATGTCTTATATGTTGAGGGTTTAAAACACAACCTATTAAGCATTTCTCAGATATGTGATAACAACCATAGTGTAAAGTTTTCTAATCAAGGTTGTGAGATAGTTAATAAAAGGGGTTCTGTTATATTAACTGGTCGCAGAACTTCTGAAAACTGCTACATCGTTAGTGATGCTAGCTCATCTACTCAATTATGTTACATGGTCCATACCGATGAGACTGAATTATGGCATAAACGCCTTGGACATGTACACTATCGGAACTTATTTAGATTGAGTAAAAGAGAACTAATTAGAGGTCTACCCAAATTGCAAAAAGTAGACAAAATATGTGGTGAATGCCAGTTGGACAAACAAATTAGGACTTCTCACAAGAAATGAACTCTAACACCACATCTAGACCACTCGAGCTTCTCCACATGGATCTTATTGGACCTACCAGATCGGAGAGTCGAGGAGGCAAAAAATACATTTTGGTTATTGTAGATACTATACAAGATTCACTTGGGTATCATTCTTAAAAGACAAAACTGAAACCCTGTATGAAGTAAAAAAGGTTATCAAACGAATCCAAAATGAGAAAAGTTCTCATGTTAGCAAGATCCATAGTGATCATGGATCTGAATTCGAAAATAGTAGTTTTGAGAAATTCTGTAGCGATCAGGGAATATCACATGAATTCTCAGCGCCCAAAACACTGCAACAAAATGGTATAGTTGAAAGGAAAAATATAGTGCTTCAGGATATGGCTAATGTTATGTGAATAGCATGAAGCTCTCTAGAAATCATTGGGCTGAAGCAGTTAATACCGCATGTTATATTATTAATCGGATTTATACTAGTAAATCCGATAATAAGACTGCTTATGAATTATGGTTTGAAAAAAAACCTACTGTCAAATACTTTCAGGTTTTTGGCAGCAAGTCTTATATTTTACGGGATCGTGAAAATTTGGGTAAGTTTGATACGAAGAGTGACGAAGGAATTTTTCTTGGTTATTCTTTGAACGGTCGAGGTTATAGGGTTCTAAATATGAGAACTGTTGTGATTCAAGAGTCCATCAATGTGGTCATTGATGATCATTTGAATACACTAGCCCCAAGTTCAGATGATGATGAAGCTATTATTATTGACAATCTAGATATCTCATCAAGTCAAAAAGAAAATGAACCAAGGACTGTTAAAGATCATCCAACCAATCAAATACTTGGAAATCCTCTCACTGGAGTTCGTACTCACAAAAAACTAGAGAACATATGTAATTATGTTTGTTTTACATCCCAAATAGAACCGGTCAATGTAAGAGAAGCACTTTCTGACAAAAATTGGATAGTTGCTATGCAGGATGAACTTAATCAATTTTTTCGTAATGATGTCTGGTATCTTGTTCCTAGACCTAAAGATAAAAACATTATTGGAACAAAGTGGATCTTTAAAAATAAGTCTAATGAACTCGAAAATATTATACGAAAGAAGGCTAGACTAGTTGTACAAGGGTACACTCAGATTGAAGGCATCGATTACGATGAAACCTTTGCTCCAGTCGCTCGCCTTGAATCAATCAGACTTTTTATTTCCATCGCATGTTTTAGAAAATTTAAATTTTATCAGATGGATGTAAAGAGTGCTTTCTTGAATGGCGATTTACATGAAGAAGTGTATGTTGAACAACCTTCAGGGTTTGAAGACCCTAAGTTATCTGACCATATATTTCGTCTTAAAAAGGCTCTCTATGGTTTAAAACAAGCACCCAGGGCATGGTATGAAAAATTGACTAAATTCTTACTTAATCATAGCTTTCAAGTAGGTTGTGTCGATAAGACGCTTTTTGTTAAAAAGAATAACAATGATATTTTGATTGTTCAAATGTATGTTGATGATATTATTTATGGATCTACTTGTTCTAACATATCTACTGAGTTTGCAGAGTTAATGAAATCAAGGTTCGAAATGAGCATGGTTGGCGAACTAAACTATTTTCTAGGGTTGCAAGTATAACAACAACCTGATGGAATTTTTATTTCCTAGACCAAATATGCTTCAAACTTGGTTAAAAGGTTTGGATTTGAGAATGGTAAGAACTTTGATACTCTTATGAGTACAACATTAAGACTCTCAAAAGACTCTTCAGGTAAAGATATAGATCCTAAATTATGTCGCAGTATGATTGGTAGTTTATTATATCTTACTGCTAGTAGACCTGATATTACGTTTAGTGTTGGTATTTGTACGAGATATCAGTCTAATCCTAAGGAATCACATCTTACTGCTGTTAAATGGATTATTAGATATGTCGCAAGTTCTATAAATTTGGGACTTTGGTATCCTTTTGATACTAATGTTCAATTAGCCGGGTATTCAGATGCTGATTGGGCCGAAAATATTGATGATAGAAAATCAACCAGTGGTGGTTGTTTTTACATTAAAAATTGCTTAGTTTCTTAGTTCAGCAAGAAGCAAAGCTCAATATCACTCTCTACTGCTGAGGCTGAATATATTGCAGCTGGATATGCATGTGCTCAACTAGTTTGGATGAAACGCATGCTTAGCGATTATGAAATTAATCAAGATTCAATGATCTTACATTGTGATAATTTCAGTGCTATAAACATTTCCAAAAATCCAATCCAGCATTCACGTACTAAGCATATTGACATTAGGTATCATTACATTCGTGAGTTTGTTGAAGAAAAAGTTATTTCATTGGAATATATACCAACCGAAACTCAACTTGTTGATATATTTACTAAACCGCTCGACAAAAGCAGGTCTAATAAATTGAAATTTGATCTTGGTATGTGCATTTTACATTGAATATTCTTGCTTTCATGTATCATAGTGTATTATATTTCATTATATAATTGTTTAAATTTCAAATTTTTTCATTAAAAATTACATTTTTGGTCGATGCTCGACCGGTCGTGGATCTCGTGAACATCATATAATTTGGAAAAAATCCCCTTCTTCTTCATTTCCACACCAACCTATGACGAGCCGTGGCTCGACCAGTCATAGGATTTCCTGTTTTTCTTTAAAGTAAGTCCTATTTCATCTTTTTTCTTGAAGTTTCATGATCTCTATGCTTTGATTTGTTCATTGTACAGCTTAATTTCATCTCTTGTCGAGTTTTTCAAGGGTTTCCTCTCTATTTGCTGATCTAGAGAAAACCCATCTTTCATTTGTGCATCTTACTTGTTCTTTGTATATCTTTTTGAATATGGATGCTAGAGGGAAAAAGAAAACATCCCGTGGTCCATCTTCATCCAGATCTGCACCGATAACTACACGGCACCTTCTGTCTCCCGAAGATGATACTCAAGATGTACGGGATTTACGTGCCCGTAACATTATCGTTGAGCATACCGCTGATCTAAATTACATTGCTCCATATGGTTTCATTTCCCTTCTTGAATCTGTAGGCTGGACTAACATTTTTCTTTGGTGTGGGTCTGCATACCAGTCCATTGCTCAATCAATGGTTGCATGCATTTCAAATTTTTCCCTTGATAATTTAACATTTTCAATTGATACAAGAGAACGGAAATTTGAAGTAGACCTTCATTTGATATCAGGTATTATGGATATACCTGTTAATGATGAAGGAATACCGATTCATACTTTATACAAAAAACCTTCTAAATCGAAAAAACGCATGTTAACCAGTGATTTATGCAAAATTGATGTGCATTGGACTCACAAAGGGAATGCGCTCCCTGCAAAGTATCTGTTACCCAAATATAGAATATTACATCGGTTCTTCATTTCCAATGTATATCCTCGGTCCGGTAATAAAACTGAGTTAACTTCTTTCATGGTTCGTGTGTTGCATTCTATTGCTTCTGGAACTAAGGTCTGTCTTCCTTCTTTGATTTGTCATTCCATTATACAATTTTGTTTCCATCCGGGTCATAGTGATATTCCATTCGGTTATCTTATGAATGTTTTAGCCACTCAGATGCTTGTCAGTAAACCTGTTAATGAGGCACCAATTCTTCATCTCATTTTCAACAATGCCAATCTTAATAAGATGAAATTGGATCTGCTCCCTGGCCAATTTGTTGAAGCTGGTGTTAGTGGTGTTGGTGGTGATGGTGGTGATGCTGGAAACGAAGAGGAAGCTGGCAATCTTCCACAACAAGATGTTAATATGGATGACTTATTTGATGATATAGAAACTGATTCACCTAATGATCCAGATTATGATCCTTCTGGTTTTGATGCACACCTTCGTGCTTTGGAGGAAAAACTCGATAATATGAATATAGCCCATGATATGAGATTCAAGTACATGCGAAAATATCTTCGTCACATCAATAAGGGCTTACACCAAATTGATCCATCTATTCCTGCACCCTCTTCTGGATCAGATTAAGTGAATTATCTTCTGAATAGTATAACATTTCTTTTATTTTGGGTATGTATTATGAATTATGGTTTCATAACATTACCTTTTGCATATTGTACTTTGTAGTATGGATTATGACTTCATACTTAAGGTTTATTTTATGTCCTTTCATATCTCCTTCTCATTATTTTCTCTCTATATTCTCCTTTCTATTGTTCCTTTCCCTTGTCATTTTATGACAAAAAGGGGGGAGTAGTAAGCATTGCTAAAAGGGGAGTAATACGAATAGGGGGAATAAATTTGTTTATATTGATTGAGAAGGATATGTGGATTGATGGATATATGGATTGAAGTTTTGAGGTTTTCATGTTATGTATTGATTATATGACCAATACTCGTATTACTCAGGGGGAGTAGAGTATTTTGTGATTTCATGACTTATCATTCCTTATTATCTTTGATGCTATGTGTTTTGTCACAAATTTGACAAAGGGGGAGATTGTAGGTGCTATGATTTCATATCCCTTTAGTTGTCAAGTTTTGTGGTGCCAAAACCTATATCTATGTCTTGTATATCTTATGTTTTATATTTGAAGTCTATTCATTGCAATCAAGACATATCAAGACATCGCATTTCAAGACAAGATCTTAAATGAAGAAAGTTTTCAAGTCTTGGATGAAGAAATTAAGAATAGAAGTATTTAAGTTTGCATGTTTAAGATTTGATCAAGTTCAAGTTTTATAAAAGACTTTGTCAAGTCAAGATCAAGCTCATGAAGGCCTACTACAAGTTTTGAATATTCACAAGCTTCTCTTAAGGGTCATCTGAGTGTACAGACTTTCAATGTCCATCTCACTTTTAAGGTTTATTTGACCTTAGATTGACCTTAGGATGGCTTTACTATAGGTCATTCCGAATACATAACTCATATATTTTAATATGCTTGTTTGGAGTGTTCTAAGACCAGTCCTAGGGACTTCAAGACTAGTCCTAGCTTTGCTACGACCAGTCTTAAGCTTTTCAGGACCAGTCCTAGGTAGTTGAAGATTTTTGGATCTTTCTAGCTGTCCTACGACCAGTCCTGGACATCCTACGACCAGTCCTGTGAGTTCTACGACTCATCTTTCGACCAGTCGTAGCCCTAGGACTCAAACTCCAGCAACCATTTTTGGGGTCCTACGACCGGTCGTAGGTGTCTCACGACCAGTCGTAGGTGACCTACGACCGGTCGTAGTCCACCCAGGACCAGTCATGGAACTGAAAATCAAATCCCGCAGAAATCTTTTGAAAATCTTTGTAGGTACGACCAGTCCTAGGATCTTAAGACCAGTCGTAGACGGAATTTTTCAGTCTATAAATTGAGCACGAACTTCAGAGTTTTAGTACTTCAAATCAATTCTATTCAAGCATTCTTGAGGCTATTCTCTGAGATAAGTTTGTGTTTATTTTAAGATGCTTTGTGCTTATTTAATATTCATTTTGCTAGCTTATTCTTATTTGATTTTGATCTACATTCCAATCTTATTAAAAAAGGGGAATTTCTGATATTCCTTCTTCTTGGATTCAAAATCAAATAGATCTACCCCGTTTGATCTAAAATCAATTAGACTTAGAACCATTCTTTAAGTGAGTATTGGCCTTTGAACGTCGAATCGAACTTCTACTCCGATTAGTTCTATCGGGCTTCTTCAAAAGGTGATTCAGGTATTTTACATGTTTTGTAATTTACTTTCTATGGTTTTTGTTTGAGATTCGCCAGAAAAATCTCATTGTATTGGTTATCTAAGGAGAGCCAAAAAACTCAGATTGTGGAGTTTTTGGATTGTGTAAGCCAGAGATCAAAGACACAATTGTGAAGGTTTTAGGTGAACCTGTGAAACCTATTTTGATAGTGCATGCTAATATCCCTTGTGTGAGGATATTAGGAGTGGAGTAGCAATCTGTGTGGCTGTTGGATAACAGTTGGTGTACACACAGGCGAACCACTATATATCGTTGTGTTGTGGATTTATTTTTCTCTTTCATTCTTTTATTCATTCTGTTTTGTGGAGAGTGCTTGTGGATGAATGTTGTAATCACTTCAAGCAAGTGTGGATGAATGTTGTAATAACTTAGGATTTATTTTCTGCAAGTTATTTTGATTTCATTGCTTATTATTTCTCTTTGGTTGTGATATAAAGGACGTTCTAGAAATAAGGTTGTCCTATCTTAAACCTCTGGTTTTTGGTGTAAGGTTGTCCTTAGAACTGATATAGTATCAATCTCTTTATTTTAGGCTATTGTGATTGTTTTATATTCAGCATTGTGCTTTAAATATTTTATTATTCCGCTGTTATTAGTTTTATTTGGCATTGCCCTATTCACCCCCCCCCCCTCTAGGGCATATAGCTAGGCCCTTTCAGGGAATGTACAAATATCCATCAACATAATGGATGGTCAAATGACATGTTAAAAATAGAAAAACTTGATGGTTGGTACTCCGATCATTATGGCTGTTCATCGAGCCGAGTCGAGTTAAGGTGGGCCAAGCTTGACTTGGCTTGTCTGTGCTCTTCTCAAGTTCGAGCTCGGCCTCGAGCTTACTATTAAAGCTTGGCTTGTTTTCCAAAACTTTCGAGTCGAGTTTAAGGTGAGCTAATGGATTGAGTTGAGGCGAGCTTACCTCGAGTCGAGTCGAGCTTGCTCCTAACCTGACCTAACCCGTAACCCACACTTGACTTAACCCAACAACCCAACCTAGCCCCTAAATTAAATATTTAATTAATAATACATGCGCACACATATAATATTAGATAAAACCATATATGATACTTTGTTGTTGATATTGAGAGAAAGAGAGAGAGAGAGAGGAGCTCGAGCGCAGCAGGTTTGGTAAGGAAGGGAAATGGTATAAGAGAGACGGATGAGTACGATAGGGTTTATGTTTTTTTAATTTTTTAAATATTATATATATATAATAATAATAATATATTCGAGTCGAGTCGAGCTCGAGCTTTGAGCCAAGCCAAGTTCGAATCGAGTCGAGTTAAACTCATGTTTGAACTTGGCTTGTTTTCAAAACGAGCTGGGTCAATAAAGCTTGGCTCGCCTTGATTCATCGTTCGAGTCGAGTCAAGACGAGCTAAATTGAGCCAAGCCGAGCGAGATTTTCGAGCTAGCTTGGCTCGTGTACAGCCCTACTGATCATGTATGTAAGTGAGTGTACGGTCATTTGTGTAAACAGATGATCACAAATGAGTTTTTGAATTGATCAAGAGGTAGAACATGTATACTATTAGATTCAAGTGACTTGTTCACATGTGTAAGTGTCTCAGATTGTAGTTTCGATGGTGGGTTAAGTATATTCATAGGTGGTGAACAAGATAAACAAATTAGAATCTCAATTATATGTGTACGAGTGGATGCTGAGATTAAGTAGTTAGTTTACCAAGATCGGGTGGTCTAAATTCAGAGTGGATGGTCAATATCTTTGCGTAGCGGTGAATAGTTGATTGAACATTTAGTTATGATGGATAAGTGAGAATACTTGAGTACATGATGATTGTATCTTAATGTAACACCCTGAAAATCGGGGGTCGTGTATAAACTCAACTCCCGAGTTCCAGACCGTCACTTATGCAACAAAAATGGTTATGATTCGATGTTGTCTGATTTAAAGCATTCACATGAGTAAAAGTATACCAAAACTGCAATTCATACTTCAGATCCAGTGATAAAAGCAAGCGGAAGACTAAACAAGATATATATCACTGTATGGAAAAAAATAAAGTAATCTCAACTGTCTCCAAAGTATGACTACATCTCTGAGTCTCATATACATGTACATAACAAAAGAATAATGTTAAAAAAGAAAGTCCCACTGATGTCCCCTCGATCCAGGTCACCTACGGGAAGCTGTCATGATACTGCATATACGAGAACTCATCCTGGTCCTCGTCATCATCTAGCTCCACCTCCTGGATCTCATCGTCACCTGCAACTACAACAGGGTCTGGTGGGTGTTGCAAACACCATCCCGTAACGTGGGAATGAGTGATCAACTCAGTGGAATCATAGAGCAAAGATTAGCATGTTCACAATTCAATCACGCGATAATAGTAAAGCAGTAAATCAGACAAGTCCTAATACTGTTGTTAATGCAAGATGATATGACGTGATGTATGCCCTCACCGACGATCACCCTCATACGGCAACATCTTACGACCGCGGCATGCCACACTCCCTAGAGTGCTCCACATCTTCCAGGCACATGCAATGCTATGGTGATATGATTACCAAGTTGTTATTAGTCCATTCAAACAGCAGGATTGGGAAACTAAGGTACCTCCCTTGTATCAATCCCAACACGGATCCTGTCTAGGGTCGTCACTCCTAGTAATCTCATACGATGTACATTTCGTAGGTCACTGCAAGGGCTGCCAGGGCTGTTGCTCGCACTCGTTGCACCGCTCCCCCATCACCTTATCAATACAGGCCTACTGTACTCTACTGCACGGAAGGGTCGTCGCCTCCCGTGAACTCAGAATACGCTCGCGGTCACTACAAAGGGCTCGTCGCCTGATCAGTGTAGGCCGACAGCTAGAATATAGTGTCCCATACCACCATAATCTGCTCACGAGTCTAGGTGCTCACTGGTCACTACGGGGAGGTTTGTGGCCCCAGCGTAGGCCGACAGCTCGACCACGGTGTCCCATACCACCATGCCCGGCTCATGAGTCTTCGTGGATCAAGGTACCACGGTTAATAGGGTTTACAATGGTAAGTTCAGTACCCTAGGTTCAAGCAGTTATGATTCATACAAGGTGAACAAACATCGGCCAGTCGGGTTACTTGACGGGCTCGACTAGCGCGATCGCATCTCGAATTGAACGACATGAAGTGCGTAAAACACTTCGCGTGGCCTAACCACTGCCGCCAACTCTCAACACGAATCACATTCATCGACGCGTCGTTCGTGGCTATGACCAGTCAGCCACGAATTCGCTCGGTTACCGACTGCCTGGACTAAGTCAAGTCCCACACATCTATGAAATTACATTAACACTATAAGAAGGTATTGGAATTGAAATACATCATGTGAGCATGTTAGCACATGTTATAGCATTCAACTTAAGCAAATCTTCAAGGCATACTTCCCATGCATATTCAACTTAAGCAAATCCTCAAGTACATACATTCCATGCATGTAATGAAATCATGCATTTTGTCAACATGTAGAAAATCATTTAGGTCAGTATAATAATTGAAAAATCAATCACAAACTATCAAATAACATCATTTAATTCAATACATACTAATACAAGCATTTATACAAACACATACACTACACACTTAAGTCTACATATAGTATGTCGACCCAAAGTGTGCAACTAGGCGAATCTCTTCGCCAAACTAATTATGCACGCATTCCTAACTTCCTAATGCGACAACAAACCATGTCAATCACATCAGCAAAATATGAATGCAAACAGTACTTCCTACAAATGACTAAAATGCCCTAAATCTCATATTCTTCGTTAGCTTACGAAACGGGAAACGGAGAGCATTTTATACATGTCAAACGGCGATGCCGTCAAGAATCTACTATTAAACGAAATTGAAAGCATTGGGAACCGTCAATCAAAGCGTCTAAAATCCTCACCTAGTGTCTTGTAGACTCGGGAATTGAAGCGGAGTGTATATGCTTCGTCTACGGCGAGTAAGGAGCCTAATACATAAGATCCATAAGCTACATCGCTATGGAAACAAGGAAAACTCAAATCAACATCTATTTAGGGTTTTTACTTACTTAGGATTGCGGTGGAATCGCCGGGAAAGCGGTAGAGGAGTGTCGCTTAAGCATGTGCAACACGTAGCACAAGTGGCGGGAAGAACTCTCCCACTCTCTCACAATCTCTCACTCTTTTTCTCTCTCCCAAGCTAGGGCTTCTCTCAAATTCGGATGGGAGAGAGGAGTGAGGGTTTCAACCCCTTTTATAGCCTAAAACATTCCCAAAATAGGCTTGGGAACAATGTTTACTTGGTGCCTAACCAAATCGGGGCCGTTTCGGTCCAAAAGGGCATTTCTGGAGGTCCCCAGGCCAAATGCGGTCGGACTTAAGCTCATGCATACTGGATCTAGCACACATCCAGTTTTCAGACCGGTTGGGTTCCCAGATCGCACGTGGCGGCCCAGTTTCAGTTTAACGGTCACCGCACCAAGATCAGGCCTATAAGTCTCGTGATATATAATAGATATTTTTCCTGATCCAAGGGTGTGATTTGGCTGTATTCTGACGGTCAGAATGCTTAATACTGATGCGTCAAATTTGTGTGCCAGATTTGAATTTGAAATTCCAACTATGTCCCTATTCACACTCTCTTCGGTCCGGGCTCAATGAAATAGCCTGTGATAATCGGTTTGACTTGATTTTTGGAATGAGTGTCAAGCCCAGCTAGACGGTCCTAACGGTCTAAGATAGGAGGTATCGGACTTTCGATGCGCGGTCTAGATCCAATACAAAGATTCAAAGTGGTCCAGAGAACAAACCGGCTTAGAGTTTGATCCGAGGCTTTAGAGCATTATAGCACCCTTAGTTCCACTCGCTTCGGGCCTTGTAGAACGTATTTAAAGTGATCAGGGACCATTTCCCAGCTATTCTAACGTTGCACTAGCTAACCTAGTCAAATTTTCCAAAGGAATGAATTCTACGCAAATTCGGGTCGAGTTGGTACTCGAGCCCAAGTATGGATTTTTCACGGGCGTTACAATCTACCCCCCTTAACAAATAATTTCGTCCTCGAAATTTTGTACCTTTTCGTACTCCTCGAGAAGCTGTGGGTAGTTCTTTCTGATCTCGGCTTCTGTCTCCCAAGTAGCCTCCTCCTCAGTATGATGCGTCCATAGTACCTTCACAAGGGGAATCACCTTGCTACGCAGTACCTGCTCCTTCCGGTCTAAGATGCGTGTCGGTCGCAGGATATAAGTAACATCCTCTCCTAACTGCACCTGCTCCCATCTGATGATATGAGAAGGATCAGCAACGTACTTCTTCAGCATAGAAACATGAAATACGTTGTGGACGCTCGCGAGGGGCGTGGGTAAAGCCAATCGGTAAGCCACTGCTCCCACACAATCGAGGATCTGAAATGGACCAATGTATCGCGGTGCCAGCTTCCCCTTCTTCCCGAACCGAAGGACTCCCTTCATAGGGGAAACTCGCAAAAACACATGATCCCCGACTGTGAACTCTAGTGGTCTCCGTCTCGTATCGGCGTAGCTCTTCTGTCTGCTCTGCGCTGTAAGAAGCCGACGTCGAATAATATCAATCTTCTCCGACGTCGCCTGCACCAACTCTGGGCCGATCAAGCTGCGCTCACCGACCTCTAACCAGCAATGCGGTGCGCGACAAGGTCGCCCGTACAGCGCCTCATAAGGTGCCATGCCGATACTCGCCTGGAAGCTATTGTTGTACGCAAACTCCGCATATGCAAGACAGTCATCCCAACTGTCCTTGAAGTCCAATGCGCAAGCTCGCAACATGTCCTCCAGGATCTGGTTCACTCGCTCCGTCTGTCCGTCCGTCTGTGGGTGGAAGGCAGTACTGAACTTCAACTTCACACCCATAGCCTCCTGAATGCGAGTCCAGAAAATAGAAGTGAACCGCGTGTCTCTGTCCGACACGATCTCCAACGGAACTCCATGCAGACGCACAATCTCTCGGATATACAATCTAGCCAGCTCGTCTGCAGAGTTCGTAACTCTGATCGGTAGGAAGTGCGCCGACTTTGTCAATCGGTCGACGATCACCCAAATGGAATCATGCCCCTTCCTCGTCTTCGGTAACCCAGAAATGAAGTCCATGGAAATGAAATCCCACTTCCACTCCGCAATCGGCATAGGCTGCAAAAGTCCAGGTGGTCGGCGATGCTCTGCCTTCACCTGCTGACAAGTGAGGCAACGGGACACGAACTCAGCAATGTGGGTCTTCATACCTTCCCACCAATACGTCCTCTTCACGTCACGATACATCTTCGTGCTGCCAGGATGCATCGCGAGTCTAGTAGAATGCGCAGCCTCGAGAATCTCTCGTCTCAAGTCAGGGACATCAGGAAAGCATAGGCGGCCACGGTAACGTAAGCCTCCATCCATACCAACTCGCCAGTCGGCGTCAGCATCATCACTGGCCTGCTCTCGAAGCTCAGTAAGATGCGCGTCGTCCCTCTGCGCCTCGATGACACGGTCATCGATCTGGGATCGCACCTGAACATGTGCGATGAACTCAAATGGCTCCTCTACGGTGAGTTTCTGCTCAAAGTCTCGCAAAAACTCAACCATATCCCACTCGGCAACCATCAGCGGAGCCGCAAACTCTATCGCCTTCTTGCGGCTCAACGCATCGGCCACAAGGTTCGCCTTCCCAGGATGGTAAGAGACTTCAAACTTGAAGTCCTTCAGCGTCTCCATCCATCGCCGCTGCCTCATATTCAAGTCCCGCTGTGTGAATATGTACTTGAGGCTCTTGTGGTCGCAAAAGAGCTCGAACTCCTCTCCGTAGAGGTAATGTCTCCAGAGTCTCAGTGCGAATATCACGGCTGCCAACTCCAGGTCGTGTGTAGGGTAATTCTCCTCGTGCTTCCTTAATTGTCTCGAGGCATACGAAATTACCCTGTCCCTCTGCATAAGGACACAACCCAAACCAACGCTAGACGCGTCAGTGTATATAGTGTATTTAACCCCTTGCTCTGGCAATACTAGCACAGGGGCGGACGTAAGTCTGTCCTTCAGCTCCTGAAAAGCTGACTCCGCCTTATCATTCCAGGCGAACTTCACGTCCTTCCGTGTCAACTGAGATAAGGGTCTCGCGATCTTCGAGAAATCCTGAATGAAGCGCCGATAGTAGCCAGCGAGACCCAAGAAACTCCTCACCTCAGTGACAGAACCAGGCTGCTCCCAGTCCTGCACCGCAGCTACCTTAGACAGGTCAACTGCCATGCCATCCTTGGACACCACGTGTCCCAGAAACTTCACCTCCTGCTTCCAGAAGTCGCACTTCTTATACTGTGCGAACAACTGATGCTGTCTGAGCGTATCAAGGACCAAACGTAAGTGCTCCTCATGCTCCTCTCGACTCCTAGAGTATACTAAAATGTCGTCGATGAAGACAACGACGAATCGATAGAGGAAAGGCCGCAATACCCGGTTCATCAGATCCATGAACACGGCCGGTGCGTTCGTGAGACCGAACGACATCACAAGGAACTCGTAATGACCAAAACTGGTCCTGAACGCTGTCTTCTGCACGTCCTCATCTCTGACGCGCAGCTGATGATATCCTGACTGAAGATCAATCTTCGAGAAGTACTGCGCTCCTCTCAACTGATCAAATAAGTCGTCGATCCTGGGCAAAGGGTACTTGTTCTTCATTGTGAGTTGGTTCAGCCTGCGATAATCAATACACAATCGCAGCGAACCATCCTTCTTCTTCACGAACAAGACCGGTGCTCCCCAAGGAGATACGCTAGGCCGTATAAGGCCAAGTTCTAGTAGACCATCAATCTGCGTCCTCAACTCCTCCATCTCACATGGTGCCATGCGATACGTCGGCAGTGAGACGGGTGTAGAACCAGGAATCAGATCGATAGTGAAATCGATCTCACGTCGGGGCGGCAAACCAGGGATCTCCCTGAACAGATCCCCGAACTCAGAAACAACTGGCGTCTGCTCAAGTACCTGGGCACCAGCGTCGCGCAATAGAGTGGCGTAGCTAAGAATGCGGAAAGGAAGATTTACCCGCACTGAAAATGTGAAAGGCGTGCCCTCAGGCTCATACACCGTCACCACACGAGCCTCGCAGTCAATCTCGGCTCTCGCTGCAGTCAACCAGTCCATGCCAAGAATGACGTCGAGATATACGAGCGAGGGATCGACGACCAGATCAAGAGTCATCGTCCTGCCTCCCAGATCAACTAAACAACCCTCACACATCTGGGTGACATCCGAATAATCTCCATGAGCTGCAAGGACTCGCACGCTATCCATAGTGATAGTCTGTAACCCAAGACGTCTGACTACGGCACGCGATATCAAGGAAATCGTGGAACCAGTGTCCACCATGACAAGAACGGGAGTACCTCCGATATGGCCCGTGACCTCGAAGGCTGAATGCTGGAAAGTCGGCGTCGTAGCTGCCTCAGCGGTCAGTGCATGAACTCGAGCCTGCTGTGGCCGGTTCGGCCGCTGTGTCAAGGGCCGTGGGGGCTGTCGAATCTGCGATACTGTGGGTCTGAAAGAGGACTGCGCAGGAGCTGACCGTATAGGCGGTGCTGATATCGCCTGTGGACGTACACGATCAATCTTCTGCGGCGGCGAGAACCCACTGTCCCGCATCCTCGAAAAGTAACTCGGCGCTAGGTGGCCCGTCCTCCCACAGTATGTGCATGATAGATCAGGGCGCCGAAACGGTCCTACTGGCGCCGTGGTCCTGGTAGGAGGATCGATGCGAGGCCTCTTGCCCGCGAAGGGCCTATCTGGCAACTCCGGTCGCGGCCTGGAAGTAGTCGGGCCTCGTGATCGCGCAAGTCGATCCACGTCCTGCTCTGCCCGCATGGACATGTGAACTAACTCCGCATAGGAGGAGAAACTGATGCAGCACATCTTCGACCGAATATCCGGTCGCAAGCCCTCCAAAAAGCGCCGTATACGCATCTGCTCATCAGCTAGAATCGTCGGGACGTACCTGCCCAACTCTGTGAACCGATGCTCATACTCGGTGACCGTCATCGCTGCCTGCCTGAGACGGAGAAACTCATTCTCCCTCTCGTGCCTGTAGGTCTGAGGATAATACTTCTCATGGAAGCGAAACTCGAATGCTGCCCATGTCCATACGAAGTCTGCGGTAACAGTCCGCAATACACTATCCCACCACATACTGGCCTCTCTCTCAAACTGGAAGGTAGCCAGCTCCACCTGCTCTGCCTCAGTACAGTGCAACATGCGCAGAATCTTCGACACTCGGTCGAGCCAAAACTCAGCCTCCTCGGGTCTGTGAGAACCCGTGAAAGTAGGAGGCCGCAAGCGCTGAAATCGCTCCAGAAGGCCCCGTGTGTCGGCAGGGTTCCCCGCAGGGAAAGCAGGCTGCGCAGGAAGTGCTATGCCCTCATCCTGGGCGTAAGCATAGGCATCCTCAGCTGGATGCGCAGGTGGTGCAGGCGGAGTAGATGCAGTCGCACCCCCACCCTGGGCTAACGTCCCGACTATGGTAGTCAATAACTGCTGCTGCTGTAGCATCATAGCCATCATCTGCTCGAATCTATCAGGTGGCGGAGCAGGCTGTGGCGGATGAGGTGCGGAAGTAGATGCGCGCTGTGGCTCTCTAACTGATGGTGTAAATGGCGGTGGTCCATCTGTAGGACCAGTAGCAGGCTGAGACGATCGAACAGTCTCAGGAATCGGGCCCACAGCAGGGTCCGGACGAGTGCCAGACTGAGAGGGAGTCTGATCCATCTGCTCAGACAACGAAAGCCGAACCGTGCTCCTCGTAGTCTTAGGTGGCATTCCCTATATTCAAAATAGGGCGCAACCTTGTCAGTCTCAATTGCTCAAATACACCACAATCATTCACTAAAGAGTCAAAGGCATTCCATGCATTTCAATTAATCAAAATTGTCACAATACAAGGGATATATCCTTACAAGCATCATGACTAGAATGACATGGAAATTAAGACAGTTAAGCAACAGCAACATAAGCAAAATACTAGCCCTAATAGGCTTTACACACATAAAACAGAAAATGGCTAACTACTCATAACAACATCAAAGATCGCGTCGCTAGTCGGAGTCTGCCGACGGAGGAGGAGCACCCTTATCCTGTAAACAACACAGGATTGCCTTCAAGGTGCGAGTCACCTTGCCAAATTTCTTCTTCGTAACGGCCTTAGCATCAGCGACCTCTGCTCGAAGTTCTTGGACTTCCCTTCGCAAAGCGGTCTGACTCTCCTCCATCCGAGCAATGCGATCGTCAATAGTAGTCTGCGCAGAAGGAGGAGGGCTCTCATCAGTATCCTGAGCCTCCTCTTCTGCTTCTTCCTGAGTCTCTTCCTGAACCTCTGCACTAGGTTCTCCTTCGCTTTGATCTTCCTCTTCATCAAAGTCGTCCCCACTATCCCTTTCAAGTTGATTTTCACGGTATTGCGACCCAATCTTCATCTTAACCATTGTCGACTCATCGATGGTGTGAATCGATACCGGCAATTCGGGTCCAAGTCTATAGGCAAACTCAAGCGCAATCTTGCAAATGAGTCGGCCAAAGGGAAGGGATTCAGATGTTCTCCTCGACCTGGCTATGAGAACTATCTGCCGTAAGATGAAAGTGGCCATACATACGTTCTCTCCCTGGGCCACCAGAAATAAGAAATCGACCATAAGACGTGTACATTCAATGCGGTTCGTCGACCTAGGATAAACATTGAACGTGCAGATGTGATGCAGCAGACGCAAATCCTCAGACATGTACGTCGCCTTGAGGCTATTATTAGGCTGCCATGGAACCAACTTACCGCATAGAAACCTGGTGCGGCGATCCCGTTCACGTCTAGTCCTCAAATTCTTCTCACTTGGATGCACATCACCTAGTGGCACGTTGAGAAGTCGCGCAACCAACCGGACGTCGATCGTAGCCATCCGATCTCTACCAAAAGGGATTTTGAACTGCAAGGGCTCCAAGGTAGGACTCTGGATGCTAGCATAGAAGGCACGAACAGTGCTCACATTAGCACGAGCGCGAGCTTCAAAGATCGGTCCCCAGTGCGCAGCTTCAATGCGTTCGAACAACAGATATTCGCCGAACAATCGCCCATCTACGTCCGCCTCAAATAACACTCTACGATCAGTGTATTCACCATGAGGCATCTCTGATAGGATGGTTCGTCCAAGGTGTGCATGGGGATCCAAATCCCGCTTTGTACGGCACTCCAGGACTGCCGCTGGACCTGCGGCGGCGCTTGAACTTGCGGCACCACCCCGCGGTCTTCTTAATCGAGCAGGGCGGCTCGGCCCAGCCTCGTCTGTTGCAGTTTTCCTCTTACCCATCAAAGACAGGATGGATGAGAGTGACAAAAGACCCAAAATAGCTTCCACGAAAGCCATGGAAAACGCCGAAAATGCAGAGAAATGGCTGCCCAATCTGACAAAAGGAAATCTAGGCGTCGTAGAGGGATGCTTCAAGCTTCCCAAGGCTGTAGTTTCAGGGAAAAATAAGAACAAAAAGATGGAATGGAGCTGCTCACGATTTCAGCACTATTTGGGGGATTTTGGAGCTCCAAATGGGAAAATCATCAAGGAACGGGGCTGCCAACACCCAATAATCAATGGGTGGTGGTCGGTTTTGGCCAAGGAAGGGTTTAGGAGGGGTTTGGGTCGCCGGGGTTTGGAATGGAGCGCTGAAAATCAATTCTAGGGCATGCAAGGGGGCTGTTTGTGAAGGAGAGGGGTGTTTTAGGGGTTTTCGTGGGATGGGAGGTAGCTAGGAGTGATGGGGGGTGTATTTAAGTGGGTGCGCCCGAAGGGCAGCACCATCGGAGGTGGCCGGCCGGCGATGCATCGCCCGGCCGGCGATGGCATCGCCGGCCAACCTCCAGGTTGGCCAGCGGGACCCCATGGGTCTGGTCCCCCATGGTCCCAGGGCCCCAAAAAAGTTGGTCCCACCCCTTGGTTCATTATATTTTGGTCCCTATGAGCCCAAACATGTGTTCGGGGCTTCCCGGGTCCACATCGCAATCTCGAATACCAAACCATATGATGCAGCATATGAATTTGGGGTAGAAGGATCCAGTACATCTTTTTAGCCCCTTAGTTGCTAAATAAAGTGAAGTTAGAATGGCCTTATGGCCATTTTTCATGAAATTTTACTATTCACTATAAAATTTGGTGAATGTACTAATTTGTGTTATTTTCACATTAGGTTTGATGCCTAACATGAAATGGATAAGAAAGAACTGAAGGTTGAAGTGTTTAGAGAAGGAATTTTGAGAATTTTTGGCAAAACGGGGTTTTTAAGCCCTGGCGATTGATTACTGGAGTCGTGGTCATTCCACGGCCCAAAGATTCACTTTTGCTGTTTAAAACCGCTCATAGGACGTCTCCACCCGACTTCCTACAGCTTAGAAGTGATTCGGGTCGCTTTACGCGACCCGAGATACGTTACAGACTCGATCTTGCGATCGATCCTTATAGACTTCGCCAATCGGCGAATCTGTGATCCTAGAAGTGTTTCTAGACCCTTCTCGCACCCACCTAAGTCAAAGGAAGCGACAGCGTACGTCGCAAGACCATAACCCAGGCCCAGTATACTCTCATTCATGCTCTGATACCAACTTGTAACACCCTGAAAATCGGGGGTCGTGTATAAACTCAACTCCCGAGTTCCAGACCGTCACTTATGCAACAAAAATGGTTATGATTCGATGTTGTCTGATTTAAAGCATTCACATGAGTAAAAGTATACCAAAACTGCAATTCATACTTCAGATCCAGTGATAAAAGCAAGCGGAAGACTAAACAAGATATATATCACTGTATGGAAAAAAATAAAGTAATCTCAACTGTCTCCAAAGTATGACTACATCTCTGAGTCTCATATACATGTACATAACAAAAGAATAATGTTCAAAAAGAAAGTCCCACTGATGTCCCCTCGATCCAGGTCACCTACGGGAAGCTGTCATGATACTGCATATACGAGAACTCATCCTGGTCCTCGTCATCATCTAGCTCCACCTCCTGGATCTCATCGTCACCTGCAACTACAACAGGGTCTGGTGGGTGTTGCAAACACCATCCCGTAACGTGGGAATGAGTGATCAACTCAGTGGAATCATAGAGCAAAGATTAGCATGTTCACAATTCAATCACGCGATAATAGTAAAGCAGTAAATCAGACAAGTCCTAATACTGTTGTTAATGCAAGATGATATGACGTGATGTATGCCCTCACCGACGATCACCCTCATACGGCAACATCTTACGACCGCGGCATGCCACACTCCCTAGAGTGCTCCACATCTTCCAGGCACATGCAATGCTATGGTGATATGATTACCAAGTTGTTATTAGTCCATTCAAACAGCAGGATTGGGAAACTAAGGTACCTCCCTTGTATCAATCCCAACACGGATCCTGTCTAGGGTCGTCACTCCTAGTAATCTCATACGATGTACATTTCGTAGGTCACTGCAAGGGCTGCCAGGGCTGTTGCTCGCACTCGTTGCACCGCTCCCCCATCACCTTATCAATACAGGCCTACTGTACTCTACTGCACGGAAGGGTCGTCGCCTCCCGTGAACTCAGAATACGCTCGCGGTCACTACAAAGGGCTCGTCGCCTGATCAGTGTAGGCCGACAGCTAGAATATAGTGTCCCATACCACCATAATCTGCTCACGAGTCTAGGTGCTCACTGGTCACTACGGGGAGGTTTGTGGCCCCAGCGTAGGCCGACAGCTCGACCACGGTGTCCCATACCACCATGCCCGGCTCATGAGTCTTCGTGGATCAAGGTACCACGGTTAATAGGGTTTACAATGGTAAGTTCAGTACCCTAGGTTCAAGCAGTTATGATTCATACAAGGTGAACAAACATCGGCCAGTCGGGTTACTTGACGGGCTCGACTAGCGCGATCGCATCTCGAATTGAACGACATGAAGTGCGTAAAACACTTCGCGTGGCCTAACCACTGCCGCCAACTCTCAACACGAATCACATTCATCGACGCGTCGTTCGTGGCTATGACCAGTCAGCCACGAATTCGCTCGGTTACCGACTGCCTGGACTAAGTCAAGTCCCACACATCTATGAAATTACATTAACACTATAAGAAGGTATTGGAATTGAAATACATCATGTGAGCATGTTAGCACATGTTATAGCATTCAACTTAAGCAAATCTTTAAGGCATACTTCCCATGCATATTCAACTTAAGCAAATCCTCAAGTACATACATTCCATGCATGTAATGAAATCATGCATTTTGTCAACATGTAGAAAATCATTTAGGTCAGCATAATAATTGAAAAATCAATCACAAACTATCAAATAACATCATTTAATTCAATACATACTAATACAAGCATTTATACAAACACATACACTACACACTTAAGTCTACATATAGTATGTCGACCCAAAGTGTGCAACTAGGCGAATCTCTTCGCCAAACTAATTATGCACGCATTCCTAACTTCCTAATGCGACAACAAACCATGTCAATCACATCAGCAAAATATGAATGCAAACAGTACTTCCTACAAATGACTAAAATGCCCTAAATCTCATATTCTTCGTTAGCTTACGAAACGGGAAACGGAGAGCATTTTGTACATGTCAAACGGCGATGCCGTCAAGAATCTACTATTAAACGACATTGAAAGCATTGGGAACCGTCAATCAAAGCGTCTAAAATCCTCACCTAGTGTCTTGTAGACTCGGGAATTGAAGCGGAGTGTATATGCTTCGTCTACGGCGAGTAAGGAGCCTAATACATAAGATCCATAAGCTACATCGCTATGGAAACAAGGAAAACTCAAATCAACATCTATTTAGGGTTTTTACTTACTTAGGATTGCGGTGGAATCGCCGGGAAAGCGGTAGAGGAGTGTCGCTTAAGCATGTGCAACACGTAGCACAAGTGGCGGGAAGAACTCTCCCACTCTCTCACAATCTCTCACTCTTTTTCTCTCTCCCAAGCTAGGGCTTCTCTCAAATTCGGATGGGAGAGAGGAGTGAGGGTTTCAACCCCTTTTATAGCCTAAAAAATTCCCAAAATAGGCTTGGGAACAATGTTTACTTGGTGCCTAACCAAATCGGGGCCGTTTCGGTCCAAAAGGGCATTTCTGGAGGTCCCCAGGCCAAATGCGGTCGGACTTAAGCTCATGCATACTGGATCTAGCACACATCCAGTTTTCAGACCGGTTGGGTTCCCAGATCGCACGTGGCGGCCCAGTTTCAGTTTAACGGTCACCGCACCAAGATCAGGCCTATAAGTCTCGTGATATATAATAGATATTTTTCCTGATCCAAGGGTGTGATTTGGCTGTATTCTAACGGTCAGAATGCTTAATACTGATGCGTCAAATTTGTGTGCCAGATTTGAATTTGAAATTCCAACTATGTCCCTATTCACACTCTCTTCGGTCCGGGCTCAATGAAATAGCCTGTGATAATCGGTTTGACTTGATTTTTGGAATGAGTGTCAAGCCCAGCTAGACGGTCCTAACGGTCTAAGATAGGAGGTATCGGACTTTCGATGCGCGGTCTAGATCCAATACAAAGATTCAAAGTGGTCCAGAGAACAAACCGGCTTAGAGTTTGATCCGAAGCTTTAGAGCATTATAGCACCCTTAGTTCCACTCGCTTCGGGCCTTGTAGAACGTATTTAAAGTGATCAGGGACCATTTCCCAGCTATTCTAACGTTGCACTAGCTAACCTAGTCAAATTTTCCAAAGGAATGAATTCTACGCAAATTCGGGTCGAGTTGGTACTCGAGCCCAAGTATGGATTTTTCACGGGCGTTACACTTAAAATCAATGGTTAGATGACTTGATCTATGAATGGAGATTATTCCCAACGGTCATATTCGTGTCGGAGAATGGATGTGAGGTTAGGATTGCTAGATTGGTATCGTACACTTGTACATAATAAGTTAAATTTCATGGTAACACTCGAGAACTTTCAATACTTGGATATTAAAAAGTTTAAGGTGTTACAGGAGGAACCGTCTACCTTCTAAGAAGTATTAGATGACATTGAGGATGAGAAGTACTGGATGACACTTATACATGATGAGATAGACTCCTTATACAAAAATAAGACTTGGGAGCTGGTGGAGCTTCCCTTTGGTCAAATCGTGATTGGGTACAAGTGAATCTTCTAGAAGAAACATGATAGATATTGTTAATGCACTTATTTATGCACCTATTTTGTCAATCACATGAGTCTATGTGTCATGTAGTCGATTGAGCCCTTGAAAGCTAAATACTGAAGACACAAGAGTAAAAAACAGGTAAATAATGGTGACCTTAACCTTAAACCCAAAATAATATAACATTTAGATGATCCTAACCATTATAATCTATAGCTCCGTCAAGCTTCTACATGCGACGTGGTAGACTATTCCATACAATTTCATATATAAGGTCAGATTGGTAGCGAAAGGTTATGCCCAGAAGGAGGGTATCGATTTCAATGGGATTTTTTACACCTGTTATCAAATAGATATCTATTAGATTTGTATTAGTGCCAATTATCCAATATAATCTTAAACTGAAACAGTTTGATATAAAGACTACTTTCTACATGGGGAATCGGAAGAGCAAATTTACATGAAGCAACCGGAAGGGTTCGAGGTACAGGAGTCAAAAAATAATGTTTGTAGGTTAAGAATGTTATTATATGACCTGAAACAGTTGCCTAGAAAGTGGTATAAGAAGTTTGATTCTTTCATGATGAGTCAGTGGTTTACTAGAAGTGAATTCAATCATTGTGTCTATTTTGAATAACTAAGTGATGAAAATTTATTATAGCAGTATTCTATGTTGATGATATACTTATCATTAGCTATAGTAAGTCTGAAATTAATATATTGAAGGCTTAGTTATCAAGAGAATTTGAGATGAAAGATTTGGAACCTGCAAAGAAGATTCTCGACATTGATATACATAGGGACAGGGAAATAAGCATGTTATAATTGTCTCAGGTAGAATACCTTGAGAAAGTATTGGCCAAGTATGAACTTGATAAGGCAAAACTAGTTAGCACTCTCCACATTGCACACTTTTAGATTTCTTCAAAATAATGTCCTACTATAGATAAAGAGAAAAGTAATATATGTCTTGGGTGCCTTACTCGAGCGCAGTTGATAGTCTGATGTATGTCATGGTCTATACTAAATTAGATATTTCATATGCAGTAGGTGTTGTAAGTGTGTGTGTGTGTGTGTGTGTGTGTGTGTGTGTGTGTATCAAACCCCTTAAAATGATAAAAAGAAGCAGTGAAATGGTTATTTCGTTACAACTAACTACGTCTTATCATTTGAAAAGTCTAAGAGGAAGCTAGTTGACTATGTGGAGACTAATTACGATGGAAACATGGACAACAGAAGGTCAAGTTCCAGGGACTCGTTTGTGCTAGTGGGTGGAGTGATCAGTTGGATGTTAAAGCTTCAGTATGTGGTTTCCCTTTCTACAACTAAAATTGAGTATATGGTGATGGCATAAACATTTAAGGACGTCCTTTAGTTGAGAGGAATGATGAATGAGTTAGGGCTTCAACAAAAAGTCGTGTCAGTGCATTATGATAATGAAAGTGCTATCAAGTTGGGAAATAACTCTGTTTATCACTCGTGGACCAAGCACATTGATGTGCCTCATCACTTTATCCAACAAATACTAATTGAAAGTGGTGTTGCTCTTGAGAAGATTCACACAAGTGAAAATTTGGCCAACATGCTTACAAAACTGGTTCCTGTAGACAAGTTCAGATTTTTTTTTCAACTTTTCACGAATTGGCAAAGACAGAATGAAGACGTAGTGTAAATAGAAAGAGACAATGAAGTTATAATGAAAATGAGATATAGAGGAAGTGGCTTAAAATAACAGAGCTATAGATTGAAGGCATGGTAGAGATTGTTGAAATTAGTGCCTTAAATATATGTTGAAATAAAGAACATCGATCAATCAAGAAAATCCTGAATTTTTTAATTTTATCCCTCAACAATTTTGGACATGTTAGATTGATCAAAGATCAAGGCTCGATTGATCGAGATAATTCTGAAAAATCCAGTTAACTATTTGGATACTTTTGAGCATGTTCAATTGATTGAACATTACAGGGTTAATCAATTGAAGGATCTGAAATAGCGGTGAAGACCGATTGAGTTGAAGTAGGAATATGTCTTAGAGGGGGGTGAATAGGACTTTTTAAAGATTTATGAGTTATATTAAAAATCCTATCACTCTAATCCTAACAGGTATGCAATTTTCAGGATTACTCAAATGTAACTCTACTTGCTTCCAAGCCCAGTAGAGGATCCAATCACAGAACCATTCAATTAACAAGCATGAAGCAGTTATAGTATATGATGGATGTGACTATGTGTGTGAAGTGTAAGCAGATATGAATGCAATTAACATAATCACACAAATGATCAAGCACAAGAATCAATCACAGACACAGTCATTTTTATAGTGGTTCGACTACTTGTCTACTCCACTCCCGGCTGCCACACTCAACCCTTGAGTGTACCGGATTTCACTAAGGAGGTTTTCCATGGTTCACCTCAAACCTAAGGTTTTAAATCAGGTTCACCTTCAACCTTTACACGGAGGTTTCTACTCGTTTCACCTCTAACCCTGGAGTTTTGTTGGCGCACTCCTAACTAGATGTTTATGCTCACACAGAGCAAGGGTCCACACAACGCACCCGGATGTTTATGCTCTCCATAGAGCAAGGGCCCACACAACGTACCCGGATGTTTATGCTCTCCACGGAGCAAGGGTCCACATAATGCACCCACAACGTACACTCCCGCCAGAGGCCTCCTTTGAGGACTTCAAAGGGTGAGCAACACTTAAGACCCAATCCTAGAAAGGAATGATCACAAGTATCCTCTGGACTCTAGGTACTTATAGATAAGTTGATGAGTCCCTTTTAGCGCAGTGATGAAGATCTCCTTCTTGCTGATGAAGATTCTTCTGCTCCCTTGATCAGCAACACAAAAGATGTACCAGTACTAGGCTTCAGGTCGGGTCAAGGTTATGATGGAATTCTATTCTCTAAAGATTTTTCTATTAGGAAGATAAAGTGATTCTAATCATCTATACATTTAAGGCATCCCAGTTTAATGATTTGCCATTAAGGTAGTAGCTGGAGGATCCTTGAATGTGAAAGTTCATTCCCCGATTCACTCTATTGAATATCAATGATGAGGGTGGATTGGAGGATGAACTCCCTGAGAGAAAGGGCTTAAGATAAATGATATGGAGTTTAAAACACTCAGAAGCACTCTTTTCTTTCTCTACCAGCAATAAAGACAAGCCTCTCTTTAAATAGACAAAGGGTTCCAACGAATATAAAACGGTAATATTTATGACAGATTTCGATATCATTGAGTAAGAGTCGATATGATCGAGCGTATACTCTCGATTGTATCGATGATCCGCTCGATGACACAATTTTAATGTCATTCGCTTTTGAAACCTTTTACCGGCTTATTAAGTGGATCGATATAGGTGTCAATGTTATCGGATTTTGAACTCCGATTCCATCGATACTGGGATCGAGCTATCGACTGACTTCCGATCAAATCGATATTTGATTTTAGATCATATCGGAATGGTGTTGATATATCGAAACACCTTATGAATTTCTTATAAAAAACAAGGGTGCCAGAAAACTGCCTGTCAATATTATGATCCACTTTCGATGGGATCGATATTTGAATATCGATGATATCAATTAAGATTTCGATATATTGATAAATCATCCAGATGAATGTTTGATTGTTGGACGCTTTTTGTCCTCACTCGATTGTATCGATTGAGATGTCGAGGACATCGACAGAGTAGGTCGATCATATCGAAATGTGAATCGATACAATCGACAGGGTAAGAAAACTTAAAGATTTTCCTGTTTGGTAAAAAGTTTTCTTATAATAAAACCCTAAGGTGTTCTACTTAGTTTTAAGGGTTTTAATCACCTGGTGTTTTTGGACATGGGATGTGAGGCTATGATTTACCTATGGCGAGCTTCCACACATTCAGTTGAGGCAAACACTTGAATTGATCTTCCTGTTAGGCGCTGTTGTCTGACTGACTTAACTTACATCATAATTGATAAACCAGGGCACTTGTAGGTGCACTTTTAGTCTCCCCCTTTGTCAATTACGTGACAAAATACCCAAAACACCAAAGGATAATATCTAAGACACACACATCCTAAATTGTGTACATGCATTAACACAATTTTATAAATTCTTATCCATTCATGTACACACCCATAATTTACTCCCCCCAACTGTAAAGACCCCTTTCTTGGTGCAGCTGCTCCCCCTTATACCTGCAACATAGAAGAGCACAAATATCCAATTTTCCACAGGGGTGTTTGTAATTTTTCTCCCCCTTTTTGTCAGTCATTGGCAAAGGCATAATAAGTGATATTAACTGAAGATTTTAAGCATATGGGAGAATCACAATCAAATAGATGTATATAGATTTTCAACAGCAAAAGCATACATCAATGAAGGTAGGAAGAAAAATAGATGAAACAATCAGCACAGTCATTTCCTAAGCATCAGGAATGGCAATGAAATATGAATTGAATTTAGCCATATCAACCAGTATAAAAAAGAGAGATATACTACCACAGACAGCAGTATTATAATCCATCATCCCAATAAAATAAAACCCATTTCAGAGCCGCCAAAAGTTGTAACCAATGTTTCATCCCATCTAAGGGAAAACACAACAAATAAAAAAATCCAACCTGTGTAAACAAGAGAGAGAGAGAGAGCTGTCACATGCACTCAAGAGAGCGTAGAACTTCAAAAAGATATCATAGTTCATACGCTGAGTTAAAGAGTGAGTGTGTGTGACAGCTTTTAGAAGTCAGTGCTAAGGAGCAGAGTGAGAAGGAGCTGTCTCATCTCACCGACAGGTCATCAAATCGACCAACTGTTGCACAGAATGTTGTACCTTGAGGACAACAAGCTCTAAGATTGTAAGTCGCTCTTGCACTAATTGAATGTCCCGCTGAATTGCCCCGATCCTGTCTAGCTTGTATCGTTTAGTATGCCCAAGGATTGACATAGATGGAACTGGATCAACTCTGGCAGATTCACCACCTTCCATTTCAGTTTCCTCATGAGGAACACTAGTACCTTCGCCTCCTTCTTCTTGAATTCCTCCTTCCTTGTACTTGTGATAAATCAGATCCATCTTGCAAATGTTTTTAAAATTAAAAACATGGAGTGGAAGCACAGGATCATTTGTAGCAGGAAAGCCAATGCTTTGACAGATTCTGCTAATAATCCAAGGATATGGCAGATGCAGATCTCTAAATGTATGTATGGCATTGATAAATTGATTGACAATCAGTGTTGGAAGGAAAATCTTTGTTCCAGTTGCAACGGAGTATATTATCATGACCATGAGACTTGTGAGATCAGATTGATTTGTACTTCTTGGGTACAAATTTGTAGTGAAAATCCCATGCATGACTCGAAACTGGGGCTCCATATACCTAGCTTTTAAGGCATTCCCTTGATGTCATGAAATATCTCTGTTGTGACATAGGTATTTGGTTATCTTTGATCGAACATCTGGAAGATCGAGATCCCAATTCGGAAGGCCTTCTAGTGCCAACTGTAGATTGAGAATATGAGCTACAGCAGCAGGAGTGATAAATGCATCATCACCATCCAGGGATACCATGAATGAAGGAGGATCAGACACTGGAGAATGATATGCTGAAAGAAAGTTGCGTGTTTGTTCTAGTTGACAGGGTCCTCCAAAATCTAGAATAGGAAGCCATCCGATTGCGGCAAATAGAGGTTCCAAATTGTATGGTGCCAAACAGCCCTTGTCAACTTTTCTCTCATGGATCAGCTTTCTTCCGGTGTATTTTACAGGATGTTGGATAGCCGGAGGAGGTGGCGCTAGTTGAGACGGTGCAGGAACTTCAGTTTGGGACCCACTATGTCGTGATCTTTACGTATGGGGGTCCCACGGTCCGAGATCCTCTCTCTTCCCCTTAAGGTAAGGATTTTTTGTCGGGTAGTCCTTGAAGACTCACCCGGACCGAATTCTACACTTTTGTCTTTTCCCATGTGAAATAATAGACTTTTTGAAGTATTTTGGGGAAAAAGATAAAAACGCCCAACAAACCAAGAATATCAAAAAAAATCTAACGATGTTAGAAGGATATTACCTGATTTGTGGAAGGATTTGGTTAGTCCGACATGGCTTCTGTTGATTGGTCGAGAGGATTGGGCAGGGAAGATGACCAAGAAGCCTTTTGAAGAACAAACTCCCTTTTTTTTCGTCCTGCTGACTTTTATCAGGCGCTATCTGTCGATCATATTGACCAATGTATCGATGCTATCGAGAAGTTGTCGATCGATTCTATCAATTCTGTCTCAGATGTCATCAATGATCATACGCCTTTTCACATACTGAAAGGCCGTCAATTGTATCGACCCTTGGTCGATGAAATCGAAAAAGATCGACACTTGTATCAAAAGTAGATGCTATTCAGAATTTTTTCAATTTTGACACACTATTGTATGTTTCCTAACTTGATCAGTATATGTCACAAAAGTTTGTATTAGTTCTGTACAATTATAAACATGATAATGTTTATATACAAAAGTTCAAGGTCTCCAACTTCAGATGTAACATTGAAGGCTTAATAAAAACCGCATCATTTTAGCAAATATCCATATCTAGATGCATAACCTGGACTTGTTCCATTTTCTGCTTAATATTTCAGGAAATATGTGAGTTAATCATCAGACAGTTCACTTTTTTTTTACTACCCATTGTGGGACAGATTTCTTCATTCTGTTCTTTTCTTTAGGTGGTGATGGATGAGTGCTTCTCCTAGATAAACTTTTAACATTCTGAGTTTCTCTGATTGGTTTAAATTTTCCAATGTGATTTCGATCAGAGTTATATAGAGTCCGTCAAGGTACTAAACATTCAAATTTATAATGACCAACATCACCACATAAATGACAAACTGGAGAAATTCCCATATTGCTACCAGAAGTAGCCAGTTTTGTTAAGGCTTTATTTCCAGTTTTCTTTTTTACTTTTCTCATATCCTAGTCCACTCTTGTCTCTTCCTAGTCTTCTCATCCCTAATAATTTTTCCAATTTCTCACCATTCTAAGAAAATTTGTAGTTTATCTCGGCAGATTTTTTGGATTTTTCTAAGTCAATACAAAGTGAGTGGTTCTCATTTTTGAGTTTTGCATTATCATCTCTTAGCGATTCACCCTGATTCATAAGTTTTGATAATTCTGTTTTTAGGGATAGGTTTTCTCTTTCTAATTTATCATTGTCTATGTGATATTGTTACAAATCATTTGCTAAATATATGTTTATTTCCAAGGTTCTGTCCAAGTCTTTCTGCAACAATTTCTTTTTATTTTCAGACATACCGAGTTTTTTAAGGATATGGATGCTATGAATGTATAGTTGATTATAAGCATCCTGTAGTTTATCCTTTTCAATTTCTTCTTCTTCTTCAAATTCCTCATTATCAGATGGAAATGAATCAGTGACTTGTTGTTCTTTCTCAGGTTTAGTTGGAATGATCGAAGCAGTGGAGACCATGAGTATTTTCAAGGATTTCTGATCTCCATCACTTTCTGAGTCACTATTTTCTGAGTTTGACTCTTCTGTATTATCCCATGTAGCGGACATCGCCTTTTCCTTGGTTTTTCTATTTGGGCATTCGATAGATAGGTTTCCATACTCATAACAGGCATAACATTGTAGTTCTTTGGTCTGCTTACCAAATTTGCCTGCAGGAGGTTTGTAGTTCACCTTTCTTCATCTTGAAGGACGACCGTGATTCTTTTGAAAGAATCTTTTAAATTTTTGTGCCAGCAAAGCCACTTCCTCATCTTCATCTTCCTTTTCACTCTCACTATCCTCGTGTTTTATTTTCTTTGACGCTCTTAAGACAGTGTTTTTGGATTTTTGGGGTTGTGTGAAGTGTAGTTCAAAAGTTTGTAGGAAACCTACTAGTTCTTCTACTTTCATCTCATCAATATTCCTACACTCCTCAAATGTTGTTACCTTGGGATTGAACCGTTCCGATAGAGACCTCAGAATTTTCCTACATATTTTTTATACCAAAACCTTCTCTCCCAATCCACCCATGCAGTTACAAATGATATTCAATTTAGTGAAAAACTCCATAAATGTCTCATGCTCTTCCATCCTGAGATTTTTGAACTGTGAAGTCAGAAGTTGTAGTTTAGACCTCTTCACAGTGCTTGTGCCTTCATGGGTTGTTTCTAATAAATCCCATGCTTTCTTGGATATTCCACACATACTTATTTGATTGAATATATCCTGGGACACGGCACAGTAGATGACATTCATAGCTTTTGCTTCAACAGTCTATTTATCTTTGTCGGAGGCCGTCCACTTTTCTATGGGTTTTGGTTTTGTGATAGTTGTGCTATCTTTGAGTACAATTTGTTCAGATGGTAGCACATATCCATATTCAACAGCATTCCAAACATCATGATCCAAGATCTATGGAAGTAGTGCATTCTAGCCTTCCAGTATGCATAATTTGAACCATCAAATACTGGAGGTCTAGTGACTGTTGAACCCTCTCCTTTGGCCATATTTCTCAACTTCAGTCAAGATCACTCTCTAGGCAGTGAAGCCCTTAAAGAGAGACCCGCTCTGATACCAATTGAAATAGCGGTGAAGATTGCTTGAGTTGAAGTAAGAATATTCCAATATGTCCTAGAGGGGGGTGAATAGGACTTTTTAAAGATTTATGAGTTATATTGAAAATCCTATCACTCTAATCCTAACAGGTATGTAATTTTCAGGATTACTCAAATGTAACTCTACTTGCTTCCAAGCCCAGTAGAGGATCCAATCACAAAATCATTCAATTAACAAGCATGAAGCAGTTATAGTCTATGATGGATGTGACTGTGTGTGTGAAGTGTGAGCAGATATGAATACAATTAACATAATCACACAAATGATCAAGCACAAGAGTCAATCACAGACACAGTCATTTTTATAGTGGTTCGACTACTTGTCTACTCCACTCTCGGCTGCCACACTCAACACTTGAATGTACCGGATTTCACTAAGGAGGTTTCCCATGGTTCGCCTCAAACCTAAGGTTTTAAATTAAGTTCACCTTCAACCTTTACACGGAGGTTTCTACTCGGTTCACCTCTAACCCTGGAGTTTTGCTGGCGCACTCCTAACCAGATGTTTATGCCCACACAGAGCAAGGGTCCACACAACGCACCCGGATGTTTATTCTCTCCACAGAGTAAGGGTCCACACAATGCACCCGAATGTTTATGCTCTCCATAGAGCAAGGGTCCACACAATATACCCACAGCGTACACTCCCGCCGAAGGCCTCCTTTGAGGACTTCAAAGGGTGAGCAACACTTAAGACCCAATCCTAGAAAGGAATGATCTCAAGTGTCCTCTGGACTCTAGGTACTTACAAATAAGTTGATGAGTCCCTTTTAGCATAAAGATGAAGATCTCCTTCTTGTTGATGAAGAGTCTTCTACTCCCTTGGTCCGCAACACAAAAGATGTACTAGTACTAGGCTTCAGCTTGGGTCAAGGTTATGATGGAATTCTACTCTCTAAAGATTTTCCTATTAGAAAGATAGAGTGATTTCAATCATCTATGCATTCAAGGCATCCCAGCTTAATAATTTACCATTAAGGTAGTAGCTGGAGGATCCTTGAATGCGAAAGTTTATTCCCCAATCCACTCTATTGATTATCAATGATTATGGTGGATTGGAGCATGAACTCCTTGAGAGAAAGAGCTTAAGATAAATTATATGGAGTTTAAAACACTCAGAAGCACTCTCTTCTTTCTCTACTAGCAATAAAGACAAGCCTCTCTTTAAATCGACAAAAGGTTCCAATGGATATAAAATGGTCATATTTATGACAGATTTCGATATCATCGAGCAAGAGTCGATATGATCGAGCGTATACTCTCGATTGTATCAATGATCCGCTCGATGGCACAATCTTCATGTCATTCGCTTTTAAAACCTTTTGCCGGCTTATCAAGTGGATCGATACAGGTGTCGATGTTATCGAATTTCGAACTCCGATTCCATCTATACTGGGATCGAGTTATCGACATTTGAAGCATGAGAGAGACTTTCTTAGAAATATTTCAGGTTTCTAAGATATGATCGGGGAACAGCTGATGTCATCAAAATTTGTATATCGATGATATCGGAGTCCGTGTCAATGGGATCGATAAATCGTATAGATTTACCAATAAGCTTGTTGGACAGTTTGTGTCCGGTCTTGATCCAATCGACCAAGCCTCAATATAATCGACATACGAATATTGATTTCTCGACTGGCCCCCCGATCAAAGTTAAAAACAACCTGAATTATTTGCTGGAAGAAATGCGCACCCAAGGTCGATATCATCGACTGACTTCCGATCAAATCGATATTTGATTTCAGATCATATCGGAATGGTGTCGATATATCGAAACACCTTATGAATTTCTTATAAAAAATAGGGGCACCAAAAAACTGCCTGTCAATATTATCGATCCACTTTCAATTGGATCGATATTCGAATATCGATGATATCAATTGAGATTCTGATATATCAATAAATCGTCTAGATGAATGTTTGATTACTGGACGGTTTTTATCCTCACTCGATTGTATCAATTGAGATGCTGAGGACATCGACAGAGCAGGTCAATCATATCGAAACGTGAATCGATACAATCGACAGAATAAGAAAACTTGAAGATTTTCCTATTTGGTAAAAAGTTTTCTTACAATAAAACCCTAAGGTGTTCTAATTAGTTTTAAGGGTTTAAATCACCTGGTGTTTTCAGACATAGGATGTGAGGCTATGATTTACCTATGGCGAGCTTCCACACATCCAGTTGAGGCAGACACTTGAATTGATCTTTCTGTTAGGCACTGTTGTCCGACTGACTCAACTTACACCGTAATTGACAAACCAGGGCACTTGTAGGTACACTTTCAGGATCCTCGATCAATGTCGATCAATTAACAGTTTGTGTAACTTCTGTGCAAGTATGCAATTTATTTCTAAATCTTTATGTAACCTTATATAAACGGGTGTGTAACCTTATATAATGTAACGCCCTGAAATTCGGTGGTCGAGCATAGCTCAGCTCCCGAATTCCAAAACATCACTTATGCAACATAATGGATGATGATTGTATGTTTTCTGTATTAGTTCATAAAACATGAAATAAATCAAGCCAGATCATCACACATAATTCAGGGATATTGAGGAAATGCAATCGAAAGACTTAAATGCATGTATAATTTAAAAATAATCTCCAAAATATGCAAGCTCTGCTCAGGGCAATATATACAACCGTGTCTCAGATACATGTGTCAAACTAAGAAAAATCATCATATACATATCCCAGAAATCCCCGCTGGTCAGGATGAGGCTCACATGAACCCACCTGAGAACTGCATATATGAGAACGCCTCCTCATCCTCATCAAAATCTGGCTCCGCCTCGCAAGCATCGCCATCACCTGCAGCTAAGTCAAAGTCTGGTTGGTGTTTAAGCACCATCCCAAAGCATGGGAGTGAGTGATCAACTCAGTGGTACTATACAGCAAAGGTTAACATGTTATCAATCCAATCAAGCAGTAATGATAAGGCAGTACAATCAAACATATCCTAGATACTCTTGTTAATGCACGAATGTTATGAACGAATGATGCATGCCCTCACCATAAACTCCCTCTGCGATCTTTATCTTATTATCGCGCATGTCAGTCACTTCCTCAGTGTTCTTACACCAACACCGATAGCACATGTAATGCGATGATATGAGCATGCTTACCAAGTTCTTATTAGTTATTTTCATACAGCAGGATTGGGAAGCTAAGACACCTCCCTTGTATCAATTCCCAACATTGATCCATTCTAGGGTCATCAGTCCTAGGGATTCTCATACAATGTCATGGTTCTAGGTCGCTGCAAGGGCTGTCAGGGCTGTTGCGTACAATCGTTACACCACTCCCCTATCACCAAATCAATACAGGCTTAATTATATCCTTAATACTGCAACAAGACTCATCGTCCTTATGCAATGTCAGGATATACTCGAGGTCACTACAGAGGACTAGTCACCAATCAATGTAGGCCGATAGCAAGAATATAGTGTCCCATACCACCATAACTTACTCACGAGAATAAAGGGCTCACTGGTTACTACGAGGAGGTTTGTAGCCCCAGCATAGGCCGACAGCTCGACCACGGTGTCCCATACCACCATGTCCGGCTCATGAGTCTTAGGGGATCACGGTTAACGGGAGTTTCACTAGTAAGCTCAATGCCTTAGATTCAAACAATAGCGACCAAACATGGTGAACAAACATCGGTCAATCGGATTAGTTGATAAGCTCAACTAGGCCAAGCGCACGTTGAGTTGAACGACGTGGAATGCATAAGCAATCCGTGTGGCTTAACCACTATCGAACATCCCAAGCACGACTCAGATTCGTTAGACTCATCCTGTGTGCTGTAAATGACCTCAACCACCATTTGGAGTACGATTACCGATTACCTGGACTGTAGCACAGCCCCACTTACATACAAGCTCAATAACTAGCATGATTCATATCCTACATTCAAATGAACATTCATGATATTTTACTGAAACTTAAATACAGTACATGGAGGAAATCATACACACATGTAACATAGATAATCTAAGTTACATGATTCATGGAGGAAATCATACACTCAAGTGTTGTGATTGAAATTCATATCTCAACAACCTTAGCAATCACATTTTATTAGCTACTAACTCATTTAGGCATTTAAACAAACACTTAGATTACACTATTCAACATACATCACGTATGTCGACTCCATTACATATTAGGGCAAGTCCTTTCGCCAGGAGTTGCCGCATACGTATCAAGCATATAACAACGACAATTAATCATGAAAATTAAAACAACAGATTCCATACGCATACAGGTATTCTAACATATACATGAAATACGTTATTTATAATATAAAGCATCCATATATGGACATCGAAATGGATAGCGCATTTGGCATGTGTAATGGAAATCATAACATGAATAAATCATTATCTAACATTGAAAGTCTTGAAAACAATAACCTAAATGTATATAGTCTACACCTTAAACCAGAAAATACATATTTGATATGATTCAGACGATGTGTCTTCGTCAACGGTGGATACGCTACCTATGGTATGAAACAGGTTAGCTATAATGTTATTTAAACTATTCTAGGTTTAAAAACAGGTTAGGGTTAGCTTAACTTACCCAAAAACAGAATCAGAATTGCCGGAAGAACGATTCAGATATGAAGATTCGATGTATAGATGGACTAGGAAGAATCCTACGGAGATTCGATAGATTCTCCCACACTTTCTCTCTCTTTTCTCTCCCTTAAGCAACTAGGGTTTAGGAAATTCGTATGGAATTTGGAAATAGGGGTTTAAGGCCTTTTTATAAGCCTAAACTTGACGAAAACAGTCTTAAGGGCAAGGTATACTTAGGTTATAACCAAATTGGACTCTTTCCGATCCAACGGAGCACTTTTGGAGGTCCTCTTATCAAATGCGGTCGAACTTAAGTTCACTAGCATCGGATCTTTAGTAAGTTAAGTTTTCAGTCCGATCGAGTTTTCAGATCATCCGTGGTGGACCAGATTCAATTCAAAGGTTACCGAATTAAATCAGGGCTACAAGTACTTTGACATGAAAGGGCCACTTATCCTGATCTGAGGGTGAATTTGGGTCGAATTCCAACAGTCAGAACGCTTAAAAATAACGCACAAGTGAAACGTTCTAGATTACTTAAAAATATATTTAATTTTTTAAAAATCTTCATTTTCTTACTCTCTTTACTTCGGGCTCAATAAAATGGTCTCAGGACATCGTTTGGGCTTGATTTTCTAGGTGATTGTCAAGTCCAATTAGGCGGTCGTAATGGTCTAAGTTCATAGCTATCAGGCTTTCGACGTGTAGTCTAAATCCAATACAAAATTACAAAGCATTCCCGAGAGCAACTAGGTTAAGAGTTGTATCCTAGATTTCAGGATAATATAGCGTCAAGGATTCTCTAGGTTCTGGGTCTTACAGATCGCATTGAAAGTTATTGGTGCTAATTCCATAAGTAATCTAGTTTAGCACTAATCAAAACACATTAGATTTCTAAAAGATTTAGTTCTAGTTGATTTCTTCTAGAGGTGGTACTCGGTTCTAAGTACGAATTTTTCTAAGTTGTTATAATCTACCCCCCTAAAAAATAATTTCATCCTCAAAATTCATACCTTCTCATACTCCTCGAGGAGTTGGGGGTAATTCTTCCTGACCTCAGCTTCCGTCTCATAGGTAGCTTCTTCTTCGCTGTGGTGCGTCCATAGTACCTTCATAAGTGGGATAACCTTGTTACGCAATACCTGCTCCTTCCTATCCAAAATACGCGTCGGGCGCATTTCATAAGTGGTATCCTCGCTCAACTGCACCTGCTCCCATCTGATAATATGCGAAGGATCGGGAACATACTTCTTCAGCATGGACACATGGAAAACATTATGCACGCCTGCGAGTGGTGTGGGCAAAGCAAGGCGATACGCTACTGCCCCCACTCGGTCAAGTATCTAAAATGGGTCAATAAATCTCAGCGTGAGCTTCCCCTTCTTACCAAACCTAAGAACTCCTTGCATAGGGGAAATCTTCAGGAACACATGGTCCCCAACATCAAACTCGAGCGGTCACCGTCTCGTATCGGCGTAACTCTTCTGCCTGCTCTGTACTGAGAGCAGTCGACGCTAAATAATGTCGATCTTCTCCGAAGTCGCCTGAACCAACTCTGGGCTAATCAAAGTCTTCTCGCTCACTTCTACCCAATAATGCGGTGCTCTACACGGACGACCATACAATGCTTCATAGGGAGCCATACCAATACTCTCCTGGAAGCTGTTGTATGCGAACTCTGCATAAGGAAGACAGTCATCCCAACTGTCCTTGAAGTCCAACACACAAGCTCACAACATATCCTCCAAAATCTGATTCACACACTCCGTGTGCCCATCTGTCTGCAAATGGAACATGGTACTGAACTTCAACTTCACACTCATCGCTTCCTGGATACGAGTCCAGAAGATAGATGTGAATTGGGTGTCTCTATCTGACACAATCTCCAAGGGAACTCCATGCAGATGTACAATCTCCCTGATATACAATCTAGCCAACTTGTCTGCAGAATTTGTGACTCTGATCGGTAGAAAATGATCTAACTTCATCAACCTATCAACGATCACCCAAATAGAGTCATGTCCCTTCCTCGTCTTCGGTAGTCCAGAAATAAAGTCCATGGAAATAAATTCTCACTTTTATTCAGCTATGGGCATGGGCTGAAGTAGTCCATGAGGTCGGCAATGCTTTGCCTTAACCTGCTGGCACGTGAGACAATGGGATACGAACTCAGCAATGTGGACGTTCATATTATCCCACCAGTACGATCTCTTCATATTCTGATACATCTTTGTGCTACCTAGATGCATCGCAAGCCTCGAATTATGGGCTAACTCAAGAATCTCTCATCTCAAGTTAGGTATGTCTGGAACGCATAGACGACCCCGATATCGCAAGCCTCCGTCTGTACCAATAGTCCATTGAGAATCCCCGTCAGTACCAACTTGCTCCTTCATCTTCATCAGAAACCCATCGCCTACCTGAGCCTCAATGATACGGCTATCTACGAGCGGTTGTACACAAATATGTGCAACAACTTCATACGGCTCTTCCACTGTGAGCTTCTACTCAAAGTCTTACACGAATTCCACCATAGCCCATTCTGTCACCATAAGCGGAGCTACAAATTCTATAGCCTTTTTGCGGCTTAATGCATCTGCCGCAAGGTTCGCCTTGCCCGAATGGTAGGAAATCTCGAACTTAAAGTCTTTCAAGGTCTCCATCCATCGGCGCTATATCATATTCAAATCTCGTTGTGAGAATATATATCTAAGGCTCTTGTGGTCACAAAAGAGCTCGAACTCTTCTCCATAGAGGTAATGTCTCTAGAGCTTTAATGTAAATATGACAGCTGCCAACTCCAGGTCGTGCATAGGATAATTCTCCTCGTGCTTCCTTAATTGTCTCGAGGCATACGCAATCACCCTGTCCTTTTACATAAGGACACAACCCAGACCAACGCGAGACGCGTCAGTATATATCATATACTTAACCCCTTGCTCTAGCAATACTAGCACAGGGGCGGACGTTAACTTGTCCTTCAGCTCCTAAAAAGCTCCCTCAACCTTCTCATTCCAAGTAAACTTCAAGTCATTCCTTGTCAATCGAGACAATGGTCTGGCAATCTTAGAAAAATCCCCAATGAAGCGTCGATAGTAACCTGCCAGACCCAGAAAACTCCTCACCTCGGTAACTGAATAAGGCTGCTTCCAATCCTGAACCGCAGCTACCTTAGCGAGGTCAACCGCAATGACTTCCTTGGACACTACATGTCCTAGGAACTTAACTTCTTCCTTCCAGAGTCGCATTTCTTATACTGTGCAAACAACTAGTTCTCCCTGAGAGTATTCAATACAGCTCAGGTGCTCCTCGTGCTCTTCCCGACTCAGGAAGTATATCAAAATGTCATCGATAAAGATAATGACGAACCTGAATAGAAATGGCCGAAACACTCTGTTCATCAGATCCATGAACACGGCCGGAGCATTCGTGAGTCCAAAAGACATCACGAGAAACTCATAATGACCAAAACTGGTCCTGAACGCAGTCTTCTGCACATTCTCATCCCTGATGTGCAACTGATGACATTTAGACTGCAAATCTATCTTTGAGAAATAACGTGCCCCCTTCAACTGATCGAATAGATCATCAATCCTGGACAACGGATACTTGTTCTTCACTGTCACCTGATTCAGCCTATGATAATCAATACACAACCATAGTGAACCATCTTTCTTCTTCACAAACAAGACGGGTACTCCCCAAGGTGACACACTTGGCCGAATAAAGCTCGCTTCAAGCAAGCCATCAATCTGACTCCTCAACTCTTCCATCTCACATGGAGGCATACGATACATCGGTAGGGAAATCAGTGTCGCATCGGACACAAGATCAATAGTGAAGTCAATCTCGCACCGAGGAGGAAGCCCAGGAATCTTCTCAAACACATCAGAGAAATTACGAACTATTGGCATATCTTCTAACATCGGAACATCAGAACTCTCTAACATAGAATCGTAACTGCTAACACGACAGGACCAACTGACCTAAACTAGAAAAGAGAAGACCGTGCCCTCAGGTCCATAGGCTGTCACAACTCTGGCCTCGCGACCCTGATTCACAGCCCTGATGTCGCTAGGGCATACAGTAATCATAATGTGAGATGCATGAGTCATACAATCCAGTCATGCATCAATCCTATGCATACTGTGTGCTCATGTGAGATAACCTCCGCCACTCAGGGAGTCTCATAACAACATGCTCAATGACATATGTAATGATCAACCTCATCTCATAACAAGCATGCAGATGATGCATATGGACATGTATCGTGATGCTATGCTGTTACATACTCATAATCAGTATCAACAACTGGTCATCGACAATCTATCTCGACAATGTGGACATTTAACCAACATTGCCCCCAAGGAATGACCCTCATGAATCCTAACATACAGTAAACCCATGACCTCTCACAAGAGCCAAATATACAACACCATAGGCCTCACTCAAGAGTTTAATATACGTCATGATGGGCCTCTCACATGGGTCTAACATACATCACAATGGGCTCCATCGCCTGACCCTCAAATGCATCACAATGGGCCTCTTCACATAGGCCTCATATACATCACATTGGGCCTTAAACACGGGCAGAATACACATCATAACAGGCCTCAAATACGAACCGTATATACATCACATTGGGCCTCGAACATGGGCAGAATATACATCACAATCGGAATCCACAATCGGCCTCGATGATTGGTCTCGATCGATAATCGGCCAATCGGCCACGACAATCATAATCGTCAATCGGCCTCGATCGATAATCAATCAATCGGCCATGACAATCATAATCGACCTCAATCGATAATCGATCAATCGACCATAACAATCATAATCGGTATTCAGCCACGATAATCGACAAATGGTCATGACAAATCAGAATCGATAATCGGCCTCGATCGATAATTGACAATCGGACATGACAAATCAAAATCGATAATCGACCTCGATCGATAATCGGCAATCGGTCGTGATAATCAGAATCGATCGATAATCAGAATCGGTAAACCGGTCACATCAATTATAATCAGAAATCGGTCGCGACAATTGGGATTGGTCGATAACTAGAACTGGCAAATCGGTCACATCAATCGAAATAGGCAATCAGTCGTGACAATTGAAATTGGTAATCAGCCTCTACGCAGGGCGAGATCCCTGGATGGACAATTGATGATGGACCAAAAAACATTAATGAGGCCCAATCGTTTAGGGTAACCCACTAGACAATGACGGGAATGGGTCAATCCAGGCCTAATGGAAGGTCACAATGTAGACATTCAACCATCATTGCCCATCAACGTGGACATTCAACCAACATTGCTCCCCAGGAGTGGCCCACATAGGGTCAAACAGACAGTGGGCACATGGCCTCATACAAGGGTTTAATATACATCACCATGGGCCTTGCCCATAGACCTTGATTACATCACAATAGGCCTTGCCCACGGGCCTCAGATTCAAGCAAGTGGGCCCCATCATATGGGCCTTAAAATGCAAGGCAAGTGGGCCCTGTTACATGGGCCAAAATATAAACAGGTGGGCCCTACACATGGGCCAAAAAAAATACGTCATGATGGGCCTTATAGATAGGCCGCACTAATGGACCTTATACACATCAAGTGGGCTACAAGTTTAACGGACTAGACGACGTGGCTAAAACACATGAATCAAGGTGGGCCCGACAGACGATCAGTGTGAAAAAAGGACGGAGTGGGTATACAATACATACACCAAGGTGGGTCCCACATAATCAGACCTTGCTGCTGTTCAAAAAAAATGGACAATTTGGATACTGCACACGTGCAATGAGTGGAATCCACGTAACTCACTACCGTCCAAGGCAGCAGCAGCTGCCAGCTACGTGGGACCCAAACCAGATGGACGGTGTGGAGGGATAGGTACATTAGAGGTGGGGTTCACGCATGTGGCCCACCAGAGATTTGAATCGGCTTCATTAAGGGTGGGCGGTGTGAGTCTAAACACCCATCATGATCATGGCCCACAAAACTTACAAGCGTTGGCACAACAACTGATTTGCTGGTGGGGTCCACGGGACTTACTAACATCAATTTCTCAGCTATCAAGAAGGTGTGAGGTAATCCAGTTAATCCGCATCCACCGTCCATGGGTTAGACGGTGTGGATGCAATACATTAAATCAAGGTGGGCCCCACATATGGGAGTTTATATATATCAAGGTGGGCCTCATAGATGGGTCACAAATACATCAATATGGACTTCATGGACAGGTCATAAACACATCAAAGGTGGGCCTCATAAGGCAGCCCATAATTGGGGCAAAAATAGATGGACAGTGGATCTAACACATGCATCATGGTGGGCTTGCCTAAGGCGGCCCATGATTGGGCCACATAAGTAAGGTGGGCCTCTCAAGATAATGGGGCCCACGGCCCTAATAAAATGAATGAACATGTGGGTATAATACACACATCGTGGTAGGGCCACTGGGATAAAAAAATTAAGTCAAACCGTAGCTTGTGTGGGCCACACCACACACATCAATGAGGAGTACATTCATAATCATTCGTTGGGCCCACCAATCCGTAGTTCACAAATCCGACCCATTCATAAGTTAACATATTGATAGATGAACTGGAAACACATATCAGCTTAGTAGGAAAATACTGTGGCCCTTAGAAATTTTGAACGGTGAAAGTCACTGTCTCCACAATATTCAAGGGTGGGGGTCTACTTGAACTATAAATTTGTCCCATTCCTTTCTCATGCCAAAAAAATGAGTTTTCAATGTGGCTGGACAGATGGGATGCAACACATGCATCATGGTGGGGTCCACATGAAGTCCCACCATCACATATATATATATATATATATGAAATATAATATATATAATATTTATATATACAATATAATACATATATATATATATATTATATACACGTACGTACACAGGTGCACACACGCTCGCACACACACGCACGCACACACACACACGTGGGTGGATTCCACCGTCTGCCTGGATGGTGAGAATAAAACAGATACATCATTGGTGGGTCCCACCCACGCCAGCGCACACTCCATGTTAGCCACCACCAGGGATCGATACCAAGACCACTGTTGAAATGTGGTATCTCCACTCAGTCCGCTAGTGAGCTAGGAACTGGCGTGGATAGTGGGTCCCACCTGGGACCCACCATAACGCTTATATTCCATCCAAACCGTTGAAAAGGCCACACGGGCCCTGGGTGAACGGAAAAACAAATTTCATATTGATCCAAGCCTTATGGGGACCCCAAAAGGGTTTCAAGGGCAGACGTTCTATCCACATTGTTTCCTATGATGTGGGCCACCTGAGCGTTGGATATGGCCAGGATTTGGAGGGGGCCCACTTCATGGAGGGGCCCACATAATGAACGGGTTGGATGACATACACACGTCAAGGTGGGGCCCACGGCTGGGGGCCGTGGGACCTGCTCGTCCACCCACAACGCGTAAGACATCTACGCGTCCTCTCTCTTGACACCAGTAGCAGCGATGCTGCTGTTGTTATTTTTTTTTTTATTTTTTATTTTATTGTGGTTTCTCACAGGTGGGGCCCGCATCAGGGAAATCCAATCCGGCCATTGGATTCTATGGCCCCAGATCTACCAAATGAGACCAATATGCAATGCATTTATGACAAATAGAAGAATCAATGCGATTCTAATAGTAATACCACTATTTCCTATGGTATGGCCTGTTTGATTAATGGATTGGCCTTATTTTTCAGATCAACGCCTGGAATGAGGTAGGAAAGGGGATGGACGGCTTGGATTGAAAATATATATCAAGGTGAGGCCTACACAAGTGGCCCACCCAAGTCCCTTTATTTATTTCTTTATTATTTTATTATTTATTTTTTTGGCGTGAGTGCATCCACTGTAAGCTCACTCTTCACTATGAGGCCCATCCAGCGTCCAGGGACGCTGGACGGCTGCATACGACACATTGAAGGTGGGCCCCACCCATAGACGTGCTACTAGGGTGGGCCACCAAATGTTTGGATGGTGTATATGAGACACACATCAAGGTGTGGGCAACCAAATGTTTGGATGGTATGCATAAGACACATCAAGGTGAGGTCCATTTGATGAACGGTTTGGACATCTCACCACTCATAAGTGGGCCACACGTCACATCTTTACACACAAACAAATGAAAAAGGGAGGGAGAGAGAGAAGCACCCACCTCAAGATCTTGAACTCCTCCTTCCTCCAAGAAGTCTTAGATCTCCAAGGAAAGGATTTCGACGGTTAAGATTGGTTTTTGAATGGTGGAGATGGGAGGTATGAAGGTGGGCCACATTAGCTCTCTCATAGGGAGCTTGGACGTGGGTTTTCTTGGGAGGAAAAATGAGAGAGAGAATGAAAGAGAGAGAAGATGGGAGAGGAGTAATGGGGTGTGTAAGAGATAGGATGGAAAGGTTGACTTTGGGGATGGTGTAGTGTACTTGGGGGATGGGATAGGGTACTTGACTTAATGGTTATACTTTTGACAAGTGAAGTGATTGATGTGATGAATTTTCTACGGGTTTACAACACGTGACATTTTTCTTAAACAGAACGCAGGCCCACATCTCCTAGCTTGGGTATCACCTCGTCGCGCGCGATGTGGCATCGGAACCGCGACAACGGCGCGCTCACTAAGGTACAAGTCTTGGGTTGAGACGACTCAGATTAATGGCATGTGAATCAGGGTCGCACGCAAATACTGGTTAAGGGTCGAAGGTTGCTGGAATTCGATCGGGAAGACCATGGAAGTCTATGGAACGGTACGGTCTAGGATATGGGGCTTACAATACAATACCGAAAAAACTGGTAATCCATAAACTATACAATGTCTGAATAAGCAAAAACACTGATAAGAGCAGGAATAATCAGAGTAAGCAGAAATACTGACAAGATATATATCATACGATAACAGAGTAAGCGGAAGTATGGACAAGTCTATAAGTCAAGCAATATCAGAATACACAATATAAAATAACTATGCGATAAAGAGTCATAAAGAACCAAATATCAGATGCCGAGGATGCAATGTAATACACAAATCCTACTAAGTCTATCTAGGCCATATAAGTACAGAAACATAGCAACCTAAAATGTCATATGCCTGCGGATGTAATGCAATATGTGATGCGAATGAAATGACTATGCTTGGAGTGTGAAATTGGGATATAGTACGTAGTATTGTAGGCTACGAGGTCCTCCACCATGGACTTCTATCCAAACTAGTCTCATACCTAAATTTGGATAGTCAGACTCAATGTGGTCAACTCCTGATCTCAGGTTGGTCGTGCGCCCAACCGAAATCCTTGCCATAACTAAGGTACACAATAATTAGTTACGCACCACCAGCCTGAGTGGATAGTGAATGAATGAATGAATGAGCATGAAACTCCTACTCGATAAGTCCACATATCAGTAAGGTTTCTCTCTGGAAAATCACCGGAGTCTATTATACTCCATACCAGATTGCCGCCTCATCGTGCGCAACAAGGTGAGAGGAAGAGACCTCACTATCCGCCTGCCAATATCAGGCCCGGCTCATCAATAGCTGACCCATTCCTCGAGCTGGTGTTCACTCCCCAAGTGCAGGGTTGTAATGTAGTAATAACTCGGTAAGACCGAGGTCGAATCCCAAGGGACTGAAACTTGTACGTTATCTAAAACTAACTAGAACAAGAACTAGGCTAAGATGAATTCTAAATCAATTAGCAATGGTGGAATACTTGTAGAATAATTAATCTAAAACTTAGGAAATAAATCAGAGATAGGAAACTAGGGATTCAGAGGATCCACTTGTAGAGATCAGGGAGAACTTATGCTTGCATCTAAAAATTATGGAAATTACTGAACTGCCGTTGATCTAGTTTTCAAAGAGATGAAAAGTGTATGAATTAGAATGGATTCCATCACCAAACCATGCCCAAAGACTATGATAAACAACAGAATCAAACTAATTACCACCCAATCACATGTATGCAAGTTAGGAAGGGTACCGACATCCAACCATGCCCAGGAGACTATGGTGAACAACAGGGCTTCCTGACATCATAAACATTAAAGAGAACGGAAATATTCAAAGCCATTGCAGACCCATTGTAATTTCAGTCACAACAGACCATTAAAAACCTAAAACATTCCCATAATAATTAACTAAAATCAACGTCAATTCATGCATTAAAATAAAATCAAATCTCTCATCTCACTACAAGCTTCACCTCTTAGCCCTAGCTAAGAGGTTTAGCCAGACATGGATGGGCTAAATCTCCACAATTGAAATAAACTAAAAAATGAAAAGAAAATACTCTTTTTTTTTCTTCTGCTTCACGTCCCTGCCCGAGCCTCCACGTCTCTCTTTTTCTTCCTTCCTAGACCTGAATGAATGCTCCCCATGTCCAATACCTCCTTTTATAGCTGCTGGAAAGCTGGAGTCAATGACAGAGTTGTAACAGGACACGGAGTGCAATTTTTGCAGCCAAGTTCGGTGCCTCGAAACACGCCACTTTTCTCGCTCAAATTCCAAAGAAACACCGTTCCTTAGGAATTTATTGGGTCCTCTACATGATAGACGGTTCAGATCTGTCATATGATCAAAGATGGTGGGCCAAAACCGCATGAAAAAGTCAGTTTTCACGGATGTGTAAAACCTTTCGCACCATTTCGCTGTTGTGATCGGTGGGCCCCACAGAAGCATTTTCTGAAAAATTCACCCCGTCCATTGCATTCAGAACAAAATTTCAGTCAAGAATAGGTAGTTTTGAACATCCATTGGCACTATTCAGAGAAGAAATCACAAAAAGACTAGATTTGAATGCTACAGGGCAGCCCTTTTGTGGCCCATGTATCTCACACATGTGCTTGCGTGGATGAAAAGTGTAAACATGATTTTGTAGTGCTCACAGCTGTCTACACGGTGGACGGTTCGGATTGAGCTTACAAGGCACGTGTAGGGCCCACTAGCTTCCGCAAAACGGCCAGCGGCCGTGTATTACGCGGACGCGAAAATCGAAGCTTTTTCCGCTGTGATGATCGGTGGGGTCCACTTAGCTTTAATTTGAAAAATCCACACCGTCCATTGGCTTCAGGACGAAAAACCGTCCGGGAAGGGGTGTTTTTGGAGCATTTTCGGTGTGGCCCACAGAATCTTTAACCCAGCCGTCCATCCTGCGTTTTCCATCCATCTACATCCGTACCTGTGCACGGGATCAAAAGGACAGCTAGGTGAGGGTTTTTTCCCCCTATCGAGAGTATGGACGGTTCAAATCATCTGAAAAGATGATGTGTGGGTCCCACTACACAAAAAGCGGGAGTCATCGTCCGTCCGCTGGACTCTTTACGCAGAGAGGGAGAGAGAGGCGGGTCAGCGCTTGCGCTGACCGATTGGTTGGTCCGGTGCGGCTCGCGTGGGGACGTGCGGTGTACACGCACGTTGCACGTGGGGTCCACTGTGATGTTTATGTGAAATCATTCCGTCCATCCTCTTCACCATCTCCTTTTAACCGTAGGGACCAAATTTGAAGTGTATCCAGATAGCAGGTGGGCTCCAAATTGAAGATTGATGGGATGATCTGCCCTTTAGGCCACTTCCGCCATGATCCAATGGATGATTTTTGACGTGTACGGTTAATTTATGGTCCTCAGGCCACGTATGAAGTTTCGAGCCGAATGGATGGTGGGAACCTCGTGATCTTGCATTCTGAACGTCCTTCAGGCCGCTTGAGCTTCAGTTCTTCAATTTTTGTGGATCTCAGGCGTTGATCTTGGTCCCCACGGGTGTATCCCTTACTTCTGGTGTCATTAGAGTGTTAAATTCATGCTTTAACGTCCTTTTTCCATCCATGCTCATAAAATCACCTTGCAACACAAGAATGAGAAAACGAGCCATTAGACAGCATTATATTCATAAATCCAGACAATATCTGGGGTCTAATATGCAATATTTGACCCTCAACACAACCCCCAACCAGCATTTTGCTGGTCTCGAGCAAAGTATGCGAAAAATAAGTTAAGAATTATAGAAGAACTTTCTATGAAATCGAGTGAGATTTTGAACAAAATACGAGAAATTTAATATCCATGAATGTTAGAAATTATTTTCTCCTGCGCTCAAGCACACGGTAGACTTCATAATCAAGTGTAAAGCATTAATCCATCAATTAGAAAAATTTTAAACATTGAGATCCATGGATGTATAGTCTAATCTCGGCTTATCATCATTAAGAGATCCAATCGTCAATTTCATGATATCATTGGTAACCAACAAGAAAATTCATGACAACCAAAACCTAATCCAAAACTTGCCTCATAGATTAGCCTATTAACTTGTGATTTTTCTGTTCAAAGTAATGCTAAGGAAGGGAAATCAAATCCTCACCTATAGGGAGCAAACCTATGGTGAAGATCGTACACCTGACTCTTTTTCACATATCATTCATGGGGAATTAACTCTACACCTATAGGGAGCAAACCTATGGTGAAGATTAATTATCCAACCTTTTCAATTTTTATACCATGATGGCAAGATATTTCAGGCTGGTTCCTTTCGTGCTTAGTGATTACCAAATTAACCCTTCAATGTCAGACTGAAATCTTAACGTGAAAGTGAGATGTGACATGTGAAATCCTGACGCAATCAATGTTTAAAACTTCTAATCATGGCTTAGCAACTCGATCTTAACTGTAAAATGCCACAGATACGGAATCCAAGAGTCATAAATTATTAACATCATATATCTCACAATTCTAAATCAAGGATATTCGTCAAAATCACTTTGAATTCATAAAAATTTTTGAAATATTTTTTTTTTTTCACAATTGGCATAATTGTTGCTCAAGACCAAGAAAATACGGATTAGGAAGCCTAATCTCCCACCCCCAACCTAAAATCTACATTGTCCTCAATGTAAAAGATATAAACATGCAATGCACATGGGACAACGAAAGTAAATGAGAAGTGATGGGAAGATAGTACCTGAATAACGAATCAAGAGAGTTTCCAATAGATCACGGCATGGAAGCTTGTCAGCATGAGAGAGAAAGCAGAACAAAAATAACGAAAATAAAATCCTACCTATACCACTTTCGCAGGTGCTCTCGATTGCATTTAGCGTATGCAACAAGCCTTTAAACCCCTAGGTTACCCCTAGTAGACGAGTTGTAGTCTCGTGAGGGTTTGCAGTAATGTTACCCACAAACATTGAATCATCTACTAAAGAATGAAAAGGAATAAAAAAGCTGGGTTGCCTCCCAGGAGCGCTAAATTTACCGTCTTCAGCCAGACAAATAAATCAACAATCCTAGTCCTATGAAAGCGATAAACTGACCTATACCTCCATCAGACTAGGAGATCAAACCTGGTAAACAGGAGCAATCAGAGGCATGGACATGTCCTCTGAATCAAATGTCTCGACAAATGGCTTTAATCGATGTCCATTTACTTTAAACTCCTTACCATTGTCGGGATCTCTTATCTCGACGGCCCCATGAGGATAAGCAGTAACAACAATATAAGGGCCGGTCCAACGAGATCGAAGCTTACCCGGAAAGAGATGTAGTCGAGAGTCATACAAGAGGACTTTCTGACCAGGCGTGAATGATTTTCGTAAAATATATTGATCATAAAACGCCTTCATCCTGTCCTTGTAAATTTTTGAGTTCTCATATACATTGTTCCGGATTTCTTCAAGTTCATTCAACTGAAGTTTGCGTAGCGAGCCAGCGTTGTCTAGATTGAAATTCAGATTTTTGATCGCCCAGTATGCTTTATGTTCCAATTCCACAGGCAAGTGACAGGCTTTTCCATAGACAAGTCTAAAGGGAGATGTTCCAATAGGAGTTTTGAAAGCAGTACGGTACGCCCATAAGGCATCGGTCAATCGGATTGACCAGTCCTTACGATCAGGGTTAACCGTTTTCTCTAGGATATGTTTGATCTCTCTATTGAAAATCTCAGCTTGTCCACTTGTTTGTGGATGGAATGGGGTGCTCACCTTATGAGAGATACCGTATTTCTTCATTAAGCTTTCAAATGGTCTATTGCAGAAGTGTGAGCCCCCGTCACTGATGATGGCTCGAGGCGTTCCGAACCGCGACAGGATATTTTCTTTCAAAAATTTAATGACCGTGCGATGGTCATTTTTGCGGCACGGAATTGCTTCGACCCATTTAGTGACATAGTCTACAGCGAGCAAAATATACAGATTTCCAAATGATTGGGGGAATGGTCCTATGAAATCAATGCCCCAACAATCAAATGCTTCTATAATAAGGATGGGATTCAAGGGCATCATATTTCGACGGGACAATGCTCCCAATTTCTGACAACGCTCACAAGCCTTGCAAAACTCATGAGTATCCCTGAACATAGTGGGCCAGTAGAAGCCACACTATAAAATCTTGGTTGTGGTCTTTTTAGCAGAAAAGTGACCACCACAGGCCTGTGAGTGACAGAAGGAGATGACACTCCGATGCTCATCGTCTGGTACGCATCTCCTTAAGATTTGGTCTGGGTAATATTTAAACAAATATGGATCGTCCCAGAAAAAGTTACACACCTTGGTAAAGAATTTCTTCTTATCTTGTGACGTCCAGTGTGTCGGTATGGCACCTGTAGCAAGATAATTAGCAATATCACCGAACCAAGGTGAATGGGAGACTCTAAATAGTTGTTCATCAGGAAACATGTCATTGATATGGGTCACCTCAAGGGAATCAGAGGTATTAAGGCGAGAAAGGTGATCAGCTACTATGTTCTCTACTCCCTTTTTGTCTTTAATTTCTAAATCAAATTCTTGGAGTAGAAGGATCCATCGTATTAGGTGGGCTTAGAATCATTCTTGGAAAGAAGATACTTAAGTGCCGCATGATTTGTATAAATAATGATCTTGGATCCGATCAGGTAGGACCGAAATTTGTCCAAAGCAAACACTACGGCTAAGAGTTCCTTTTTCGTAGTCGAGTAGTTCACTTGGGCAGGATTTAGAGTCCTACTTGCGTAGTGAATAACGTAAGGCTGCTTATCTTTTCTCTGGCCTAGAACCGCTCCAAGAGCATAATCAGAGGCGTTGCACATAAGTTCAAAAGGAAGACTCCAGTCGAGTGGCTGCATGATAGGGCAGTGGTTAACATGCCCTTAAGCTTAGTGAAAGTTTCTTGGCACTGCTCAGTCCACTCGTATGGTGTATCCTTTTGAAGAAGATTACATAAAGGACGAGAGAGGAGACTAAAGTCCTTTATGAATCGTCTGTAAAAGCCTGCGTGTCCTAAGAAGGATCGCACGTCTCTGATATTCTTGGGTGGAGGTAGGTTAGAGATAAGATTAATTTTTGCCTTATCTACCTCGATTCCTTTGGACGAGATGATATGCCCAAGGACAATTCCCTTTTGAACCATAAAATGGCACTTCTCCCAGTTAAGTACCAAATTTTTTTCTTCACATCTTTTCAGCACACATTTAAGACTTGTTAAGCATTCGCTGAAAGATGAACCAAAAACAGAGAAGTCGTCCATGAAGACCTCTAGATATTTTCCCACCATGTCAGAAAAGATACTCGTCATGCATCGCTGAAAGGTGGCAGGGGCATTACATAACCCGAATGGCATCCTTCTGTAAGCAAAGGTGCTATAGGGACATGTAAATGTGGTCTTTTCCTGATCCTCAGGGGCGATTTCAATCTGATTATAACCTGAATACCCATCAAGGAAATAATAATAAGAATAACCAGCTAGCCTTTCCAGGATTTGATCAATGAAGGGCAAAGGAAAGTGGTCTTTCTTTGTGACGGTATTCAGCTTTCTGTAGTCAATGCACATTCTCCAACCAGTAGTAACTCTGGTCGGCACGAGTTCATTATTGGCATTGGCTACGATGGTGATCTCGGACTTCTTAGGAACCACCTGAGTTGGACTCACCCATTGACTATTGGATATGGGGTAAATGATCCCCACTTCCAATAGTTTGAGAACCTCGGCCTTAACCACTTCCTTCATGTTTGGATTTAGTCTATGTTATGATTGCCGAACAGCCTTTGCATTGTCCTCAAGATATATACAGTGAGTATAAATCGATGGGTTAATTCCCTTGAGGTCCGCTATCGTCCATCCAAGAGCTCCCTTATGCTCAATGAGAGTAGATATCAGCATACTCTCCTGTTCTTTCTCCAGGTGGGCAGAGATCACCACCGGATATGTCTCATCTTGACCTAAATAGACATATTTTAAATCAGAGGGCAAAGGTTTTAGGTCAAGCTTCGGTGGCTTGAGGTTAGACGGTAGAGGCACTACATAAGTTTGGGGCAATTCTTCAATGTGTGGCCTCCACCGGTTAACTTCAAGTACCGGTGCAGTATCAAGCATGGCACACGTCTCCCTAATTATATCATTATCAAGATCATGGGAGTGGGCCTGGCACGTCTCTAGAAGATCAGAGGATAAGGTGAGAGGCGTTCTATCTTCCACAAAAGAATCAATCATGTTAACATCGTGAAAATCGTCATCATCCTCTGAGTTGCTGCCGTTATTAAAAAAGATATTCGATTTCAATGTCAAATTTCCAAAGGACATAGTCATGACACCATTCCTGCAATTGATAATTGCATTTGAAGTGGACAGGAATGGGTGACCAAGAATGACGGGAATCTGAGTGCTCGTGTCATTGATGGGTTCCGTGTCCAAGATGATAAAATCAACAGGGTAGTAGAATCTATCAACCTGGACCAACACATCCTCGATGATCCCTCTTGGTACACGAACAAAATGATCAGCAAGTTGTAGTGTGGTTCGAGTCGGTTTTAATTCACCCAAACCTAACTATTGGTATACCGAGTAGGGAATCAGATTGACGCTCGCTCCTAAGTCAAGAAGTGCATGATCAATTCGATAGTTCCTGATTACACATGATATGGTTGGGCAACCGGGGTCTTTGAATTTTTACGGCACATCTTGTTTCAGGATGGCACTCACTTTCTCAGTCAAGGAGATCTTCTTTTGAACACTTTTCCGTCGTTTGGTAGTGCACAAGTCCTTTAGAAATTTAGCGTATAAAGGAATCTGTTTTACAACGTCAAGCAGAGGAATGTTGACTTTCACTTGTTTCAACACCTCTAGGATATCCTGAGAGTTAGAGAGACGTTTTGGTTCAACCAATCGTTGGGGAAACGGAGCAACTGGCTTTTCTAGAGGTTCCGGTTCAAATTTTTGTGGGGCGCCACTAGATCCATCATTATTGTCCTCTTCTGGTTCTTGAAGCTTTTCGGGCCCAACCGGAAGGGTTTTATCAATAACCTTCCCACTCCTAAGAGTGGTGATGGATTTAGCGTGCCCCATTTGATTTGAAGAGCTGGGATCACCTATCTCGTATTGCGGTTTCAGATTAGGGAGTGATTATGCAGGGAGCATCCCTTTTTCTATAGCCGTCATACGTGAATCTATTTTTTGCATAAAATCTGAAATTTCTTGTATTGTCCGAGCCAGCTCTTGTATGGAAATTTGAACCGATTCTTCTTGAGGTTTCCCCTGATTTGGATTTTGATTGAAGAAACCTTGAGGGGTAGTAGTTTGTCCGTTCCTCCAACTAAAATTCGGATGATTTTTTCAGCCAGGATTGTACGTCTTAGAGGGTGGTCCATTGAAAGGTCTTTGATAGTTATTTACGGCATTAGATTGTTCATTCAATACTTCTCGAAAGGCAGGTATTGAAGGATAATTTTCAGTAGTATGAATGTTACAATCACAGATGCCGCAAACACTTTCATTAACCCTTTCCTTCTTTCCTTCTATGGCCTCAAATTTTCTGGTGAGATTAGCCACCTTAGCGTTAAGATCATCGTCATCTTTCAGGAGATATATTCCTCCTTTTTCCCTTGAATGAGTTGGCCTAGACATATCATTCGTCCTTGGATAATAGTCTCATGATTGTGTTTTTTCAGCGAGACTTCGAGGTAATCCCATACCTCGTCGACATTTTTAGTAATAAATCTCCGTTACACATTGTCTCGACCATTTGGCGCATGGAAGATGTTAGCCCATCATAGAAAAAATTCGTAATGCGCCATATTTCAAAGCCATGTTGTGGGCATGCATTAACCAGATCCTTGAACCTTTCCCAACATTGGAAGAATGTTTCATCTTCCTTTTCGGCAAAGTTCATGATTGCTCTCCTGAGGGTAATTGTCTTATGATGTGAAAAAAATTTCTTTATAAATTCCCTCTGCATATCGTTCCATGTGCCAATGGATCTAGGACGCAGTGAATGTAACCACGTCTTGACTTTTTCTTTCCAGAAAAATGGAAAGAGTTTCAGCCTAATAGTATCCTCAGATACATTAGGAAAGTATAAGGTGCCTATGATTTCATCGAACTCTTTCAGATGCAAATATGGTTCTTCAGACTCAAGCCCATGGAACTTAGGAAGGAGTTGGATAACCCCTGGCTTGATGTCCATATGTCCTGTATTCTCAGGAAAAATCATGCATGAGGGCGTACTCACCCCCGCCGGTTGTAAATAATCTCATAAAGTACGAGGCGGGGGTGCCTAATGCACCTCGTTCTCATCATGTACTTCCTCAAGCCTTGGTTGGGGTAGTGCTTGAGGTTAATTTTCAGCCATAACGTCTTCTAACTCAGGAGAATTCAAGTGGTGTCTAGTCCTACGATGGACAGTCAACCCCTCAACTAATCCTCCTTCAGTCACGAGACGTCGAGTGTTGTCGCGTGCCCACTGGGGCATAAAACACACTCAGCCCTCAAATTCTAACCTAAACCTAAGAGAAAGGAAGAAGTAGAAATCTAGAAAATAAAAGGAAAAGATGGAAAGAAGTTACCAAATTTGGAGGCCTAGGTTAAGAATCTTCAAAACAAAACAAAAAAAATTAGTTTCTAAGAATAGAAAGTCCTAATTAAAAGTAAACTAATTTCTAGAGAAAAGAAGAAATTCCAAAGAAAGAAGAATTAGAAAGAGCTTACTAAATTAGAAGTTTCCTACAAAACAGAAAAATTAGGTTAGTTCCTAAACAAAAACTTATAGAAAAATTCTAAAACAAGAAACAAGATTAGGATTCCTAAAAAGAATTAGAATTAAAATCTCACTAAAAAGAAGAAATAAATCTTAATCTAAATCTAGAATAGAAAGGAAGAATAACAAGTTTCTAAAGTTAGGAAAAATTTCTAATAAGGAAAATAACTAAGCTTCTAAACCTATAATTAAAAATTTCTAAAAAGAAAATCTAATCCTAAACAAATCCTAAAACAAATTAATTTTAGAAAAACGTATCCACCAGTCCCCGGAAACGGCGCCAAAAACTTGTTCACTCCCCAAGTGCAGGGTTGTGATGTAGTAATAACTCGGTAAGACCGAGGTCAAATCCCAAGGGACTGAAACTTATACGTTATCTAAAACTAACTAGAACTAGAACTAGGCTAAGATGAATTCTAAATCAATTAGCAATGGTGGAATACTTGTAGAATAATTAATCTAAAACTTAGGAAACAAATCAGAGATAGGAAACTAGGGATTCAGACGATCCACTTGTAGAGATCAGGGAGAACTTATGCTTGCATCCAAAAATTATGGAAATTACTGAACTTCCATTGATATAGTTTTCAAAGAGATGAAAGGTGTATGAATTAGAATGGATTCCATCACCAAACCATGCCCAAAGACTATGGCAAACAACAGAATCAAACTAATTACCACCCAATCACATGTATGCAAGTTAGGAAGGGTACCGACATCCAACCATGCCCAGGAGACTATGGTGAACAACAGGGCTTCCTGACATCATAAACATTAAAAAGAACGGAAATATTCAAAGCTATTGAAGACCCATTGTAATTTCAGTCACAACAGACCATTAAAAACCTAAAACATTCCCATAATAATTAACTAAAATCAACGTCAATTCATGCATTAAAATAAAATCAAATCTCCCATCTCACTACAAGCTTCACCTCTTAGCCCTAGCTAAGAGGTTTAGCCAGACATGGATGGGCTAAATCTCCACAATTGAAATAAACTAAAAAATAAAAAGAAAATACTCTTTTTTTTTCTTCTGCTTCACGTCCCTGCCCGAGCCTCCACGTCTCTCTTTTTCTTCCTTCCTAGACCTGAATGAATGCTCTCCACGTCCAATACCTCCTTTTATAGCTGCTGGAAGGCTGGAGTCAATAAAGGAGTTGTAACAGGACACGGAGTGCAATTTTTGCAGCCAAGTTCGGTGCCTCGAAACATGCCACTTTTCTCGCTCAAATTCCAAAGAAACACCATCCCTTAGGAATTTATTGGGTCCTCTACATGATAGACGGTTCAGATCTGTCATATGATCAAAGATGGTGGGCCAAAACTGCATGAAAAAGTCAGTTTTTACGGATGTACAAAACCTTTCGCACCATTTCACTGTTGTGATCGGTGGGCCCCACAGAAGCATTTTCTGAAAAATCCACCCCGTCCATTGCATTCAGAACGAAATTTCAGTCAAGAATAGGTAGTTTTGAACATCCATTGGCGCTACTCAGAGAAGAAATCACAAAAAGACTAGATTTGAACGCTACAGGGCAGCCCTTTTGTGGCCCATGTATCTCACACATATGCTTGCGTGGATGAAAAGTGTAAACATGGTTTTGTAGTACTCGCAGCTGTCTACACGGTGGACGGTTCGGATTGAGCTTACAGGGCACGTGTAGGGCCCACTAGCTTCCGCAAAACGGCCAGCGGCCGTGCATTACACGGACGCGAAAACAGAAGCTTCTTCCACTGTGATGATCGGTGGGGTCCACTTAGCTTTAATTTGAAAAATCCACACTGTCCATTGGCTTCAGGATGAAAAACCGTCCGGGAAGGGGTGTTTTTGGAGCATTTTCGGTGTGGCCCACAGAATCTTTAACCCAGCCGTCCATCCTGCGTTTTCCATCCATCTACGTCCGTACCTGTGCATGGGATCAAAAGGACAGCTAGGTGAGGGTTTTTCCCCCCTATCGAGGGTATGGACGGTTCAAATCATCTGAAAAGATGTTGTGTGGGTCCCACTACACAAAAAGCGGGAGCCAGTGTCCGTCCGCTGGACTCTTTACGCAGAGAGGGAGGGAGAGGCGGGTCAGCGCTTGCGCTGACCGATTGGTTGGTCCGGTGCGGCTCGCGTGCGGACGTGCTGTGTACACGCACGTTGCACGTGGGGTCCACTGTGATGTTTATGTGAAATCCATTCCGTCCATCCTCTTCACCATCTCCTTTTAATCGTAGGGACCAAATTTGAAGCGTATCCAGATAGCAGGTGGGCCCCAAATTGAAGATTGATGGGCTGATCTGCCCATTAGGCCACTTCTGCCATGATCTAATGGATGATTTTTGACGTGTACGGTTAATTTATGGTCCTCAAGCCACGTATGAAGTTTCGAGCCGAATGGATGGTGGGAACCTCGTGATCTTGCATTCTGGACGTCCTTAAGGCCACTTGAGCTTCAGTTCTTCAATTTTTGTGGATCTCAGGCGTTGATCTTGGTCCCCACGGGTGTATCCCTTACTTCTGGTGTCATCAGAGTGTTAAATTCATGCTTTAACGTCCTTTTTCCATCCATGCTCATAAAATCACCTTGCAACACAAGAATGAGAAAACGAGCCATTAGACAGCATTATATTCGTAAATCCAGACAATATCTGGGGTCTAATATGTAATATTTGACCCTCAACAGCTGGTCAGACTCAGCCTAGCATTGCCCCCTCCTCTCGGGCAGGTAAGGCGTCACCCCCTTCCAACCGACCACGACACAGTGGAGAGCGTAGCCATCTAGTAATCGACACTCGGCACTCATCTACCCACTCGGTCTAGACGTTGGAACAACCTCTGAAACCAAGAGGATTCTAGGACTTTCACCCAAGGATATCTATAGCACCCCATGTAGAACAAATTTTGGTATCCCATCTGACCATCCACGATATGCCTGTGGAGGCTACAGCCCTGATGTCGCTAAGGCGTACGGTGGTCATGTCACACAAATGCGAGATGCATGAATCACACAGTGCAATCATGCATCAATCCTGCGCATATCGTGCGCTCATGTGAGGAAATCTCCGCCTATCAGGGAGTCTCATAACAACCAGCACTATGACATATGCAATAGTCAATCATATCTCATAACACACATACAGATGATGCGTATGGGCATGTATCATGGTGCTATGCAGTCACATACTCATAATCGGTATCAACCATCGGCCTCGGCAATGTGGACATTTAACCAACATTTCCCCAAGGAATGGCCCACATAGATCCAAACATATAATGGGCCCACGGCCTCACACAAGGGCCTAATATACAACACAATGGGCCTTACTTAAGGGTTACATGTACACAACAGGTGGGCCCTGCTCATTAGCCTAACATACATTACAATGAGCTCAGTTGCCTGGCCCTCAAATGCATCTCAATGGGTCTCATCAACTAGGCCTCAATATACATAACATTGGGCCTTAAACACAGGCTGAATACACATCGCGTCGGGCCTCAAATATGGGTCGCATGTACATTACATTGGGCCCCGGCAATCAGAATCAGCAATCGGCCACGACAAATCAAAATCAGTAATTGGCCTCGATCAATAATCGTCAATTAGCCATGATAAATCAGAATCGGTAATCGACCATCAGAATCGGTAATCGACCTCGATCGATAATCAGCAATCGGCCATCATAATTGATTACATCACTCAGAATTGACAATCGGTCAGGATAATCGACCTCGATCGCTAATCAGCAATCGGTCATGGTAATCGGTCTCGATCGCTAATCGACAATCGGTCATGATAATCGGCCTCGATCGCTAATCGGCAATCAGTCATGATAATCGGTCAATCAAGGCTTAAGGGAAGGTCACAATGAGGACATCTAACCATCATTTCCCACCAATGTGGACATCTAACTAACATTGCTCCCAAGGAGTGGCCCTCGTGGGGCCAAACTTATAGTGGGCCTAATCACATGGGCTTCATATATACATCAAATAAGCTACACCAATTGGGCCTTACATACATTGCAATGGGTCATAACCCATGGGCCTCACATACCTCACAATGGGCCTCATAACGTGGCCTCATATATATACTAAGGTGGGCCTCACAGATGGGTCATAAACATATCAAAGGTGGACCATAAAAATATCATATTGGGCCTCGACAAAGGGCACAAATACATAACAGGTGGGCCCTTCTCGTTGGCCCTCAAATACACGACATGGTCCATACAAGCATCAAGGGGGCCGCATTACATGGGCCTCATATACAACACGTCGGGCCTAATATACATCACAGGTGCGCCCTGCACATTGGCCCTACGGATGGGTCATAAATACATCAAGGCGGGCCTCATGGACAACCATAAATAAATCAAGATGGGCCACAAGTCTAACGGACTGAATGGCGTGGCTAAAACAAATAAACAAGGTGGGCCTGTCAGACAGACGGTGTGCATAAGACATAAACATCACAGTGGGGTCCAAACCACCATCCTGACAGGTGAATGGAGTGGGTATACAATACATACACCAAGGTGGGCCCACACACGTGGACCACCAATGATCTGGATCTGTCCCATTTAGTCTCAAGCCTTAAGATGATCTTGCCAATTGGATGGACGGTTAGGACATAACACATACCTCTTATCAGACCCACATAACTTGTTGATGTCAATACAACAGCTAGATGGGGTCCCCATCGTTCGGATGGACGGTTGGGACAAAATATATAAATTATGTAGGGTCCACGGATTCAGATGGGATTCACAGAATTTGCTGACATACGTAGCAGCTGCTGTCGTTGGTGAGGACAACAAATGGATGGTCTGGATTCCACCCACGCACCAGGTGGGTCCCATCCAGATGGACGAACGGTGTGGATGAAACCCGCGCACGACAGGTGGGTCCCACAGAGCTTGGTGATAGCTCAACAGCCAATCCACTTTCAATAACCAGTGGGTCGCCACGTGGGGCCCACCAGATAAATATAATATATATATGCGTATATTATATATATGTATAATATATATTATTTCATTTTATTTTAACAAGAACTGCCAGCGTGCAGCCCTGGCCGTCCATTGATGGACGGTCTGGATTCAACTGGTTGGCATCATGCAGTGGGACCCACCATCATACAGACGGTGTAAATAAAACATGCATCTAGGTGGGCCCCACGCACTGTTGGAGGATGCGAGTACAACACCAATATCAAGGTGAGGTCTATGGACGGTGCAGATGGACGGAGTGGAATACATACATCATGTGTTGGGTCCATGCCTAGTCCACTGACGTCAGCAGCAGCTACTAATGCTGCAAGGAGATGCACGGCATGGATGAAGCCCATATTACAGTGGGCCACGTCCAGATGGATGAGCGGCTGGATAAAACCCTTACATCACCTGGGTTCCACAGCAGGGATAAAACACATATATTACATGTGGGTCCCATCCCACACGTGCAGCATGTGTGGGGTGGGCTCCACACATGCCAAATGAAAGGACGGTTTGAATATTGCACATACCTTAGGATGGGGCCACTGAACCTGCTGCGTCAGCGCAGCAGCTGGGTGCTGTTGGACGGCCAACAGTGTGGGCCCTGCTTGAAGAACGGCTTGGATAAAATACATATATCATAGTGGGGCCCATACAACTGGACAGTGTGGGTATAAAACATATACATCATTCAGGTCACCACCGTCCAGATAATGGACGGTGCTGACCATTCCTTCAACAGTAGTCCCACCATCCATACAGCTGGACGGCCTGAATATAAAACACATTAAATCAAGGTGGGTCCCACTGCCCACTCATGTGGGGTAGGCCCACACCTCAAAAAAATTGGTGACGTGGATGAAAACCACATGCATCAACGGTGCCACCGTCCAGCATTGCTGGACAGAGAATACAACACATACTTTAAGTGGGTCCCACGCATGGACAGCTTGAATAAACAGACACATCACGACGGGCTCCACGTAGGTGGGCCATGGATAAAAACACGGGCATCACGGTGGATCCAAAACTCCTCTGACAGAAATGGGATTTCAATGGTAAACGTTCAATCTCATGTTGCTAGTGGTGTGGACCACCTGAGTACCATAAATGGCAGATTTTTGGGGTAAACCCATGCCTAAAGGGGACCCATCAAATGCACGGTTTGGATACTCCACATACATCACAGTGGGGGCCTGAGGTGGGGCTCACTCTCCCTGTCCGTCAAAGGCAGCAAGGACACTGTTTTCTGCAGCGTCCAGAGGACGCTGACAGCAACAGCGTCCCAACAACTTCCTTCTTCTTCTGTTTTTTTTTTATTATTTATTTTTGATGCGTTGTGTATTTTTATAGGTAGGGCTCACATCAGTAGAATCTACCCCATCGGTTGGGTTCCCGGGCTCGAGACAGGCCTAAGGAGCCCGATGTTTGATATATTTGGTGAGTAGAAACATCACAATGAGCCCTAACAGTTTATATCGCCCAAGCACCTGTTCTCTACAATATGGCCCACCAGAGATTCAGTTCAATTTCAATTTTCAGCTCAATGCCTAAAATGATCTAGGGAATGAGATAGATGGCATGGATTTAATCAATACATCAAGGTGGGGCCTGCATGAGCAACCCACCCTAAAGGCTTAATTATATATATTATATATATTTTTTTGTTAGCCTGATAGTGCACACCATGTCAGTACACACACTCCATGTTAGCCACCCCTACTGCCTTCACACGTCCAGCATCCAGACGCTGGACGGCAGGGATATAACACAGGCATCATGGTGGGTCCCACACGGACGGCGTGGTCCACCATGCACGTGTATATATATATAACATAATTATATTACATATATATATATATATATATATATATATATATATATATATATATATATATATTTTGTCTAACATTTGGGATCTCCCTGAAATGTGGTGGGTCACCCTGTTTGATGGATGGAGTAGATTTTACATAATTCGGTGGGACCCACTACATTCTAGGTAGAGGAAAAGGAGAGAGAGAGAAAGAGAGAAGCACCCACCTTATGATCTTCTTCTTCCTTCTTCTACCAACGTGTTCAAGAGCTCCAAGGGGTACATATGAACGGTGGAGATGGTCTTTGCATGGGGGGATTGTGTGATATGGAGGTAGGCCACACCAAACTTCTCCATAGAAGCCATGGACGATTACTCCATGGGAGAGAGAAATGAGAGAGAGAGAGAGAGAGAGAGAGAGAGAGAGAATGTGATGGGAGAGAAGTAATGGTGAGTGATGTAAGTATGTACTTGTTGTAAGAAAATATTGACTTTTGGGGAGGGGTGGTTGTACTTGGCATTAATTAGTGATGTATACTTTGATTGATAGGATTGATGGGATGTTTCGTAGAGATTCCCTTGATACTTGCAACACGCGGTATTTTTCCTCGAATTGCACGCGGGCCCACATCTCATGGCCTGGGTATCGCCTCGACGAGCGAGATGCGGCATCAGAACCGCGGCGATGACACGATTGCACTGGTAAAGATCTTGGGTCGAGCCGACTTCGGGTTGACGGCGTACGAATCAGGGTCGCGCGCAAATATCGATTAAGGGTCGAAGGTTGTCGAAATTCAACTGGTAAGACCGCGGAAGTCTACGAAACGGTACGGACTAAGATACGGGTCTTACACATCCTTAACGGCTGATCACCCAGAATCAACGGATCATACCTACCAAGCTCCGTAAACCTGTTCTCATACTCCGTCATCGACATGCCTCTCTGGCTAAGGCAAAGGAACTCACTCTCCTTCTCGTGCTGGTACGTGACAGGAAAATACTTCTCGTGGAAGTGAGCCTCGAATGCCGCCCACGTCCACTCAAATTCCTCCGTAACTGTGCGGAGAATGTTGTCCCACCATAAGCTAGCCTCCTTCTCAAACATGAAGGTGGCAAGCTCAACCTGCTCCACCTCAAAACATTGCAGCGGCTTAAGCATCTTCGAGATGCGGTCTATCCAATACTCAGCCTCCTTGGGTCTATGAGTACCCAAAAATGTAGGAGGCCTCAAGCGCTAAAATCGCTCGAATGTACCGCTCACACTACTATGCCCAATAGGGTGTAGAGGTGAGGCAGGTGAAGTCGCCGCTATCGACTGAGCAAAGATACCGGCCATGGAGGACAAGAACTGCTGCTACTGTTGTATCTGCTACTGTTGCATCAACAGCATCATCTGCTCTAGCCTATCAGGAGGCGAAGCAGACTGTGATATCGAAGGCGTCGATGCAGACGCACGGTTCTACTCGGGAACCGCAAGTGTGACAGGAGTCACCAAAGAAGGTGTCATAGGAGGTGGCCCAGCAGCAGGACCAGAAGCCGGCTGAGAACTCGGCATGGGATCTGAATGAGATGGGCCCGAATGGGGGTCCATATGAGTATCGCATAGGGTAAGGGCCCCGTCGAGCGAATCTCCCAGAGAAAGATGGGTCGAAGATCTCAAACCCTTAGGTGGCATATTTTACACACAAAGAGGGTAGCAACCAATGAGATTAGGCATTCACACAGTCCATTCACAGCATTAACTTCACAAGCCAAGGAAACAACATGCATCTCATTAATAAAATTATCACAATACATGATTTGCAACATTACATGAATCGCGACAGAGAAAGCATGTGAAAAAAACATCTGAGCTTCAACACTAAACAACTACCAGCTACCAAACAACTAGCAAACCACACATAAACATAAAAATAAGTAACAAACAAGCAAACAACGACTACACAAAGCCTATTCATCAGAATCTGGTGATGGAGAAGGGGCACCCTTATCCTTCAGGCATCACGGGATGGTCTTCAGCGTACGGGTTACTTTCTTGAACTTACTCTTTACGAGGTTGCAAATCCCCAATATCCTGTCGAAGAGTAGCCTGACCCTCCTCAAGTCGCACTATACGGGCATCCCTATCAGCCTGAGTCGTAGGAGGAGGACTCTCATCAGTATTCTGAGCCTCCTCTTCCTCTTTTTCCTGGACTTCTTCCTCTATCTCTGCCCCACCTTCTTCCTCACTTCCTTCTTCTTCGCTATCGTACTCTTCCTCACTTTCATCAAGTTAGGCCTCACCCTGCCGAGGCCCCATCTTCATCTGGTCAAGAGTAGCCTCACTGATATAATGGACTGGCACTGGCAACTCTTCCCTAAGTCTGTAGGCAAACTCGAGCGCAATCTTGCATATGAGTTGGCCAAAGGGAAGCGACTCAGTCCTTCTCTTTGATCGTGCGATAAGGATGATCTGTCGCAGGATAAACGTAGGCACGCACACTTTCTCTCCCTTCCCCACTTGATACAGAAAATCTACCATGAGACGCGTGCATTCACTACGATTGCTCCACCTAGGATAAACATTGAACGTGTAGATGTGGTGAAGCAAACGAAAATCACCCGACATATGGGTTGCTAAGAGGCTCTTGTTATGCTACCACGCAACCAAATGACCACATAGAAACCTGGTGCGGTGATCTTTCTCACGAACACTATTTAAATTCCTTGCACTTGGATGTACCTCACCAAGTGGCACATTTAAGAGTCGAGCTATCAACCCAGCATTGATTGTGGCTTCCCGATCTCTGCCGAAGGGGATCTTGAACTGCAACGGTTCCAGCGTAAGATCCCGAATATGAGCATAGAAGGTGAGACTAGTACTAACATTTGCCCGAGACTCGCCCTTAAATAGCAGACCCCACCCGGCAGCTTCCATACGCTAGAACAACAAATACTCGCCAAAGAGTTGCCCATCCATATGCGCTTTAAAGAGAACCCTACGGTCCTCATAGACGCCATGAGCCAACTCTGCCAACAACGATCTTCTAAATGGAGCTTGGGGATCTAAATCCCGCTTCGAATGCAATTCTCTCCCAACACTTGGACTCATGGTAGCTCCTCTAGGCCACCTCGAATGAGCGGGACGACTAGACCCAGCCTCGTCCGTAGGGGCACGTTTCTTGCCCATCAACGAAAGGATGGTGGAAATGGAGAAAAAGGCTACAATAACCTCCATGAAAGCCATGGAAAGAGAAGGAAAATGGAGAAAAAGGGCTGACCTAATGGGTTTCCATGGATCTAGGTCTGAAAGAGGAATGTAATGGGTCAAAGAAAGGGAAAATAGAAGAAAGGAAAGATCAAGATAGGAGGGGTTTGGGGCTGACATATTATGGAGCTCAAATGAGAACTTTGGGAGCTCCAATCATAGAAAATGGAGAGAGTAGGTGCTGGGTATGGCTGAGAATGGTGGAGGGATGAAGGAAATAACAAAAAATGAAGGAAGGAGAAATTGAAAGAGAGGTTTGAGAGAGAAAATAGCAACTTTGAAGGAAAGGGAGAGCTTAGGGGTCACTTTATGAAGGAAGTGAGAGTTTTGGGATGAAAGGAGGGTCGAACCTTGTACCATAGGGTCCTACTAGGCCTCAAACTCGATCGGCCTGGACGGCCCAGCCCGTAGGGCCCGCTGACCGGCGAGGCCCTCGCCAACCTCTGGACAAACTTGCGAGGGCTACCCAATTGGGCGAGGTCCTCACCATCCCCTGGGTCCCACCCTGGAACCCCCTAGAACTTGATCGTTTGGCCCCCTCTTCCGATTTGAGCCGTTTCGGGTCATTTCGGAACTAATCTGATCTCTATTCACTTTTACCGATTTTTAACGGATGGAATGGGGTGGAATGCGGTCTATACCCGTCAATTGACAGTCCAAACTTAATTTGGGGTCGACATGTGTGATCAGGAGTGTGCACGGACTCGATCTCGGTGACCATTTTTAGTAAACCTTCGCCGAAAGACAAACTGGGAGTTCTAGTTCTGTTTCTAGATTGTTCTCGCACCCTCCTACATTATAGTGGCATCAACGTGCGGTGTGTGACCCTAACCCAGCTCTAGTTTAATCCAGATCATGCTCTGATACCAACTTGTAATGCCCTGAAATTTGGGGGTCGAGCATAACTCAGCTTTCGAGTTCCAAAACATCACTTATACAACATAATGGATGATGATTGTATGTTGTTTGTATAAGTGCATAAAACATGAAATATATCAAGCCAGATCAGCAGACATAATTCAGGGATATTGAGGAAATGCAAGCGGAAGACTTAAATACATATATAATTCAAAAATAATTCTCAAAATATGCATGCTCTGCTCAGGGTAATATATACAACTGTCTTAAATACATGTATCAAACTAAGCAAAATCATCATATACATATCCCAGAAATCCCCACTGGTCAGGACGAGGCTCACATGAACCCGCCTGAGAACTGCATATATGAGAACGCCCCCTCGTCCTCGTCGAAATTTGGCTCCGCCTCACAAGCATCACCGTCACCTGTAGCTAAGTCAAAGTCTGGTTAGTGTTTAAGCACCATCCCAGAGCGTAGGAGTGAGTGATCAACTCAGTGGTACTATACAGCAAAGGTTAACATGTTATCAATCCAATCAAGCAGTAATGATAAGGCAGTATAATCAAACATGTCCTAGATACTCTTGTTAATGTACGAATGTTATGAAGGAATGATGCATGCCTTCACCACAAACTCCCTCTGCGATCTTCATCTTATTATCTCGCATGTCAGTCACTTCCTCAGTGCTCTTACACCAACACCAATAGCACATGTAATGCGATGATATGAGTATGCTTACCAAGTTCTTATTAGTCCTTTTCATAAAGCAGGATTGGGAAGCTAAGACACCTCCCTTGTATCAATTCCCAACATTGATCCATTCTAGGGTCGTCAGTCATAGGGATTCTCATACGATGTCACGGTTCTAGGTCGCTGCAAGGGCTGTCAGGGTTGTTGCGCGAAATCGTTACACCACTCCCCCATCACCAAATCAATACAGGCCTAATTATATCCTTAATACTGTAACAAGACTTGTCGCCCTTATGCAGTGTCAGGATATACTCGAGGTCAATACAGAGGGCTCATCACCAATCAATGTAGGCCGACAGCAAGAATATAGTGTATCATACCACCATAATCTTCTCATGAGAATAAAGTACTCACTGGTCACTACGGGGAGGTTTGTAGCCCTAGCGTAGGCCGACAGCTCGACCACAGTGTCCCATACCACTATGTCCGGCTCATGATTCTTAAGGGATCACGGTACCACGGTTAACGGGAGTTTCACTGGTAAGCTCAGTGTCTTAGATTCAAACTATAGCGATCAAACATGGTGAACAAATATCGGTCAATCGGGTTAGTTGATAAGCTCAATTAGGCCAAGCGCACGTTGAGTTGAACGACATGAAATGCATAAGCACTCCGTGTGGCCTAACCATTGTCGAACATCCCAAGCACGACTCAGATTCGTTAGACTCATCCTGTGTGGCGAAAATGACCTTAACCACCATTTGGAGTACGATTACTGATTACCAGGATTGTAGCACAGCCCCACTCACATACAAGCTCAATAACTAGCTTGATTCATATCCTACATTTAAATGAACATTCATGATATATAACTGAAACTTAAATACAGTACATGGAGGAAATCATACACACATGTAACATAGATAATCTAAGTTACATGATTCATGGAGAAAATCATACACTCAAGTATTGTGATTGAGATTCATATCTCAACAACTTTAGTAATCACATTTTCTAGCTACTAACTCATTTAGGCATTTAAACAAACACTTAGATTATACTATTTAACATACATCACGTATGTCGACTCCATTGCATGTTAGGGCAAGTCCTTTCACCAAGGAGTTGCCGCATACGTATCAAGCATATAACAATAACAATTAATCATGGCAATCAAAACAGCAGATTCCATACGCATACAGGTATTCTAACATATACATGAAATACGCTATTTACAATATAAAGCATCCATATACGGACATCGAAATGGATAGCGCATTTGGCATGTGTAATGACAATCACAACATGAATAAATCATTATCTAACATTAAAAGTCTTAAAAATCATAACCTAAACGTATATAGTCCGCACCTTAAATCAGAAAATACGTATTCGATATGATTCGGACGATGTGTCTTCGTCAACGGTGGATACGCTACCTATGGCATGAAACAGGTTAGCTATAACATCATTTAAACTATTTTAGGTTTAAAGACATGTTAGGGTTAGCTTAACTTATCCAAAAACAGAATTAGAATCGCCGGAAGAACGATTTAGATATGCAGATTCAATGTATAGATAAACTAGGAAGAATCCTACGGAGATTCGACAGATTCTCCCACACTTGCTCTATCTTTTCTCTCTCTTAAGCATCTTGAGTTTAGAAAATTCATATGAAATTTGGAAATGGGAGTTTAAGGCCTTTTTATAAGCCTAAACTTGACGAAAACAGTCTTAAGGGCAAGGTATACTTAGGTTATAAATAAATCAGACTCTTTCCGATCCAACGGAGCACTTCTAGAGGTCCTCTTATCAAATGCGATCGGACTTAAGCTCACTAGCAACGGATCTTTAGTAAGTTATGTTTTCAGTTCGATTGGGTTTCCAGATTGTCCATGGTGGACTAGCTTCAATTCAACGGTTACCAGCATTAAATCAGGGCTACAAGTACTTTGACATGTAAGGGCCACTTATCCTGATCCGAGGGTGAATTTGGGTCGAATTCTAATGGTCAGAACGCTTAAAAATAACGCGCAAGTGAAACGTTCCAGATTACTTAAAAATATATTTAATTTTCTAAAAATCTTCATTTTCTTACTCTCTTTACTCCGAGCTTAATAAAATGGTCTCAAGATACCGTTTAGGCTTGATTTTCTAGCTGATTGTCAAGTCCAACTAGGTGGTCGTAATGGTCTAAGTTCATACCTATCAGGCTTTCGACGTGTGGTCTAAATCCAATACAAAATTACAAAGCATTCCCGGGAGTAACTGGGTTCAAAGTTGGATCCTAGATTTCAGGATAATATAGCGTCAATGATTCTCTAGGTTCTGGGTCTTACAGATCGCATTGAAAGTTATTGGTGCTAATTCCATAAGTAATTTAGTTTAGCGCTAACCAAAACACATTAGATTTCTAAAAGATTTAGTTCTAGTTGATTTCTGCTAGAGGTGGTACTCGATTCTAAGTACGGATTTTTCTAAGTCGTTACATATAAACGGGTAAAATGCGAGATTATAGTTAAGGAACGAATGTGAGAGAGTCCAAAGGACTTTTATAGTTTTTTGTAAAGGGATTTTGTCTTCAAAGACGAGGGTTTCAAGGATCTCTAAGTTGCCTATCTCTTGTAATTCTTTGATAACAATGGATTGTCTGTTATTTGGTGTGGTTTTTTCTCTCAAGGGTTTTTCTACACAAATCGATATGTTTCTCTATGATTATTTGTTCTTTTCGTTTTTCTATTGCGTATTTGAAATCCAGCCTGTATGTCTATTTTGCTACCACATGTTAGGACACCAGGTGAACAACTTGAGCAGGTCACAACACCAACGAGGTGGACTTCCCACTAATGAAACCATTTTAGGTGCTCTATATGTGCGTGTGTGTACACCTGCACCTACGTAGTTGTACCATTTCCCTCCATTTCTATCTCGTACCTTCTACATGTCAACTGCACATGCCATACCCCTGTTATAATATTTTGTATATCCTATGTCTCTATGCATGTAGTCTACCCTATTGTGTGAAATCAATTATGCCCACCATGTTCACATCTAGATATTAAGCCCTAAGGTAGATAATCAACTAGCTCTACAACTCAGTTGACCTACTCACAGAGAACAATAAGGAGGGAACACCAATCATAGATTTTTGGGTTGGGCACACCATTGTGTCTTCCATCTGACCTATTAATTAAGTGGCCCTCACTAAGACGAATTGACATCCAAAATCAGATTGACCAAAACCTTAAGCGCCACAATACATGAACTTAAAATTTTATGCATTAAATTCCCCAAGGTGTGGGCCACCTAACTTGGCATGGAGTTGATTTTTTACTGTGTATGGTGAATATGATGAGGATGGAGAAAGTGGATTTCACTCACATGTCACGGTTGGCTTGATGTAGGAAAGGTAGAGGATGACTCTGTGAAGGGTTGCACAAATTTAGGCAGAAGAGTCCCCAATTGAGCAAAACCTATCTAAACGTTCATAGCTTCCAATAAGCATAACTTTGTAACTGGTTATCTATTTCACATGTATACTACATTGGAGAGGTATCAACGAGCCCTACAGCTTAGAAAATCACTCAAGGCTCATTAGCTTCCAAACAACTTTGTAAAAATTAATTGTTTTAGAGATCAAATTATGACTTTAAGTCAAAACTTACTATATTTAGTAAGTTCTGTTTTTACTACTTTTTGGATTTTAAGAGTTCAGTTGTAATCCATAGTCTTTCTTCTGGTCATTTAAGTATTGTTTACGAATTTTGGTAGGATTAGATGTATTTTTACTAATTGTAATGATTTTTACTATTTTCATGAAAGTGATTAGAACGCACTCCATTTGTGCTTCGGCTAGCCCCTTCCTTCTTGATTTGGGAGATATGGATGGCCAGAAACGGGGCCAGGTATGACGGCCGCACCATCTATATTCCGAACCTTTTCTTGAAAGTGAAATGGTAGTTGACAACATGTTTCCCTCATTCTCAAAGGTCTCCTTTCCTTCGAGCTGATGTCGCAGCTCCTTCTTCCGAGCCTCGGGCCCGTTTTTCCCGCCCCTCCCCTGCCTTCATCATTGTCAAATGGTCCAGACCACCTGCGGGCTAGTTTAAGATTAATGTCGATGACTACCTGGCTGGGGCAGAGGTATTTGTAGGGACCATTCTGGGAAGTGCATCTTTGCTTTCTTCAGTGGTTATGGTGAAGCTTCCAACAGCTGGGCTGAATTAAGGGCCATGTATGATGGTTTGTTCTTTTCTGTGGCGTTGGATTATATAGAGTCCTCAATGATTCAGACTCTAAATGGGCAGTGGTTAGTATTAGGGGAAAGTTCCCCATAGGTTGGCAACGGAGCTATTGGGATCTCCAAAATTCGAAAGCTTTACCTCAAAGGATCCTTCATGATCTCTCAAATCCTTAGGGAAGCCAACGGCCCGGCAGATGGTTTGGCCAAGAAGGGTAGTAAATTGCAAATTGACAGGTACTTTAGCGGTGCATGCTCTCTGCCTCATTTGGTTAATGGCCGCTACCTTCTAGACAGAGCTAGCCTAGGCTCTATTAGGAAATGTCAAGGTACATCCTCTGTATAGGATATGATAGGTGGGACAGGTTTTTTTGCCCAGTCTCCCACCCAAAATTCTTAGTCTGTAATTTTGCATCATTAGTGAGATACTCTTCTTTTTTGAAAAAAAAAATTAAAAAAAAAATTAGAATTCTAAGGCTTCTTTTGCTTACACAAACACATGAAATACATTATAGGTAGACAGTACTTTCATTAATAACATCAATTTTACTTGTTATTTTTTTTAAAAGATTTTTCTTTTTATTATGGGTTCATGAGGTTCCTTACTCATGCCTTAATAGTAGACTCACAAGAGTTTCAACACAAGGTCATGGTTCGAGTACCCATTCCAGTGAAAAACCATTGTGTTGTGAGTGTGTGGGTGTGAGTGCATTTGTTAAAAAAACAAAAGAAGTTGATCTCATCTCTTTCTCCATGCAGCCGCTATTTAGGGCTCCATAGAGCTCAGGTGTTGCACGATGCACATATGTGCTCCATTTATGGTGTTGCTCCCTACTAGTGAGAATCTAAATTAACCCTTAAAATCGATGAATAAGACGGGCCCATCTATATGAAAATAGAATTCTCATGGAATGTCAGTGTTGCATGATGAGGCCCATAAGGGCCTGATTTACACCATTAGATGTCACACTTGTTAGTGATCCAAGCCATTTATTGGTTGCATTGTACCAATAAAAATGTTGTAGTGCTAATTTGGTTATCATGCATGTATGAGAAAAATTGTTGGGTACAACATAAATTGCATCCAATTAAATTTTACACGTATACGCAGCTCAATGACTAAATGTCCTAATTCTTTCTATATGGAATACTAAGGACCCGTTTGGATAGTAAATTACTTTACATAGGGTACTTATGCCTTAAATAGTTTATTTTGGTTTTTTATTTATTTAGAAAACAATCATATTTGATGAATAACATACTTTTATTCAAATAATGGTGATTGAACGCCCACCATTAAAAACTTCCTAGGGCCCATTATACTATTTATTTATTATTCATCTTGTATGAGGTCACATAGACCAGGGTGGAGGGTAAACAAAAATACCAACTTAATCCAAAACTTTTTTGTGGTCACAAGAAGGGTTTTTTTTTTTTTTAATGGTGGCCGTTTAATCATCAAACCAGTCCCATAGATTGGTATGGTCAACCTAAGATTTGGATCTACTTCATGTTTTGGCTGATTCCCTAAAATGAGCTGTCAAAATGGATGGACAGCATGGATATGCAACACACTTTCATTGGTATGCTTTACTAAGTAATTACTCCCTCCTTCAGTTTACCCTACTTCAAGATGCTATGATTTCCCTGACAAGTGACTTGAGTATATTTAATTATTAATATATACATTGTTGCATCCTCCATACATTACATTTGCATTTCTTTCCTTTTTGGCAGCTACTATGCCTTCCAAACATACGGTAAGTTGAGACATTGTGATATCTTTAGTGGTGATTTGGAGTAGTAATTCACTAGTTAATTTCTAACCTCACCAGTAAGTGGACTAGGATATAAAGATATAGGAATTAAGAAAATCTTTTTAAAAAAATTCTAAATCTTATAAAGTAGAGACTTTGTTCAAGTGCAGGCAGCTGGGGATGCTTAACCCCTTCCCTTAATGTCACTAAGGTCTTTACCTAGAATTTTCGGTCATAAACCTTGTCCAGAAATCATCTTTAGTTGGAAAGTCTGCGACTCCCCAACTCAAGGTGATTCTACGAGTCTAGCGGGCGGTGAATTCTGGACTTCCCTCAGCTAGTGACAACTCCAAATCTTTGAAAGACACTATTTTGAATCCATCCTATACCTGTCAAATCAAATTACACTATTTTCAAGAGGCACATTAGTCAAGCGTGCGTGCCCAAATTGCGTTCAAAGTTGGCGTTCACACACATACATCGAGGTGGATCTACGGTCATGCCATTACCAAACACATTGCCACCTTGACCTGACTATGCTCTCTCTCTCTCTCTCTCTCTACCAAGGTGAACCAAGACTAGGTACCTACAACCCACTATGATCAATGTTTCTTATAAATCCACCACATCCATTCGTTTTATCAGATCATGTCAAGAGGTGAGCCTAAAATTAAAGTAAATTCAAAACTCAAGTGGGTCATGGGAGGGCGATGCCTACCATTGAAACCTTCATTAAACTAGGCACAACCCACCGTAATGCAAACTAAGGTAAATCTAAAATTAAGGTAAATCCAAAACTCAAGTGGACCACATGGTATGAAACATTAGGGACGACAATGCCTACCATTGAAACCTTCATTAAACCTGGCCATGTAGGCATTACCCACCGTAATGCAAACTAAGGTAAATCCAAAACTCAAGTGGACCACATGGTATGAAACATTAGGGACCGCAATGCCTACCATTGAAACCTTCATTAAACCTAGCTACGTAGGTAGTACCCACCATGATGCATGTTGAGAAATCTAAGGCGTTCATCTGTTTTTCCAGCTCATGTTAGTAGGTGGGCCAAAAAATGAGGCAAATCCAAAGCTGAAGTGGGCCACATTGAAGGAAATAGTAGAGATTGAACGATCACGATTGAAATTTTCTCAGGGCCCACCATGCTGATTATATGCCATTCAAACTAGTGGACATAGTGGATTATCAAAACAACATGGCAGGACACTCCAGTTTTTTTTTCTCCTCCGTTCTACCGGTGGGGGTTCAATGACACTGTTTCAAGCTGTGGCCCACTTGAGTTTTGAATCTTCCTTGTGTCCAGGCTTTTAGATTAAAATGAGGTGGAAGAACTGGTGTATTGGGGGTGGATTTCCCAGCAACATCACAGTGAGCCACAAGACAATCAGTGTGGTTTCAGAAGTGGGCGTGTAATTACATTGTTATAAGTTGTGTGGTCCACTTAAAGTATTCAATCTACCTTATATTCTTATATTTGAACCCACTCTCTAAAAAAGCTGAATAAAAATGATTAACAAAATGAATTCCTCAAAATAATCACATTAGGCTGTAAATTTTCTAACAGTGAGTAGTCCCGTTTTAGCGGTTGCTCTGATCTTTAAGCCTTCGGGATCTCTCACACGTGATATCCTGGCAGATTTGTGTCAATGGATTTGGCAACTGTACCAAGTACCAACATGGCACAGGTAAAAGATCTCATCCATTCATCATGTTTGAATACACCGTGAGCTGTCTAATGCGACCGTTTAAATTGCTTCGTGGAAGTTAAAGGTGTAAATAAAAAAATAAAAAATAAAAACGGATGGAAATAAATTAGTCTTATAAGCTACTTATTTAAATTTAATAATTAAATTAAATTAATAAAAGTAGCTTGTTAACTTACGTAACTTTAAAAAACCCTTAAATGTGCGGACTACCTACTGGATAGTCGATATCCTAGGTGGATCATGCAAGGACCTGCATTCTATCATGATTCAAAACCGGTGAAAATAAATATAAAATAAAATAATAGAGATGTCTCATACATTTATCTAATAATAGTTCTCATACCAAAAGATGGTCCAGTAGTCTGTATGGAAACCGTTCCCTGCACCCAGTTGCATTGGACTTGTTGGAATCTGGATAATCTATCTGCACCGTCCATAAGCTCCAATCCACTCTTCTTTCACTGCTCTGTAATATTCACAGCAATTGGATGGCCCTGAACATCCTTGATTGGACCTATTTCCATGAATGATCTTTTCCATCCATTTCTTCATGTGACAAGATAGACGGTTTGGATCATTCAATTTTCCAAAGGTAGCAGAAGACATGAATGGACTTGATGGAGGGTCCAGTTATATGATACGGATGGAAACAAGTGCCAAACTAACTGGGTGCATGGACAGGTTTCCATGCACTTAGCCCACTAGTTGATATTTCATATTTTAAATAATTCGTACCAATGCATTGAAAACAAAAAAAAAAAAAAAAAAAAACAGGGGGAAAGAAAATCTAAAGATATATCTAGAGGCTTGATAGTGGGGCCCACCCAAGGGCCAATAAAATAGAGTTCCAGTCGGATCTACTGATTTTGGTATCTTACTATATCGTTCCCTACAACGTGGTGCGTGGACCCACCGTGATGTGAATGTCATTACATGGAAATGATATCTACATTCATCCTTTTGATTGATACAGTACATCAAGCACGCAACCCTTGCTATCACGCATGATGGGAAGTCATGAAGCGGATTGACTGTGGCAGAACGTGGAAGCTAGGTGGGGCCACCGTGATGCTCATGAGAAATCCATCTCGTTCATCCATTTTTCTAGATCGTGTTAGGACACTTGGGCTAAAAAATGAAAAATCCATCCTGCCCATTCATTTTTTCAGATCATCCTATGAAACATGGATTAAAAGATGAGCGGATCCAAAACTCAAGTGGGCTGCATTGTAGGAAAAGGTAAGGATTGAATCTCCACCGTTGAAACATTCACGGGGCTATAGAAGTTTTGGATAGGGTTAATATTTTTGTGTTATGAGTTTACCCAAGTAGGAATGATCTTATAAATAGTATGGATGACATATAAACAGCACGGTGTACCCACGGAGGTTTCGATGCTAATCATTTTCGTAGCCATTGTTTACCTGGATGCGGCTCAACATGATAAATTTCCCACAAACATCACAGTGGCATCTTTCCGTCGGCAAGCGCCTGCCGAAAGGCTCGGCAGGCAATCCGCGTCCCGGTGGCACCTACCACGGATATGCCGTGGCCCAAGCTCTGTAAGACCCACCGTGATGTACGTGTTTTATCCGCACTGTCTATCAGTTTTTTGAACATATTCTAGGGCACGATACCAAAAGTGATTCAGATCCAAATCTCACATGGACCACACAACAGAAAACTGTGGCAATTGAACGACGGCCGTTAAAACTTCTTGGGGGCCACACAAGTTCTGGATCCATTAATTCAGACCCGTGTTACCTTACGAATAGGTTGGATGGAAATTAAAACATCACGGTGGGCTTAAGAAGTTTTCAACAATAGGCATTTAATCCCACTTTTTTCTGTGGTGTGGTCTACTTGAATTTTGAATCTACTTCGTTTTTCGGCTCATAACCTGAAACGAGCTGAAAAAACGGATGGACGGCATTGATAAAACATACATCATGGTGGGCCCCACGTGGTGCCACAGGGCAATCTGCTTTTGGGAAGTGATAACCTACGACCGGCTTCATGCTAACTTGTAATCCAACTCAATCTTTCCCGCCAATATGCCACTTGTCTGGAACATCTGGAGCGTGCATAAAGGTCATCTGCCACAAAAGTCAGGTGGTCCACTCATCAGGTTGACACGACTGTGTGTTGAGTCAGACAGCCGGTCGTCCATCATTTACTATGGTTTAGCCCATCTGGGCATAAAGGTCTGATTTTTGTGGCAAACAATTTTTTAACAACAGGGCCTGCCCTTTCCGCGGTACGGATGTCCTACACAAGTGGCACATTGGCTGGAAAAGATTGGTTTGCACGACAAGCTAGCAATCAGGCAGCTGTACGTGATCAGTTTTCTGATACAACAGCGAGATTCTGGCTATCCTGAATGCAGTTGCAGTGGGACGCATAAACACTACAGGTAAATCCATCTGGACAGTCCAGTAGGTCTATCCCACACTTCTTGGACCGTTGGGCAAAAATTACAGATCAAAATATCATAATCCCACGGTCAACGGTCGAACTGTCTAGATCGTTGATGAATTGGTCCAGCAACAATTAGTACCATCCATTCGGAAGATCCCATCACGCATGATTTATGGTTCTAAAGAGTCACTTTGATCAGACGATCCTAACCATAGCATCTGATTGCTAAAAGGACAACTTTTGTGGACAGGATTGTTCAATAGGAACCAGTTTTGTGCGATTGAGTAATTTTTTCGCGATAGGATAAGAAGAGTACGCTGGACCCAATGGACAGTCCAGATCGATCGATTGGACTTTCCACGTCTACGTGTACGATTTGAGAAACTAGAAATCATAGTGCTCCGCAGACCAAGGTCTGCACGTTTTCGCAATACAATATGATAGAGTAACTATACCATGTTCGGTTCAAACCGACCACAATGGTGTTGAGCCATCATAACCGTACGTGTGGCATGGATGACTGGACATCCAATCCTTAGCTTTTTTCCAGGTGGTCCACAACATCCATGTTCTACGGACAAAAGAAAAAACTTGCACGTGTTAGACAATTCTAGCTGGTGGATAAACTTGCGTTAACTTAGCATGTTTCGCCTAACCATTCATTTAAGAACGCCGATCGGATGGTTAGGATCTGCCAATCTGTGCAATTCGTGGACTATGACCCGCATGAATTATCCAGATGCTTGCGCTGTGATGGGTGTGGCATACGTGTACAAGATCTGAGACAATCATTAAGTAGAAACCATCATGAATGGGTAATGGTCCAAAATCCAGGCTTATCAGACGACCCTAAATACTCGCTCGATCTGAGGAGAAGTGGGAAGCGTCCATTTTTGTCCTATTTTGATCGAGTGGTTAGGTTTGTTGGCTGGCCTGATTTTTGGCCACACAATATTGAAGAGACCTTGCTGAACTTATGCATCTCTGACATGTGTACCCATGGGAGTAATGACATAGCAGGGAACGAGTAAGCCGTACGTGTGCATTAGCATTCACACGAAAATGAGGAAAGACTTGGCTGCTCACACGTGCGTACGTGGCACCTGCGTGAGATCTAGCCGCTCCGTCCTTCAAGCTGTCCTCGTACGTAAATTAAAGAGTCCAGGGTAATCTGCTCATCTTGTAGATATTTGTGTTTTCCATTCATCCATATACGTGTGATCTCATGAATAAGTAAGGTTGCAACGGTGGATATCGTTATTCTCGATGTTGCCTGTGGTGTGGTACACTTGAGAATTGGGTATATTTCAATTTTAGGCTCCACCATTAAAATGAGCTGGGAAAACCGCTGGACGGCATGGATAAAGCACATACATTCATGGTGGGGCTAAAATAGTTTACTCAGTACAATAAAAGCGGACGGAGTTATTCATTACGCCACCCGATTTCCATCTGGTAGCGCAAGACACGTACACGGGATGTCAACTGCTCATTAAATTCTGTTTACTTTTGCAGGTTTGGCCCACCAATTTTGGACCAGAATCCTCTAATATAACTGTTGTAAGACAACTCTGTGGGGTCCACAACGTTCTGCGTATCAGATCTACTCCGTCCATCAGATGCATCTTACTAAGTTAGGCCTTAGGACAAAAATTCAGCCTCTACACGACTCAGGTGAGCCAGACTGAGTTATTTACTTGGAGCTGAGTTCTGGATGGGGCGGATTTTTGTGTGTAGATATAATAAAAAGTAGCCCATTGGACCGACAGACCTCAGGGGTTTCATGCGGTGCGTCCAACAGGTGTCGTAGAGGATTCATCATTCAAGTCCGCAATTTTTGATCCAGCACCAATAATTGCGGGGCCCACCTTTTACTGTCTAACTCCTCATCTCTCTGCATCTATCATGTATGGCCCATCACACAAAATATTCCACCATTCTACCATCTTAGTTGTCAATTTGGTGGCCTGCAAATTTGCACGGATTCAGCGGTGTTGAAAAAGAAAAACAAGAAGACAGATAAATATTCCACTGGGGAACATTTTCTGAGACATGGTACACTCAAAATATGTCGCATCAGATGAACGGTTTGGATTACATAGAGGTGCGTTACACCTATATGTTTGCTAGACGAGCAAAACTGCAGATATATTTGACTCAGGTAATGATATTATGTGCATTTCAATAAAAACGACTCTTGCTATGCCCATCGCGTCCGTCCGTCTCTACCGTTTTCTCATGGCTGGTGATAGCTAATCGGAACCATCTATATGATTGTTCGTAATGTTAAGACAGAATTGGAAGATTTGATTGTTGGATAATCTTGTCTATGCAGTTTCTGCAAAAGATGGTACGAAATAACTTGAAATGACATGGTCAAATTAAAAATAAAAACCAGATTGATGAATGCACTATAAATTTGATGGTCCGACTGTGTCAGTATCCACTTGATAGACGGTCTGGATCAGCATAAAGTTTTTCATGGTGTAAAGTAAGGTAGGATGGATGGAAGGTTGTCTGTCCATCCTTGTATGGTTGCAAAACCCATCTATTGACAACCACCGTTAAATTGGCGCGGAAATTAAAACTTTTTTTCTAATCTCTTCTAGGTGGTCAAAGGAAAAGGCGAAGGCGACGTTAGCGTGCATCAGAGTGGTGGACCCCACACAGTGGAAGAAGCGGTGCAAATCCATCATTAGGGAAGCCAGCATCATCATTTGCACGTGTCTGTGGAGCCCAGTCTACACCCCTACACCGAATAACACTAACAATGCCCACACACGAAATAAAGGATCACCAAACAAACTGTAGCTTTAAAATCCAAATGCTTTCATTCTCATGCCCTCCATTTCCTTTCCTTTTCTCACTTTTCAGCACTTACACACGTGCTCACTTGCTACCGCTCTCCCACCCCACACGTGCCAGTGCATGAGATCCGGGGCTCTCATCAGGTTGGGCTTAAAAAGATACACTCCCCAGGACGTGGATTAGATACTGACAGGTTGAGTAGCCAGACTCGCAAAGTGACGTCACCAAGTTCTGTGGGGCCCACCATGATGTATTTGTTGTATCTACACTGTCCATCCATTTGGAGAGTTCATTTTGAGGCATGAGACAAAGAATGAGTCAAATCCAAATCTGGAGTGGACCCCACCACAGAAAACAGTTGGAGAGGGATACCCACCGTTGAAACCTTCCTAAGGTCCACTATGATGTTTATCTGAGATCCAACCTGTTTATAAGTTAAGACAGACATGAAAGTAGGTATAAAAACAAATTTCAGCTTGATAGAAAACTTTTGTGACCCGGAGAAATTTTTAATGGTGAGTGTCCCTCTCCCCACTGTTTTCTCTAGTGGGGTCCACTCCAGATTTAGATTTGACTCATTCTTTTTCTCATGCCTTAAAATGCTCTCCCCAAATGGATGGACGGTGTAGATACAACATATACATCATGGTGGATCCCACAGAACTTGGTGACGTCACTTCAGTAGCGAGTTGGCTACTCAACCTGTAAGCTAATCCGCGTCCCACCCCCCAGGCCAGGAGCCACAGTCGCTCATCATCAGCTGCACCCTGCGCACCACCAAGTGACATCCAAACCGTCCTTCTAAATGGAGGTCAGGCATTGTGGTCCACTCATCAAGTGGGCTACACGTGGATGCGGTCGGTTATGTTTTCCACCGCACGTGTCGAGATCATAGTTGCTCATCAGGCATACGTGTGCTGTCGAGTACAGTAACGAGTGCACGGGTGCACTCACACATGTGTAACTTCATTATTATGAAGGTCTAATTTCAACTGGTTGGACAATAAATTGCAGGCAGTCCGACAGATAACTTCTAACCTTTTATGCTTGTGCTAAATCTAACCCGTCCAATACATTGCCCGTACCGCGTGGGTAACATTTGTACAAAATTCATCAATATCTACTTATCCAGAGAATCACACGTGTAACCTCTTTTTTTACTATTAATTGGCCATACATTGTTTTCTTTTTGGTACGGCCCACCTGATGAGAGGATGGGGATGATTTTTAATGATTCTCATTGTTATCCAACCTGCTGAAAGGTTTGGATCTCATATGAAGTGACAGTTTCGAAGTGAGTTATTCACTGGGTAGGAAAAAAAATAATTTCACGGTCCAACCAGTTGGAGTCGTGACCTTCTCATTATAATATGTGGATGCATCTGATTTTTGCAAAACCTCTTCAAACGATGGGTACAACTTATTGGACTGGTTGGATTTTGCCACAAAATGAAAGTTTGGAAATTATTTGCAGGTTGGACAGCAACTAATGGTCCAGCCGGTTGGACTTGAGACCACCTTCTTATTATAAGTTGTTTTTTCAAAGAGAGCGGTGTTCGTGTGTCATCTTCGCATACTTTTTTTTTACACGCTTTTTATCTCATTCCATGGAAGCCTTTTACATTACTTGGAAATTGCTCGAAAAGGATATGTCCAAAAAACACTGTTTGTTGGCCAAAATGCATTCCAAAGCATTGCCATTTGTATTTCCATCATTGCAAATCCTATTCCTTCCCTTTGGTTTTGACTGCTAAGTCTTTGCAAGATAAAAGAACGAGACCCTGCGTGATTTGCGCAGCCACATTTTCAAGTGGTGCCACCTGGTGGCAAAACTGCCAATGTGTCACACGTGTCCATTATCCAGGCTGTTTTCTTTGTAAACACTCACCATGAAAACGTCCCACACCAAGAATCGGAATGCCTCAACTCGTGGGATGGACAGATGTGCATGTTTAATATTGACCATTGGTTGTCTTTCCTAACCTGTGTGTCCCATTTAAGAAGTGGAGTTGTTTGAATTTTGGAAACGTGCATGTTCTCGTAGGGCTACGTCCAATGAATGCTTTGGATCTCAAATGCTCATGCTGCAGATGCACTATATTAGATGGGCCTTGCCATTTTTGAGAGGATGGAGGTGGAGCCATTTAATTGGTTGGGGGTTTTAGAGGGAGAAGGGGGGGGTCATGGGCCATGATCACATTCAAGCAAGCTGTCACGTCGTGTAAGAAAAAAGGGGCGCATGTGTGCTCCTAAAGCGGGTTGGTTAGAAATGTTATGGATGACAGTCGAGGCACGATTGTGAAGTGATGGCACTACTACTCTTGTAAGGGCCTTTTCTTTTATCACTTGAGGCAATTGTTTATGACTTAATTTGACTCTTCCCACTCTATAACTCCTCCTGTCCACCCTATTTTCTAGGGCTTTCAATGGGCCTACCCCACCTTGGACGAAACCGGCATTCGGAGCTGGCCCAAAAGAATCATTTCGAAATCTGTGCCGCAAGTTCTTAAACTTGGTGAGTCAACTCAGATCTCGTCCGAGTCAACTCGACTTGGACGGAAATTGAGCTGAGTCATGCTGGTGTATTCAACTCTGTTCAGACTCGACGTGACTGGTTGAATCAGCTCATATACTCGGTCGACTCGATGGGACTCAGCATGTCTATAGCTGAGTCAACTCGGATATCGAGTTGGGTTGAGTTTTTGTGTTTTTAAACAATGGTTAATGCCAAAAAATCCAGATTGGTCATCGCCAGCCTTGATCTTTTCAGGCTGCATGCAATGGCCTGAGCTCGAGGCTCATCTAGGCCTAGCATGGTTTTAAGACTTGTTTGAGTTGACTCAGTCTTTGTCTGACTAGATCTGCTTGGAAACAATGGGTCACCTGGACGAGTCACCCCCAACTCAGGCAAGCTGGGTGATTCAACCCCAACTCGACTAAATTGTAACTTGACTCGAGACTAGATGAGTCTGTCTGAGTTTCAACTTGACTCGAGACTGGATAAGTCTGTCTGAGTTTCTTCCTAGTCTTGAATCCATGAGGCCTGGCCCATGTTCTAAACTTGGGCCGAGCCAAGCTGGCTCATTAGCATAGTAGGATTGGACCTTCTGCTGTGGGCATTCGGGTCGATATGGGCTTAGCCCATTTGATTCTTCATAAGGTTTTCTCTGGCCCAACTAATTATCGAGCTCAACTATGCATCTACAGGGATTCAGGCCCAACTCGTTAAAGTCTATTTTGTTTTATTTTAGTTTACTTAAGAGTGGTCGTCCAAATCCCTTGGGCTGCAGAATAAGAAAGTAATACAAATAGAGGTCAAATCTCGTTTTCCGGGCATGGGACCTACCATTGGGGTGATTCGTGATGGGACCCAGATTTTTGCATGGATAACTAATGTGCACCATCCATCTGATTCGAAACTACAAAGTACAATGTTCGTCAGCCAATACTTTTACGTGATTGGCGGCCTTCAAACAGATGATTAGAAACAAAAGAATCGTGGATTGTTCTAAGAGAGAGAAAGTGTTCAAACATGAGACTGAATTGTCCAGTGATTCTCCCATCCTTATATCTTTCGGGCCCTTCAATTGGCGTCACGTACATAAAAGATCACATTGATCGGGTTATCCTAGCCATAAAAGATCACATTGATCGGGTTATCCTAGCCTCAGATTGGAAGATGTTTGGGGATTGGATTACGAAAAAGTCAAACATGCTTTTGATGTTAACTGTCAGAAATCGGAACGAATCCTCTACAAAACACCGGGGCCCACTATGCTGCATATGTAAAATTCATTCCATCCGCCAGAATTTATCCTCGATTCTAGGACCTAGGGTAAAGATCAGAGAGATCCACAACTCTTATGGACCACACCACAGAGAACAATGGTGATGGGATGCTAACCATGGGTTCGTGTGCGGGGCCCACCATGGTGTGTATATTTCGTCAAACCTGTTAATCAGATGTAACTCATCAGGCGGAAATGAAAATTCAGAAATCAGACTTACCCAAATATCAGGTCGGGCACACTGAGTGAACTTACAGGTTTTCGTAGCGGTTTTACACTGTTCCCACTGTCGTGAACCATCAGGGTCTCTATCGAGCTGATCTTTTATACGTAAGGTGCTATTGTTGTTCAATGTTTGGCCACAGGTGTAACAGTCCCAATTCAGTCAAAATGTGTGCAATTATATTAGTATTGGGCGTACGAGGGTCCTAATTGACTTTAGTTTTTAATGCTTGTGACCCCAGTCACCAAACTAACTACATTAGGACCAGACTGTCGGTGGTAGGTTAGGATTTCAGCTGTTGAAATGAATACGGGGATTTAAAATTGTGGCTCAGGCTTAATTCAAACTTAACAACTATGACCCAGGTGTCAAAATAGACAGGCACATAGTGCATGACTGAGATTTAATGAGATTAGCCGCCTATTCAGCTACTCGCTTGTGTAAATAGGAATGGGCGATGTTCAAAGTGTGGAGTTCATCCTTTGATGATAGGTTATACCGACTTTTCAATACAGATAGAGTAAAATGAGAAAGTGATTCTTACAGTTAGTCGGGAGTAAGTGAAGAATTGAATCTAGCGTGTGAGAGTAGACTCAAATTACAGCTAAAATTACTAGCTACTTGATTAACGTTATAGATTATACTATGGAATATAAACAGCAGGCTAAAAGTAAAGGATTACACTAAGACATGTAATTTGCTTGATAGGAAAAATAAAGAATTACACGGAATGTAAATTGACTACTAATTGAAATGATAATTAATAGATAATGTTTGGTTTAATTGAGTTGGTATGAGATAAAATCTTCATACTGAATTCTTTTGCTATTTATAGCCTTGATCTGACCATCTAGATCTTTCTCACATTCTGATGGTTGTTATAAATGTTCACCATTGCTTAACTTCCTCTGTTTTTTCTTCTGTCATTTGTCCTATAACTTCTCCTTCACGATTTTTCTTCTATCGGCCTCTTAAACGATGATGTAGCATTGTTTGATACATTCCAGTTGTTATTACCAAGAAATCTTCTTCATGCATCTCCTCAAATCTTTAAATAGACCATGTGAATCTATACAACTTAAACGTGACCTATGCCGATTGGTTCTCATGAGGAATGGCGATAATGGAGATGCCCCACACGTAGCTTCGCCTTTGTAACAAGGTGAAAGCGATGTATGACACCCTCATTAATGCGGCATTTATTATCTACAAGTAGCAGCAGGCCAATAATCGCCCTTGATCGATTCATCATAACATGTCAACGATGGTCGCTCTTTATCGAAGCAAGAGTCGAACCCTGTGTCGACACATGTTCTTACATCGTTTTCCACAAAAAATCGCAATGATACCCTAATAAATGCTCCCTTACCTCGACCGATATAGGTGTCATTTGAAAATCATTTCATTCTTACGCCTTCATTCCCTCTTCTTCAAAGTAACTTCAAACTTCAACCCTTAATTGATGGCTACCTCCTCATCTTCTTCACCATCATTCCAGCAAAATGATCTTGTTATGGTGATGGATGCTCTTTCTCAGAAATGCATCGACAAGAAAGTTTTTAAATTTCCCATTAGAGACTACTATTGCATGGGCCTGACTTTTACTCCAACAACGGGTGTTAAAGAAGTTAGCATGATGGATGCTTTGTTTTCAATCTGTCCTAGTGAAACTCTGTTGATCCAATTAGAAAAAATCATGATCCTTCTAATGCTCTAAAGAACCCTTCGAGCATGGCTAAAAACCCTTCTTAAATGGGACGTTTGGTTTATTCGTGTCTCGACTCAATATGAGATAACATGGAGAGAATTGGGCATCTATGAATGCATCAAGCATTCCATCTATAACTATCCTTCAAATCCCGCTATTCTCGTTGCAACCTTAAGATTTTAGAGCTCTTTTACTAACACATTCTTCTTTGGTCGCAGTCCCATGAGTCCAATCATCTTCGACATCACGACTTTAACTCAACTTCTCCCTTTTGGTGAAGTCGTTAATTCAGGTTTCTCACAGAAAGAGACCAAATGCTTCACAAATAAGGTGATGTAGAGTGGGTTGTGGACGCTTTCATCTCCAAGATAGACAAGAGAAGGCCCAATCAAATGCGGAAGTGATCAAGACCGTCAAAATCCTAAAATAGGCATATCTCGCAAACCAGATTGAGCTATTCGACGTACCATATATGATTTTGGGGTAAGAGAAGCTACTTTAGCCACCCAACTTGCTACGTTGGGTTGCCAATGCCGAATTTGTGAGATTCCATCAGTTCGATGGTTGAATATCCTTTTTAATTTCATTTTTACTATTTATAGTAAGTATTAGTTCAATCATAACTCTTCATCCTTTAAGCTTTAGGAGTTGTACCCAACATGAAAAGGGCTTAGAAAATTTAGGAGAACAACGTGGTTAGGCCAAACAGGACACTTACGTTTTTGGCCAAAAACCACGAAGTCTAATAGAAATCATGACCATCTATAAATGGTAAGTTTACTATTTATAGTAAGTCACATTTTTTAGGGAGTTTGAGTTGGAGTTTAATTCTGAAATTTCTTCCTATGTTTGATATCACTATTTAAAGGGTTGTAAATTTATTTTTATCATTTATCAATTAATTTTTGAATTTATTAGAATTTATTTCTATTTTTTATTTTTCCTCGTGGATTCAAGGAATCTCTAAGGAGTCCAGAGAGCTCTGTGGATTCGGAGTAGTTATCCCTAAGGAAGATAGTGATCAACCTCATCATGTCCATCCTTGACTCATAAGGCCGGTAAAGCCTATTCTCACTTTTTACAGGCCTACCATAATCTCAATGGACCGGTCGATTATGAGGAACACATAGCTTTCCTTCTGCTTTGGATTTTCCATTACCTGCTCTGTATAAATGTCCTACAAGTCACCACTAAATACATTCATCTGGTTGAGGCCCTCGCTCAAGGTCGAAAACTTGCTTTAGCACCTTTTGTACTCGGCCACTTGTACAGGGGTATTTAGAAGTTGCTGCCAAGGGTCTATTTCTTAGAGGAGAACCGTTGTGGCTTCTTCAGATGTGAATTTACGAGTACTTTTGTCCTTCCATCATACTTGGCCCCATCCACTTTAAAGTCGTTTACTCTTCCTATAGCGAATGCATCATCAATTCCCCTCAATCAATCCAATCATTTTCTGTATATATGAGCAATTTATTTTTTCCTTTGAGTAGAAGCAAGAGGAATAGGTCATTTACTTCGTTTCATGATGGAGAATACAGTCCTAGCCGGTTCACTAGCTTATTTGCACATGAGAATGACCATGAGGCATCCCAGACACACCTAGCTTGGGAAAGCTACCTCATCGGCCAAGACCTTCCCTATGGAGGTACAATCATTTCTAACAAAAATGCCAAGGCTAGGATCGAGCAATTTTGTTTGAACTTGCTTGCTCACCAATTTGGTCTAGTCCAGTGCATCCCATATCTATCTACCCAGAAAACTTATAACCAACCCCCCTTTAGTCGGTCGGTCATCGACAATGCCGAACTCTATCAGTCTCTTCATTCTTCTTTTCAAGAAGCTAGCCTAGATGTTGATCTCCTATGGTATCCAAACCATTCACAAGCAATGGATGCTTTCCTTGTTTAGTGGGAGAACCAGTATAAAAAATTGATGAATAATTCTCTAAAAGATATTATAGCTCAACTTTCTTCCAAGATTGAGCTTAAAGGAAAGAAAATAACTACACCCTCATTAGCCAAATCGGTCATTGTGAAATCCCCTCGTATTTCACCAACCAAAGCAGCAATTGTCCCACCGAACTGTAAAAAAGTTATGGCAAAGATTTCTGTTATCCCTGCACCCCCAACAATTCGCCAACCTCCATCAGATCTAAGGAGAATCCTTAACTTAGGAGCTCGACTTGGTCCACCTCCTTAGCCTCCTATCCTGGTTCACAAACGCATCGACCCATCTCCCCAATCAAAAATTGCGAATCGATTATTGCCAACTTCATCGAGGCCATGACGACCATCAGGTATGTCCTCGGCTGAGGCCGTATCTTCCTTTGAAAAATATTTCAAAACTAAGTACTGGCCAGGTCTCTCCATCGCCGATTATTCAAAAGAGATCGAGGAAGACTTGAAATGTCACTAGGAAGCTCATTATAACAAATGCTGGAATAAATAGTGGCAGGATAAGGAAAGATTAAATAATCCTGATCTCCCTTTTGATGAAAAATATCTTACTACCTATCATCCTAATCCACCACCATTCCCTACTTCGAGGCAAGTGTTGGCGATGATTATTAAAAATCCTCATGCTATGGATAAATAATCCATCACTTACGTCGTTCATTCTGATTTAGGTGAAAATTATTTACCTATATATAATTATTCTAAATCTTCTTAACTTTCACATTCCCTGACTATACCTTTCTCTTGTAGTTACCTGAGAGTTATCGGCAGCTGAAAAATAAATCATTGTGGCGCAACCATTATAACAACGCTAACCAACAACCGATGTGCCTGAGATCACCGATATGCAGACCGTTGATTCTGAGAATACAGTCAGTGTTGAGGACCTTCCTTCCCATAATTCTCCTAAAATCATGACTCTCCCTTCAGAGTCTGAATGCATGATCGACATACCCCCAACACCTCCTGCTGCAATCGATCAAGAAGAAGAAGAGGCGCCCCTCCTTCACTTCTCTGGAAAAAGATCACCTCTCCAACCAGCAATTCCTTCACCTAACAAACAACTTCCTCCAATAATTAAAGAGTCTTCAGCTTGCGAGGTGACTGTTGTAGTGGTAAAAGAGATCACGATGATCAATGTTCCTAAGTCTAAACCACATCCATTACCCGCTTCCATACCAATAATAGTGAGTGATGCTCTGACTCTCATTACTTCTAATGAAGATGTGCTTCCAATCGACGACATCTTCTCCTCTCTCGAACAAGCTTTAGCCGAAGATCTTGTTGTGGCCGAGTCACCTTCTCTCTCGACCATTCTACAAAGCCTCAAAGAAGAATTCTAGATCCTCTTAGAGACTGCTACCTAGAACCTTGACAACCGAGATATCAACAAACTTGACTAATTAGTTGAGTCATATAATGTTGTAACGCCCATGAAAAATTCATACTTGGGTTCGAGTACCAACTCGACCCGAAATTGCGTAGAATTCATTCCTTTAGAAAATGTGACTAGGTTAGCTAGTGCAACGTTGGAATAGCTGGGAAATGGTCCCTGATCGCTTTAAATACGTTCTACGAGGCCCGAAGCGAGTGGAACCAAGGGTGCTATAATGCTCTAAAGCCTCGGATCAAACTCTAAGCCGGTTTGTTCTCGGGACCTCCTTGAAACTTTGTATTGGATCTAGACCGCGCGTCGGAAGTCCGATACCTCCTATCTTAGACCGTTAGGACCGTCTAGCTGGGCTTGACACTCATTCCAAAAATCAAGTCAAACCGATGATCACAGGCTATTTCATTGAGCCCGGACCGAAGAGAGTGTGAATAGGGACATAGTTGGAATTTCAAATTCAAATCTGGCACACAAATTTGACGCATCAGTATTAAGCATTCTGACCGTCAGAATACAGCCAAATTACACCCTTGGATCAGGAAAAATATCTATTATATATCACGAGACTTATAGGCCTGATCTTGGTGCGGTGACCGTTAAACTGAAACTGGGCCGCCACGTGCGATCTGGGAACCCAACCGGTCTGAAAACTGGATGTATGCTAGATCTAGTATGCATGAGCTTAAGTCCGACCGCATCTGGCCTGGGGACCTCCAGAAATGCCCTTTTGGACCGAAACGGCCCCGATTTGGTTAGGCACCAAGTAAACATTGTTCCCAAGCCTATTTTGGGAATGTTTTAGGCTATAAAAGGGGTTGAAACCCTCACTCCTCTCTCCCATCCGAATTTGAGAGAAGCCCTAGCTTGGGAGAGAGAAAAAGAGTGAGAGATTGTGAGAGAGTGGGAGAGTTCTTCCCGCCACTTGTGCTACGTGTTGCACATGCTTAAGCAACACTCCTCTACCGCTTTCCCGGCGATTCCACCGCAATCCTAGGTAAGTAAAAATCCTAAATAGATGTTGATTTGAGTTTTCCTTGTTTCCATAGCGATGTAGCTTATGGATCTTATGTATTAGGCTCCTTACTCGCCGTAGACGAAGCATATACACTCCGCTTCAATTCCCGAGTCTACAAGACACTAGGTGAGGATTTTAGACGCTTTGATTGACGGTTCCCAATGCTTTCAATGTCGTTTAATAGTAGATTCTTGACGGCATCGCCGTTTGACATGTACAAAATGCTCTCCGTTTCCCGTTTCGTAAGCTAACGAAGAATATGAGATTTAGGGCATTTTAGTCATTTGTAGGAAGTACTGTTTACATTCATATTTTGCTGATGTGATTGACATGGTTTGTTGTCGCATTAGGAAGTTAGGAATGCGTGCATAATTAGTTTGGCGAAGAGATTCGCCTAGTTGCACACTTTGGGTCGACATACTATATGTAGACTTAAGTGTGTAGTGTATGTGTTTGTATAAATGCTTGTATTAGTATGTATTGTATTAAATGATGTTATTTGATAGTTTGTGATTGATTTTTCAATTATTATGCTGACCTAAATGATTTTCTACATGTTGACAAAATGCATGATTTCATTACATGCATGGAATATATGTGCTTGAGGATTTGCTTAAGTTGAATATGCATGGGAAGTATGCCTTGAAGATTTGCTTAAGTTGAATGCTATAACATGTGCTAACATGCTCACATGATGTATTTCAATTCCAATACCTTCTTATAGTGTTAATGTAATTCCATAGATGTGTGGGACTTGACTTAGTCCAGGCAGTCGGTAACCGAGCGAATTCGTGGCTGACTGGTCATAGCCACGAACGACGCGTCGATGAATGTGATTCGTGTTGAGAGTTGGCGGCAGTGGTTAGGCCACGCGAAGTGTTTTACGCACTTCATGTCGTTCAATTCGAGATGCGATCGCGCTAGTCGAGCCCGTCAAGTAACCCGACTGGCCGATGTTTGTTCACCTTGTATGAATCATAACTGCTTGAACCTAGGGTACTGAACTTACCATTGTAAATCCTATTAACCGTGGTACCTTGATCCACGAAGACTCATGAGCCGGGCATGGTGGTATGGGACACCGTGGTCGAGCTGTCGGCCTACGCTGGGGCCACAAACCTCCCCGTAGTGACCAGTGAGCACCTTGACTCGTGAGCAGATTATGGTGGTATGGGACACTATATTCTAGCTGTCGGCCTACACTGATCAGGCGACGAGCCCTTTGTAGTGACCGCGAGCGTATTCTGAGTTCACGGGAGGCGACGACCCTTCTGTGCAGTAGAGTACAGTAGGCCTGTATTGATAAGGTGATGGGGGAGCGGTGCAACGAGTGCGAGCAACAGCCCTGGCAGCCCTTGCAGTGACCTACGAAATGTACATCGTATGAGATTACTAGGAGTGACGACCCTAGACAGGATCCGTGTTGGGATTGATACAAGGGAGGTACCTTAGTTTCCCAATCCTGCTGTTTGAATGGACTAATAACAACTTGGTAATCATATCACCATAGCATTGCATGTGCCTGGAAGATGTGGAGCACTCTAGGGAGTGTGGCATGCCGCGGTCGTAAGATGTTGCCGTATGAGGGTGATCGTCGGTGAGGGCATACATCACGTCATATCATCTTGCATTAACAACAGTATTAGGACTTGTCTGATTTACTGCTTTACTATTATCGCGTGATTGAATTGTGAACATGCTAATCTTTGCTCTATGATTCCACTGAGTTGATCACTCATTCCCACGTTACGGGATGGTGTTTGCAACACCCACCAGACCCTGTTGTAGTTGCAGGTGACGACGAGATCCAGGAGGTGGAGCCGGAGATTGACGAGGACCAGGATGAGTTCTCGTATATGCAGTATCATGACGGCTTCCCGTAGGCGACCTGGATCGAGGGGACATCAGTGGGACTTTTCTTTTTGAACATTATTCTTTTGTTATGTACATGTATATGAGACTCAGAGATGTAGTCATACTTTGGAGACAGTTGAGATTACTTTGTTTTTCCATACAGTGATATATATCTTGTTTAGTCTTCCGCTTGCTTTTATCACTGGATCTGAAGTATGAATTGCAGTTTTGGTATACTTTTACTCATGTGAATGCTTTAAATCAGACAACATCGAATCATAACCATTTTTGTTGCATAAGTGACGGTCTGGAACTCGGGAGTTGAGTTTATACACGACCCCCGATTTTCAGGGTGTTACAAGTTGGTATCAGAGAATGAATGAGAGTATACTGGGCCTGGGTTATGGTCTTGCGACGTACGCTGTCGCTTCTTTTGACTTAGGTGGGTGCGAGAAGGGTCTAGAAACACTTCTAGGATCACAGATTCGCCGATTGGCGAAGTCTATAAGGATCGATCGCAAGATCGAGTCTGTAACGTATCTCGGGTCGCGTAAAGCGACCCGAATCACTTCTAAGCTATAGGAAGTCGGGTGGAGACGTCCTATGAGCGGTTTTAAACCGCAAAAGTGAATCTTTGGGCCGTGGAATGACTACGACTCCAGTAATCAATCGCCAGGGCTTAAAAACCCCGTTTTGCCAAAAATTCTCAAAATTCCTTCTCTAAACACTTCAACCTTCAGTTCTTTCTTATCCATTTCATGTTAGGCATCAAACCTAATGTGAAAATAACACAAATTAGTACATTCACCAAATTTTACAGTGAATAGTAAAATTTCATGAAAAATGGCCATAAGGCCATTCTAACTTCACTTTCTTTAGCAACTAAGGAGCTAGAAAGATGTACTGGATCCTTCTACCCCAAATTCATATGCTGCATCATATGGTTTGGTATTCGGGATTACGATGTGAACCCGGAAATCCCCAAACACATGTTTGGGCTCATAGGGACCAAAATATAATGAACCAAGGGGTGGGACCAACTTTTTTGGGGCCCTGGGACCATGGGGGACCAGACCCATGGGGTCCCGCTGGCCAACCTGAAGGTTGGCCGGCGATGCCATCGCCGGCCGGGCGATGCATCGCCGGCCGGCCACCTCTGTTGGTGCTGCCCTTTGGGCGCACCCACTTAAATACCTCCCCCATCACTCCTAGCTACCTTCCATCCCACGAAAACCTCTAAAACACCCCTCTCCTTCACAAACAGCCCCCTTGCATACCCTAGATTTGATTTTCAGCACTCCATTCCAAACCCCGGCGACCCAAACCCCTCCTAAACCCTTCCTTGGCCAAAACCGACCACCACCCATTGATTATTGGGTGTTGGCAGCCCCTTTCCTTGAAGATTTTCCCATTTGGAGCTCCAAAATCCCCCAAATAGTGCTGAAATCGTGAGCAGCTCCATTCCATCTTTTTGTTCTTATTTTTCCCTGAAACTATAGCCTTGGGAAGCTTGAAGCATCCCTCTACGACGCCTAGATTTCCTTTTGTCAGATTGGGCAGCCATTTCTCCGCATTTTCGACGTTTTCCATGGCTTTCGTGGAAGCTATTTTGGGTCTTTTGTCGCTCTCATCCATCCTGTCTTTGATGGGTAAGAGGAAAACTGCAACAGACGAGGCTGGGCCGAGCCGCCCTGCTCGATTGAGAAGACCGCGGGGTGGTGCCGCAAGTTCAAGCGCCGCCGCAGGTCCAGCTGCAGTCCTGGAGTGCCGTACAAAGCGGGATTTGGATCCCCATGCACATCTTGGACGAACCATTCTATCAGAGATGTCTCATGGTGAATACACTGATCGTAGAGTGTTATTTGAGGCGGACGTAGATGGACGGTTGTTCGGCGAATATCTGTTGTTCGAACGCATTGAAGCTGCGCACTGGGGACCGATCTTTGAAGCTCGCGCTCGTGCTAATGTGAGCACCGTTCGTGCCTTCTATGCTAGCATCCAAAATCCCACCTTGGAGCCCTTGCAGTTCAAAATCCCTTTTGGTAGAGATCGGATGGCTACGATCGACGTCCGGTTGGTTGCGTGACTTCTCAATGTGCCTCTAGGTGATGTACATCCAAGTGAGAAGAATTTGAGGACTAGACGTGAACGAGATCGCCGCACCAGGTTTCTGTGCGGTAAGTTGGTTCCATGGCAGCCTAATAATAGCCTCAAGGCGACGTACATGTCTGAGGATTTGCGTCTGCTGCATCACATCTGCACGTTCAATGTTTATCCTAGGTCGACGAACCGCATTGAATGTACACGTCTTATGGTCGATTTCTTATTTCTGGTGGCACAGGGAGAGAACGTATGTATGGCCACTTTCATCTTACGGCAGATAGTTCTCATAGCCAGGTCGAGAAGAACATCCGAATCCCTTCCCTTTGGCTGACTCATTTGCAAGATTGCGCTTGAGTTTGCCTATAGACTTGGACCCGAGTTGCCGGTATCGATTCACACCATCGATGAGTCGACGATGGTTAAGATGAAGATTGGGTCGCAATATCGTGAAAATCAACTTGAAAGGGATAGTGGGGACGACTTTGATGAAGAGGAAGATCAAAGCGAAGGAGAACCTAGTGCAGAGGTTCAGGAAGAGACTCAGGAAGAAGCAGAAGAGGAGGCTCAGGATACTGATGAGAGCCCTCCTCCTTCTGCGCAGACTACTATTGACGATCGCATTGCTCGGATGGAGGAGAGTCAGACCGCTTTGCGAAGGGAAGTCCAAGAACTTCGAGCAGAGGTCGCTGATGCCAAGGCCGTTACGAAGAAGAAATTTGGCAAGGTGACTCGCACCTTGAAGGCAATCCTGTGTTGTTTACAGGATAAGGGTGCTCCTCCTCCGTCGCCAGACTCCGACTAGCGACGCGATCTTTGATGTTGTTATGAGTAGTTAGCCATTTTCTGTTTTATGTGTGTAAGCCTGTTGAGGCTAGTGCTTTGCTTATGTTGCTGTTGCTTAACTGTCTTAATTTCCATATCATTCTAGTCATGATGCTTGTAAGGATATATCCCTTGTATTGTGACAATTTTGATTAATTGAAATGCATGGAATGCCTTCGACTCTTTAGTGAATGATTATGGTGTATTTGAGCAATTGAGACTGACAAGGTTGCGCCCTATTTTGAATATAGGGAATGCCACCTAAGACTACGAGGAGCGCGGTTCGGCTTTCGTTGTCTGAGCAGATGGATCAGACTCCCTCTCAGTCTGGCACTCGTCCGGACCCTGCTGTGGGCCCGATTCCTGAGACTGTTCGATCGTCTCAGCCTGCTGTTGGTCCTACAGATGGACCACCGCCATTTACACCATCAGTTAGAGAGCCACAGCGCGCATCTACTTCCGCACCTCATCTGCCACAGCCTGCTCCACCACCTGATAGATTCGAGCAGATGATGGCTATGATGCTACAGCAGCAGCAGCTATTGACTACCATAGTCGGGACTTTAGCCCAGGGTGGGGGTGCGACTGCACCTACTCCTCCTACACCACCTGCGCATCCAGCTAAGGATGCCTATACTTACGCCCAGGATGAGGGCATAGCACTTCCTGCGCAGCCTGCTTTCCCTGCGGGGAACCCTGCCGACACACCGGGCCTTCTGGAGCGATTTCAGCGCTTGCGGCCTCCTACTTTCACGGGTTCTCACAGACCCGAGGAGGCTGAGTTTTGGCTCGACCGAGTGTCGAAGATTCTGCGCATGTTGCACTGTACTGAGGCAGAGCAGGTAGAGCTGGCTACCTTCCAGTTTGAGAGAGAGGCCAGTATGTGGTGGGATAGTGTATTGCGGACTGTTACCGCAGACTTCGTATGGACATGGGCAGCATTCGAGTTTCGCTTCCATGAGAAGTATTATCCTCAGACCTACAGGCACGAGAGGGAGAATGAGTTTCTCCGTCTCAGGCAGGCAGCGATAACGGTCACCGAGTATGAGCATCGGTTCACAGAGTTGGGCAGGTACGTCCCGACGATTCTAGCTGATGAGCAGATGCGCATACGGCGCTTTTTGGAGGGCTTGCGACCGGATATTCGGTCGAAGATGTGCTGCATCAGTTTCTCCTCCTATGCGGAGTTAGTTCACATGTCCATGCGGGCAGAGCAGGACGTGGATCGACTTGCGCGATCACGAGGCCCGACTACTTCCAGGCCGCGACCGGAGTTGCCAGATAGGCCCTTCGCGGGCAAGAGGCCTCGCATTGATCCTCCTACCAGGACCACGGCGCCAGTGGGACCGTTTCGGCGCCCTGATCTATCATGCACATACTGTGGGAGGACGGGCCACCTAGCGCAGAGTTGCTTTTCGAGGATGCGGGACAGTGGGTTCTCGCCGCCGCAGAAGATTGATCGTGTACGTCCACAGGCGATATCAGCACCGCCTATACGGTTAGCTCCTGCGCAGTCCTCTTTCAGACCCACAGTATCGCAGATTCGACAGCCCCCACGGCCCTTGACACAGCGGCCGAACCGGCCACAGCAGGCTTGAGTTCATGCACTGACCGCTGAGGTAGCTACGACGCCGACTTTCTAGCATTCAGCCTTCGAGGTCACGGGCCATATCGGAGGTACTCCCGTTCTTGTCATGGTGGACACTGGTTCCACGATTTCCTTGATATCGCGTGCCGTAGTCAGACGTCTTGGGTTGCAGACTATCACTATGGATAGCGTGCGAGTCCTTGCAGCTCATGGAGATTATTCGGATGTCACCCAGATGTGTGAGGGTTGTTTAGTTGATCTGGGAGGCAGGACGATGACTCTTAATCTGGTCGTCGATCCCTCGCTCGTATATCTCGACGTCATTCTTGGCATGGACTGGTTGACTGCAGCGAGAGCCGAGATTGACTGCGAGGCTCGTGTGGTGACGGTGTACGAGCCTGAGGGCACGCCTTTCACATTTTCAGTGCGGGTAAATCTTCCTTTCCGCATTCTTAGCTACGTCACTCTATTGCGCGACGCTGGTGCCCAGGTACTTGAGCAGACGCCAGTTGTTTCTGAGTTCGGGGATCTATTCAGGAAGATCCCTGGTTTGCCGCCCCGACGTGAGATCGATTTCACTATCGATCTGATTCCTGGTTCTACACCCGTCTCACTGCCGACGTATCGCATGGCACCATGTGAGATGGAGGAGTTGAGGACGCAGATTGATGGTCTACTAGAGCTTGGCCTTATACGGCCTAGCGTATCTCCTTGGGGAGCACCGGTCTTGTTCGTGAAGAAGAAGGATGGTTCGCTGCGATTGTGTATTGATTATCGCAGGCTGAACCAACTCACAGTGAAGAACAAGTACCCTTTGCCCAGGATCGACGACTTGTTTGATCAGTTGAGAGGAGCGCAGTACTTCTCGAAGATTGATCTTCAGTCAGGATATCATCAGCTGCGCGTCAGAGATGAGGACGTGCAGAAGACAGCGTTCAGGACCAGTTTTGGTCATTACGAGTTCCTTGTGATGTCGTTCGGTCTCACGAACGCACCGGCCGTGTTCATGGATCTGATGAACCGGGTATTGCGGCCTTTCCTCTATCGATTCGTCGTTGTCTTCATCGACGACATTTTAGTATACTCTAGGAGTCGAGAGGAGCATGAGGAGCACTTGCGTTTGGTCCTTGATACGCTCAGACAGCATCAGTTGTTCGCACAGTATAAGAAGTGCGACTTCTGGAAGCAGGAGGTGAAGTTTCTGGGACACGTGGTGTCCAAGGATGGCATGGCAGTTGACCTGTCTAAGGTAGCTGCGGTGCAGGACTGGGAGCAGCCTGGTTCTGTCACTGAGGTGAGGAGTTTCTTGGGTCTCGCTGGCTACTATCGGCGCTTCATTCAGGATTTCTCGAAGATCGCGAGACCCTTATCTCAGTTGACACGGAAGGACGTGAAGTTCGCCTGGAATGATAAGGCGGAGTCAGCTTTTCAGGAGCTGAAGGACAGACTTACGTCCGCCCCTGTGCTAGTATTGCCAGAGCAAGGGGTTAAATACACTATATACACTGACGCGTCTAGCGTTGGTTTGGGTTGTGTCCTTATGCAGAGGGACAGGGTAATTTCGTATGCCTCGAGACAATTAAGGAAGCACGAGGAGAATTACCCTACACACGACCTGGAGTTGGCAGCCGTGATATTCGCACTGAGACTCTGGAGACATTACCTCTATGGAGAGGAGTTCGAGCTCTTTTGCGACCACAAGAGCCTCAAGTACATATTCACACAGCGGGACTTGAATATGAGGCAGCGGCGATGGATGGAGACGCTGAAGGACTTCAAGTTTGAAGTCTCTTACCATCCTGGGAAGGCGAACCTTGTGGCTGATGCGTTGAGCCGCAAGAAGGCGATAGAGTTTGCGGCTCCGCTGATGGTTGCCGAGTGGGATATGGTTGAGTTTTTGCGAGACTTTGAGCAGAAACTCACCGTAGAGGAGCCATTTGAGTTCATCGCACATGTTCAGGTGCGATCCCAGATCGATGACCGTGTCATCGAGGCGCAGAGGGACGACGCGCATCTTACTGAGCTTCGAGAGCAGGCCAGTGATGATGCTGACGCCGACTGGCGAGTTGGTATGGATGAAGGCTTACGTTACCGTGGCCGCCTATGTGTTCCTGATGTCACTGACTTGAGACGAGAGATTCTCGAGGCTGCGCATTCTACTAGACTCGCGATGCATCCAGGCAGTACGAAGATGTATCGTGACGTGAAGAGGACGTATTGGTGGGAAGGTATGAAGACCCACATTGCTGAGTTCGTGTCCCGTTGTCTCACTTGTCAGCAGGTGAAGGCAGAGCATCGCCGACCACCTGGACTTTTGCAGCCTATGCCGATTGCAGAGTGGAAGTGGGATTTCATTTCCATGGACTTCATTTCTGGGTTGCCGAAGACGAGGAAGGGGCATGATTCCATTTGGGTGATCGTCGACCGATTGACGAAGTCGGCGCACTTCCTACCGATCAGAGTTACGAACTCTGCAGACGAGCTGGCTAGATTGTATATTAGAGAGATCGTGCGTCTGCATGGAGTTCCGTTGGAGATCGTGTCGGACAGAGACACGCGGTTCACTTCTATTTTCTGGACTCGCATTCAGGAGGCTATGGGTGTGAAGTTGAAGTTCAGTACTGCCTTCCACCCACAGACGGACGGACAGACGGAGCGAGTGAACCAGATCCTGGAGGACATGTTGCGAGCTTGCGCATTGGACTTCAAGGACAGTTGGGATGACTTTCTTGCATATGCGGAGTTTGCGTACAACAATAGCTTCCAGGCGAGTATCGGCATGGCACCTTATGAGGCGCTGTATGGGCGACCTTGTCGCGCACCGCATTGCTGGTTAGAGGTCGGTGAGCGCAGCTTGATTGGCCCAGAGTTGGTGCAGGCGACGTCAGAGAAGATTGATATTATTCGACGTCGGCTTCTTACAGCGCAGAGCAGACAGAAGAGCTACGCCGATACGAGACGGAGACCACTAGAGTTCACAGTCGGGGATCATGTGTTTTTGCGAGTTTCCCCTATGAAGGGAGTCCTTCGGTTCGGAAAGAAAGAGAAGCTGGCACCGCGATTCATTGGTCCATTTCAGATCCTCGATCGTGTGGGAGCAGTGGCTTACCGATTGGCTTTACCCACGCCCCTCGCGAGCGTCCACAACGTATTTCATGTTTCTATGCTGAAGAAGTACGTTGCTGATCCTTCTCATATCATCAGATGGGAGCAGGTGCAGTTAGGAGAGGATGTTACTTATATCCTGCGACCGACACGCATCTTAGACCGGAAGGAGCAGGTACTGCGTAGCAAGGTGATTCCCCTTGTGAAGGTACTATGGACATATCATACTGAGGAGGAGGCTACTTGGGAGACAGAAGCCGAGATCAGAAAGAACTACCCACAGCTTCTCGAGGAGTACGAAAAGGTACAAAATTTCGAGGACGAAATTATTTGTTAAGGGGGGTAGATTGTAACGCCCGTGAAAAATCCATACTTGGGTTCGAGTACCAACTCGACCCGAAATTGCGTAGAATTCATTCCTTTAGAAAATGTGACTAGGTTAGCTAGTGCAACGTTGGAATAGCTGGGAAATGGTCCCTGATCGCTTTAAATACGTTCTACGAGGCCCGAAGCGAGTGGAACCAAGGGTGCTATAATGCTCTAAAGCCTCGGATCAAACTCTAAGCCGGTTTGTTCTCGGGACCTCCTTGAAACTTTGTATTGGATCTAGACCGCGCGTCGGAAGTCCGATACCTCCTATCTTAGACCGTTAGGACCGTCTAGCTGGGCTTGACACTCATTCCAAAAATCAAGTCAAACCGATGATCACAGGCTATTTCATTGAGCCCGGACCGAAGAGAGTGTGAATAGGGACATAGTTGGAATTTCAAATTCAAATCTGGCACACAAATTTGACGCATCAGTATTAAGCATTCTGACCGTCAGAATACAGCCAAATTACACCCTTGGATCAGGAAAAATATCTATTATATATCACGAGACTTATAGGCCTGATCTTGGTGCGGTGACCGTTAAACTGAAACTGGGCCGCCACGTGCGATCTGGGAACCCAACCGGTCTGAAAACTGGATGTATGCTAGATCTAGTATGCATGAGCTTAAGTCCGACCGCATCTGGCCTGGGGACCTCCAGAAATGCCCTTTTGGACCGAAACGGCCCCGATTTGGTTAGGCACCAAGTAAACATTGTTCCCAAGCCTATTTTGGGAATGTTTTAGGCTATAAAAGGGGTTGAAACCCTCACTCCTCTCTCCCATCCGAATTTGAGAGAAGCCCTAGCTTGGGAGAGAGAAAAAGAGTGAGAGATTGTGAGAGAGTGGGAGAGTTCTTCCCGCCACTTGTGCTACGTGTTGCACATGCTTAAGCAACACTCCTCTACCGCTTTCCCGGCGATTCCACCGCAATCCTAGGTAAGTAAAAACCCTAAATAGATGTTGATTTGAGTTTTTCTTGTTTCCATAGCGATGTAGCTTATGGATCTTATGTATTAGGCTCCTTACTCGCCGTAGACGAAGCATATACACTCCGCTTCAATTCCCGAGTCTACAAGACACTAGGTGAGGATTTTAGACGCTTTGATTGACGGTTCCCAATGCTTTCAATGTCGTTTAATAGTAGATTCTTGACGGCATCGCCGTTTGACATGTACAAAATGCTCTCCGTTTCCCGTTTCGTAAGCTAACGAAGAATATGAGATTTAGGGCATTTTAGTCATTTGTAGGAAGTACTGTTTACATTCATATTTTGCTGATGTGATTGACATGGTTTGTTGTCGCATTAGGAAGTTAGGAATGCGTGCATAATTAGTTTGGCGAAGAGATTCGCCTAGTTGCACACTTTGGGTCGACATACTATATGTAGACTTAAGTGTGTAGTGTATGTGTTTGTATAAATGCTTGTATTAGTATGTATTGTATTAAATGATGTTATTTGATAGTTTGTGATTGATTTTTCAATTATTATGCTGACCTAAATGATTTTCTACATGTTGACAAAATGCATGATTTCATTACATGCATGGAATATATGTGCTTGAGGATTTGCTTAAGTTGAATATGCATGGGAAGTATGCCTTGAAGATTTGCTTAAGTTGAATGCTATAACATGTGCTAACATGCTCACATGATGTATTTCAATTCCAATACCTTCTTATAGTGTTAATGTAATTCCATAGATGTGTGGGACTTGACTTAGTCCAGGCAGTCGGTAACCGAGCGAATTCGTGGCTGACTGGTCATAGCCACGAACGACGCGTCGATGAATGTGATTCGTGTTGAGAGTTGGCGGCAGTGGTTAGGCCACGCGAAGTGTTTTACGCACTTCATGTCGTTCAATTCGAGATGCGATCGCGCTAGTCGAGCCCGTCAAGTAACCCGACTGGCCGATGTTTGTTCACCTTGTATGAATCATAACTGCTTGAACCTAGGGTACTGAACTTACCATTGTAAACCCTATTAACCGTGGTACCTTGATCCACGAAGACTCATGAGCCGGGCATGGTGGTATGGGACACCGTGGTCGAGCTGTCGGCCTACGCTGGGGCCACAAACCTCCCCGTAGTGACCAGTGAGCACCTTGACTCGTGAGCAGATTATGGTGGTATGGGACACTATATTCTAGCTGTCGGCCTACACCGATCAGGCGACGAGCCCTTTGTAGTGACCGCGAGCGTATTCTGAGTTCACGGGAGGCGACGACCCTTCCGTGCAGTAGAGTACAGTAGGCCTGTATTGATAAGGTGATGGGGGAGCGGTGCAACGAGTGCGAGCAACAGCCCTGGCAGCCCTTGCAGTGACCTACGAAATGTACATCGTATGAGATTACTAAGAGTGACGACCCTAGACAGGATCCGTGTTGGGATTGATACAAGGGAGGTACCTTAGTTTCCCAATCCTGCTGTTTGAATGGACTAATAACAACTTGGTAATCATATCACCATAGCATTGCATGTGCCTGGAAGATGTGGAGCACTCTAGGGAGTGTGGCATGCCGCGGTCGTAAGATGTTGCCGTATGAGGGTGATCGTCGGTGAGGGCATACATCACGTCATATCATCTTGCATTAACAACAGTATTAGGACTTGTCTGATTTACTGCTTTACTATTATCGCGTGATTGAATTGTGAACATGCTAATCTTTGCTCTATGATTCCACTGAGTTGATCACTCATTCCCACGTTACGGGATGGTGTTTGCAACACCCACCAGACCCTGTTGTAGTTGCAGGTGACGACGAGATCCAGGAGGTGGAGCCGGAGATTGACGAGGACCAGGATGAGTTCTCGTATATGCAGTATCATGACGGCTTCCCGTAGGCGACCTGGATCGAGGGGACATCAGTGGGACTTTTCTTTTTGAACATTATTCTTTTGTTATGTACATGTATATGAGACTCAGAGATGTAGTCATACTTTGGAGACAGTTGAGATTACTTTGTTTTTCCATACAGTGATATATATCTTGTTTAGTCTTCCGCTTGCTTTTATCACTGGATCTGAAGTATGAATTGCAGTTTTGGTATACTTTTACTCATGTGAATGCTTTAAATCAGACAACATCGAATCATAACCATTTTTGTTGCATAAGTGACGGTCTGGAACTCGGGAGTTGAGTTTATACACGACCCCCGATTTTCAGGGTGTTACAAATGTCTTTTCTTACTCAGATCCTATCCTTATGGACAAATCACCGACCCTCTATGAGTTTTTGGGATTTGTTAAAGAGAAACATAGGCTATGCACTATCATTGGCCATATTGAAGCAGAACACACCTCAATAGAATCTCAATTGTCTTTTGTTAGAGATGTTGCCAACAAGCTCTTGACAAGCGTTGCCAAGCTAAAATATGGGGGCCAAAATAGTAACTCTGGAGGCAAAACTACTAAATCTGAAGAAAAGTTATGTAAAAAAGCACACTGAACATGATCATTAAAAGAGATTGGTTAGGGACCTGGCAACATCTGCTAAAGTTCAAACAACAACTGTAACGCCCCAGTTTTCAGAACCCAAGTGCGCGACTCGCATTCCAAAAATCCATGAGTTAACTAATAAAATAGTAATCAATAAGTGATTCAAAGTGCAAATAGTGGAAATAAAACATATATAATATAGATATAATCTAAAATGTGAACAATATCCTGGCCCACTCAGTTGGGGGCCATATACAAAACTTCAAGTTTAAATATAAAAATTTTAAATAAACTATCAAAAGGGAAACTATTGGTTGAGGCCATAATATGTCACAACCTCCTAATATGACTCCTCATCACAAGACTCCTCCTTGCCTGCAGCCTCCTCCTGATCTATCATGAGTCCATCTGTCCCTATATCCTTTGTACGGTTGAACATTAATGAATGAGTAGCCAGCTCAGTGTGATCTCCCCTCAAGATTATACACCGTCGCCCCAGACAAGAAATAACATAAAATATACAGGCAATCTAAAACACAGCAGATGTAGTCTTATTATGTGAATGAATGCGTGAATACAATCATCGCCCCGGGGATGCTCATCCGTATGGCTCATCACCCACGCAATCATTGTCCCAGGTAAGATATCCAGACATACACTGAGCTTGTCACCCATGTAATCATTATCCCGGGTAAGACATCCAGACGGACAGATACGTACATTACATCCGATAGCAGTAGATGCTGGTATGTGTCATGTATGCGTGATTAGCCAATCCGTTGTTAGTCCAATTACACTCAGCCAGTTTAATGAAGCTCACAATCACTAGGGGGAGCTCATGGCCCAGTATAGGCCGACAGCTTGGGAATAGTGTCCCATGACCACCATTCCCGGCTCATGAGACTACCGCCTTAGGGTGTGTATAGAAACCCATCAACACGTGACCAATCAATTCTCAATACAAAGGGACTACCACCGTATGCTGACTAGGAATTAAGTATCGAAATCATTAAATACAACGACTAAAATAAGACGATATGTATGGTTTAAATACGAGTAAACAACTATGATAATAAATGTCGCAAATTCCATTCCATAGTCAGGTAAGTGAAATCACTCCATAGATGGTAAACCTCATAAATTAACTTTCCACTAATCATAACCTCCATGTCGAGGGTCCACCTTTATCAAAATCAATTCCGTTACACCCTAAGCATGGACTCTCTTCAATGAAAGTTTCCTTAGAGAGATTTCGAGTCACATGTGTCTTAAAATCAATACAATACTCAAAGAAGTTGGTATGAAAATCTGATAGCATGGTTAAATAAGGCCATATGCAGTTTAAGAGACCCTTAAGTAGTCAAGTCCTAACATTCATATGATCATAACTTATCAGTTCTAAGGCATGTATCCAACAAGTTGATCAAATGATTTTATTCATTCTAAAACTTGTATTCAAGTAATCTACACTACCGAAAAAAGGGGCAAAGGATATAGACCACGTTAGTTTTTTGCTACAGATATAAACCTTAGCTATGGTTGTTACGGTTTGAATCCATAGCTAAAAAGTTGATACACTATGAATAATTAATGGTGTTGTAAGGGGCTCTATGAGGCCTAAAAAAAATTGTGTTATATCTAAGTCGTCTATATATTTATAAATATTATGTTAGAGGATAAAAAAAAATAAAATCAACTAGATCGAAGCCTTAAGTGGACAATAGGTAGGAAACATGGATATTAAATTATAGTTGCTTCTTATGATGTGGTCCACTTAGGCCTTCAATATATCTAAAATTTGGTGTTATAAACTAAAATTATTTATTAAAATTATTTATTGGAATGGATTAACAAAATACATCATGGTGGGCCCCACGGAGCCCCTATCCTGACCGTCTGCGTCCGTCCGGCCCAAATTTGGGTGCACGCTCAAAATAGAGCCATGCCCAAAGAGGGTATTTCACTCTCTCTCTCTCTCTCTCTCTCTCTCTCTCTCTCCATTCCCTAATCAGAGCTTTCCCTAAGCTCTTCTTTCCCTAATCCTCTCTCTCCCTCCTGATCTGTGCTCCATCTCTCTCATTCTCCTCCCTCTCTCTCCAATGCATCAGCGTGAAGAAACACAGGTCGTGAATGTCCTCCTCTCTCTCTCTCTCCATTGCATCAGTCGTACGTTGTGATGCTCCTCACCATAGGTTTGATATCTTCTTCTACTTTTATCTCTTTTTCGGTCTTTCAGATTTGATATACGCTAACTATTTGATGAAATGGCATGCTATCTATTTGTTAAAATGGCTGGATGAGATTTTTTTTTAAAAAATATTCTATAATTTTAGATGCATGCTAATAGTTGTTCATGCTCTTTAAATCTTCTGTAATTTAAAAAGAATATATTAATACACACTTATGTGGTGAGTGGAATGTCCTGATTTTTTTAGAATAGAAAAATCTCAAAAAGAGTGACCATATGATAGAATCTCGAATCTGATCTCATATGTAAAAAACACCCGATGTTCCAACCATTAATAGATGGACTATTGAAAGAAAATGTCAACTGTTCGTATTCAACTAACAAATCAATGGTTCTGAGTCATCCTTTAGCATGGAAAATCTACAAATCCATGAACGGCGGGTGACAACCATCAAACGATCGCTTCTGGTGGCCCTATGGGTCGACATAAGTCGCCTAGCCTCACTTGTAACTCATTTTTTTCTAAGATTTTCTAGAAAACATTCATACATGTTGTAATAGGATGCATCCATGCTTTACTAGTTGGATATGTTTTGAATAGGTGTTTTGGGTGTTCGCTCCTATATCATGCTGTTTTGGGCCAATACGGGTATATTGTTGGTGGTTAATTTACTAGTTTGAATGGTTGGGCTGGTCATGTTCAAAATATTAATTTTTCTAGGTCTGGTCTCAGCCCATTGCTACCTCTAATTTTCAATGACCCAAAATGTTTGATGGTGGGCCTTATCATGGTTAGAGGATTACAAAAAATACTCCCAAAACATTTCAAAATATTAGTTTTTCTAAGTTGAGGCCTAGCCTATAGCTAGCTCTAATTTAATTTCAATGACTCAAGATGCTTTTATGGTGGCCTAGCCATGGATAGAGGATTCCCAAAAAGTTGTGCCAAATTGAAATATTTGAAGTTGTAGATTATTCAAAAATCAAAAGAGAGCGGACACATTCAAAGAAAAAGAGATAAAGGTCATATTATTAGGATAACCATAGGCTATTCCAAGTGAATTATGCTAAATCAAATGATGAGAATAATAAGCCAAAGAAATAAAAGAACTTGTGTGACACTACTAGAAGAAGAAATATTTCTAATATTATTCTAGCAACTAGCTAGACTATGAAAAGTACATGGAACTTGATTTATGGTCCACATTATTATTTGAGGCTTTGTGCATCTAAGAGCACTCAGGATACCCAGTGCATCAATATACCCAGGTCAACCATAAGTCATATGCCTATTTAAGTTATATAATTGGATACTTGTAGAAAGGAACCATCTTAAGATGTTTTTCCCTAAAAATCAAGCAAGCCTACTTATAAAGAAGTGAGCAATTGTTACGTGTGTATCACTTTGGCAGATATTCCTTTGGATAATTTGGCCATTTCAATAACCATGCATTGCAAATTGCTGAGAATTATCCTTATAGTGTTTGGTTGGTCCCAACCCTCAATATGAGCAATCCATCAAATGGATCCATCCTTGATTGCTCCTCTCTCTCTCTCTCAAAAAAAAAAAAAAAAAAACTCACTTTTAACTAGATGATCTTAACTATCCAATTAATGGCTAAGGAAATTGATGGTTTATATTGTTCATACTACAAACAGTCTATTAATTTAGACATTCCATGATGTGGGTCCTGAGCTTGATTGTCCATTCATTTTTCCATATCATCGCGGGTCATGAGCCCAAAAATGAATGAGCATTCAATAATCATTGTTTTATCTTATGTAATCAACATAAGATTTCGATCTTCCTTTTTTGGGTCTCATGCCCTAACATGATGTAGAAAAATGGATGAATGGCATGGATGAAACACATACATCATGCGGTGACCCACACGGCACCGTCAGTAGGCAATCCAGGTCCCTCGTGATATGCTCATGAAAAGTTAAAGCTATTGAAAGACTAAACTCCAATGATAGTCATAGATGTATGTGTTTAGAATTAGAACCATGAATGGGTGAAATATATATATATATATATATATATATATATATATATATATATATATATATATATTTAGTAAGGTGCAAGTTTAAAATGAACCCCTTGGTTAATTAGGATCCGGCTATAATAGATAGGGAGTGGATGACAATAAGTTTTTCGAACCCTCGTTTTATTTCTGGAATCAGAAGCTTTTTGAAGTTTGCACGAGAACATCTTCCTGGTAGAGAACCATTCTTTGTCCATTTGCCACTTATAGATGTTTACGATTACTGGTTTCTTATGATGATTTGAAAATACATTTAATGAAAAATGGATTCGACCCAAGCTATAGGGTTTGGGACATGCATGGTGAGCATGTATCACCTAAGTGTACTGAATATGCATTAAGTTCCTAATAGTACCATAATGTCCTGAACTTAAACGAGGTTCACAACACGTTCGTTCAAGAATTCAGTGGTAATAACCTAGATGAAGTTGTATAAGATGAGCCGAATGTGACCCCTGTAGTTGAAGGCGTCTTTGAGGAAAATGAAACTGATGAGTTAGAAGAAAATCTATGAGGGCAATGACTGAGTTATACCCAGGGGCCCAAGATTTCACCGTACTGACTTTATTGTACAACTTTTCAAATTAAAGGTGAACCATGGATGGAGCAAAAAAAGCTTTACAGAGCTCCTTCAACTACTAAAGAAGGTGTTACCTTCCGGTAACAAGGCCCTTAATAATACTTACAAAGCGAAGAAGATCATTACAAAGTTGGGTCTTGATTATGTGAAGATCCATGCTTATCCAAATGACTGTATCTTGTACTAGAAAGAGAACGAGATGAAAATCAGTTGTCCAACTTGTAAAGCTCATAGTTTAAAGATAGAAATGGGTGTTGAGAAAAAATAATCTCGAATACCTATCAAGGTGTTAAGGTATCTTCCATTAATGCCAAGGCTACAAAGAATGTTCAGTGTGCCATGGTTAGCAAAAGAAATGTCCTGCACTCAACCAGAAAATTGCAACATGAAAAGATGGAGCATCCGGCTGAGTCTATTGCATGGAAGAATCTCGAAGAGAAGTATATGGATTTTTTAGCTGAGCCTCGCAATGTTCGATTGGGCCTGGCTACAGATGAGTTTAACCCATTCGGTGCTTTGACTACAGATGGGTTTGACGCATGATGATGATGTTGGTCCAATAGGTTCGAGTCAAAGTGTTATCCTAGTGGGTATCGAATATGAACAAGCTTATACATGGGTACTGAAGAGTCATCCCAGCTATGATGTGTGGGAAGGGTATACACTATTAGCTCATTTGTATATATCTTCTTTACTTTATGCGATTTCAATATAACAATGGTATTAAATAACACACAGGAAGAATAAAGATTTCTTGCAGTGATGCTACAGGAGGACCAACAAGGTGCCCAGCAAGGATGAATTCATACCTTGGTTGAAAAGGCAACCAGAGTTTAGCGAATCAAACGATAAAGAATTTAAAGATATAATGAGAGGACCTCTAGCTTTTTGTACTAAATACAATAAGTATTGTATTAATGGTTTTCTTTTCATCACTAAGGACTATGAGGAGAATAAAATAAACCAAAATAGTGGGGTTATGACTGAAGGTATGACCACCTTCTGATCTAGTGCTAAGGATATGAATACAGTGGATGAAAATCAACCTTACACTGATTCCTTCGTAGAATTATCCAATTGGAGTATAGAACAGGGTACAAGCCCATCCTATTTAAGTGTGATTGGGTGAAGATGATGCATTATGGTGTTTCTTTTGATGTCAAAGCGAATATGAAATTAGTAAATTTTTCTAGTCTTTACAGTTCGGACAAATTAGGTGACAAGCCGTTCATTCTTACGGAGCTGCCACACAAGTTTTCTACTCCAGAGTCCAAAAAATCCTGAATGACATGTGGTATTGGAGGTTTCAAAAAAGATTTTTATCGAAGAAGAGACATGCCATCTATCAGAACGATTTAAGGATGTAACTGATGCCAATGCAAGACCTAATCTCACCTCATTAGCAATTGTTGATGAGTTAATATTCAATGAACCTAAAGACATCAGTGTTGTAGTCTAGAAAACAAAGAAAAGAAAGCGATCAAGGAGATATCTTGAATTGTTTATATTTTCTAAGCATGTAACAAAACAATATTTATTGGAGGAAATCCAATCAAGGTACGAGAGGGATTTTTAAAATGCTTGATGGTTAATTTTAAGAGTTTTCTGGCTTCTTCTACTATCATTTGAGGACCTCAAAGGCTCGACTAGCTTGAGATTTTTATATGCAGGCAGATGTATTTTTAGCCCCACAAATCAATGTTGTCACTACAAGGTTCAATATTGAAATGGTAAAGTTTTTAACTATTTATTTTATCTTTTTTTTTTTTCCTGTTCTTCATAAATAATTTGATGTTTTAGCCTCCTATCATTACCAGCTAGTCTTGTCACTATTTGTACATATGTCATCTCATGAGTCTTACTTTTTGTAATTTTCTTACCCCTGTAGTGATTATCAAAAGTAGTGGGCCATCATTGAATGATTTCCTGTGTAGTGAGTACAATCAAGGTATGGATAGTACATGATTTTAGTTCATGGTAAATGGTACCTTTTATTGTAGATTACCTCTAGACCAAAGACCTGATACCTTTTGTTGTTGTAAGTTCCTAATTAGTTTATTTTGTACCTGTGTCAGAGCTATCCGGATGTTGAGCAGGGGTCTCTGAAAGGTGGGAACCGCTGTTATGATCGTAATAAAGCTGTCCATTTCCTATGGATAGCAATATGGGTGGCCTGGTCATTTGGATAGGCATGTGTTTATGTATTATCTTGAAATTGATGAAGCAGATCCGGATGTGCGTCGGAGCTATTCGGATGTTGAGTAGGGGTCCTTGGAAGGTGGGAATCACCGATATTTATTTTTTCACTTCATCACTATCTGTGTGATCTTGTGAATAGGTTGGATGATAAATAAACATCACTACAGGCCCAAACTCGAACCCAAATTCCTAAACCTATAACCTATAACCTCAATCTAAACCTATAACCTATAACCTCAATCTAAACCTATAACCTAAACCTAAACCTATTCTCAAATCCTTAAACCTAAACCTAAACTTAAACCTAAACCTATAACCTAAACCTCTAACTTATAACCTATACCCAAAACTAAACCTAATCTTAATACCTATAACCTATTCTCAAATCCCTAAACCTAAACATATAACCTTAACGTTAACCTAAACCTAAACCCGAACCTGAATTCGTAAACCTATAACCTATAACCTCAATCTAAACCTATAACCTAAACCTATAACCTATAACCTAAACCTAAACCCAAACCTATAACCTATAACCTACACTTAAACCTATAACTTATAACATTAACCTAAAGCTAAACCTATAAACTAAACTTATAACCTAAACCTAAACTTATTCTCAAATCCCTAAACCTATAACCTATCACCTAAACCTAAACATAGACTTAATCCTATAACCTATAACCTATAACCTATAACTTATTCTCAAATCCCTAAATATAAACCTATAACCTTAACCTTAACCTAAACCTAAACCTAAACCTAAACCTAAACCTGAATCCGAACCCGAACCTGAATTCCTAAACCTATAACCTATGACCTCAATCTAAACCTATAACCTAAACCTGTAACTTATAACTTAAACCTAAACCTAAACCCAAACCTATAACCTATAACTTATAACCTACCTAAAACCTATAACCTTAACCTGAACCTAAAACTATAACCTATAAACTAAACCTATAACCTATAACCTAAACCTAAACCTATTCTCAAATCCTTAAACCTAAACCTAAACCTAATCCTATAACCTATAACCTATAACCTATTCTCAAATCCCTAAACCTAAACCTAAACCTAAACCCGAACCTGAACCCAAATTCCTAAACCTATAACCTATAACCTCAATCTAAACCTATAACCTAAACCTATAACCTACAACCTACCTATAACCTACACCTAAACCTAAACCTATAACCTTAACCTAAACATAAACCTAAACCTATAAACTAAACTTATAACCTAAACCTAAACCTAAACCTATTCTCAAATCCCTAAACATAAACCTATAACTTAAATCTATAAGCTATAACCTAAACCTAAACCTAAGCCTATAACATATAACCTAAACCTATAACCTATAACCTAAACCTAAACCTAAACCCAAACCTATAACCTATAACCTACACCTAAACCTAAACCTATAACCTTAACCTAAACCTAAACCTATTCTCAAATCCCTAAAACTAAACCTAAACCAAAACCTATAACCTAAAACTAAACCTAAACCTAAACCTAATCCTATAACCTATAACCTATAACCTATTCTCAAATACCTAAACCTAAACCTATAACCTTAACCTTAACCTATACCTAAACCCGAACCTGAACCCGAACCCGAATTCCTAAACCTATAACCTATAACCTCAATCTAAACCTATAACCTAAACCTATAACCTATAACCTAAACCTAAACCTAAACTTAAACCTAAACCCAAACCTATAACCTATAACCTATAACCTAGCTATAATCTACACCTAAACCTATAACCTAGCTATAATCTACACCTAAACCTATAACCTATAATCTTAACCTAAACCTAATCCTATAACCTATAAACTAAACCTATAACCTAAACCTATAACTTATAACCTATAACCTAAACCTAAACCTAAACCTATACCTATAACCTTATATATAATTAATTAATTAATCTATACGAGAAACATTTTGGCCTGATTTTTCTCTCCACTTTTCTTACTCATGTCTTTCTCTCTTACTATGTAATGTTTCTACAAGTTTGTTCCAATTTTGTTAGTTATGTATGTAATAGCTTATTGAGGACATGCAAAAAGCAAAGGAAGAGATGGAAAAACTAAAAGGGGAGGCATAAGCCAACAAGGATCACATGCTACAGGTGGTTTGGATTTTTTTACTTGGATTTATTATCTGATACTCTTAAGGATTTAAATATTTTATGATATCTTTTTTGATAGTACAAAGAAATAGCACAAGTGAATGAAGTTGCATTGAAGCAAATTAAATCTGCTCATGAAAAATTTAAGGCTGAGGTACATCCCTGTATCCTGAACCTCATTTGTTTGAAAGTTGCAATCCCTGTTTTCAGTATTTTTTTGGTCTTTCTTTATTTTGAGATGTGTACAAAGGCATGCTTATTTGATTGTGTCTACAAATGCTGTTTTATATAGGCTGACAAGCTAAAGAAGTACTGGAGGATGAAATTCACTTTCTCAAGGGAAGGGTTCCAAAACTTAAAAGTGATCTTGTGTCAAAGTCCACAAAAGTTACATTTGCAGTTTTAGAGAAAGAAGAAGCTCTGTCTTCTTATGATAGGTTGAGCAAAGTGAAGTATTGTTTATTTAAAAATGTGAATGTGGGATGCATTGTATGATCTTTTTTTCTTGATTGCATTTTATGTACTATTCCTATCAGCATTAAGCTTAGATGAGTTATCAATCACAGCAGGTTCTTGTAATGGAAACAGGCACCATTATTTTATATTATATATATATATATATATATATATATATATATATATATATATATATATATATATATAATTTTTCAAACAATACCTCTGGATTGTAGCCATAGTTATTCTTCTGAAAATTGTAGCCATTAATAACTACAGTATATTGCTACGGATTTCATTCTACTTTTAGCTACTGATATTATCCGTAGCCGTAGGTACATTTCGCTACGGAAATTATAGCTATTGCTTTTTTCTGTAGCTAGTGATATCTACTGCTATGGATGTGATCTGTAGCCATAGGTATGATTCGCTATAGATATTATAACTACGACCTTTATCTGTAGCTATTGATATCTATTGCTACAAATTCAATCTATAGGTGTAGCTACATCTCGCTACAGAAATTATAACTATGGTTGTTGCCCGTAGCGACTGATATCTATTGCTACGGATTGAATCCATAGCCATTAGTTTTTGGACCTTTCGCTACACCACCAATAGCTACGGACGTGCTACGGACTAGATCCGTAGCAAAAGGCCTTTAGCTACGGTTTTTGTTCGTAGCCTTTGCCCGTTTTTCTTGTAGTGCTAGCAATTGGTTTAATAATTTCTAAGACACATGTATATACATAAACTACTCAAATACTCTACCCAATCCTAAGGCATTTGTTCAAGTAGACTAAGTAAGTATTCAAATTGATTCTCAGGGCATTTGTTTAAGTAAACAAAACAATATTCTTAGTCAATCTTCTTAAGTAAGCTACTACGATACTAACATCGTTTATAAGGCATGTATTCAAGTAACTACCTGAAGGATTTGTCATTTCTGGATCATCATTTAGAATTATAGTAAAGACTATCCCTAGCCTACTTTAGAGATGGAAAGCTCAAGGGGAAGAAATCATCACCTGAAAAGTCGTAACGCGTCCCTTGATGTGAATTTCCTCAAGAAGCTAGTGACTCCATGTCACACAAATAGTCCCCTAGAGAAGCTTGCTTATATTAGACAATAAGTTCTAGAACTTTAAGTACATGACAGGTGGTGGGGTTTGGCAGGTCTAATGTATAAGGCTATTTGGGTCAGTCTTAAAGTAACTAGGCCCATTAGACCCTTGTCATAACCGGTGCCCCGGCTTTAGGCTCAAGCCCATTATTAATTAAGTGTTGAACTGGGCTTAGGCCAGGCCCACTAAACCTTTGGTGTGGCCCACCTGTTTATATGGTGAGGCCCATCTTTATATAGTGAGGCCCTCTGTAATATGTTGTAGCCTACTATTTTTAAAGGGTGAGGCCCACTGTTCCCTACGGTGTGGCCCAGCTATAATGTGTAGGGCCTGGCCTTTGCACAGGCCCATGGCAGTGTGCAAAGTGGCCCACAGAGCTTGTTCAGGTGAGGTTGGGCTGACTGAGCTGATTTTGGCCCAGCGGTTGTCTAGGCTAGACTAACATCGGCCCGTCTGTTGTCCCAACGCTCCGGGGCCCACTGATTCCAAATAGGGTGTAACCCACGGAGTTTTAGACTCAAGTGCAGCCCACCTGTGTTACAGATGTGGTGCGGCCCACCCTTTTTACATATGTGGTGTGGCCCACCCTTTTAACAGATGTGGTACAACCCGGTTACTGCCCATGCAGGGCCTAAAGAAAATTGGTTTTGGACTGCAATTTGGAGTAGTTGAAGAAGATTGGTTTTAGTCCATTTTCACAGCCTAAAGAAGACTGGTTTCAAACTGCACCTAGCAGCAGCTAAAAGCCATATTCATGGCCCAATTGAAGGTCATTTTGAGCCTGGATTGAAAGCTTATAGGGTTGGGTTCCATGGCCCAGCTAGAGCTTGGTTTCAGCCTGCTATTTGAACCAGCAGGAGGCTATTTTCACAGCCTGATTACGGGCCATCCTCCTCCCATTGTAGAACTCGTTTAAGAGTTTGTTTCTTGGCACATCCCTAGCCCAGAACTCAGCCATTATTTGGCCTGATCTTGACCTGAAATAGAGCTACAACTTGGTCCAGTTTTAACTTAAAACACAACCATTGTTTGGCTTGGTTTTGGTCTGAAACAGAGTGACTTTTTGGACTTATTTTGGTCTGAACCACAACCATTATTTGGCCTGGTTTCGACCTATAATATACCCATCGTTCAGCCTAGATTCAACCCGAAACACAGCCATTATTTAGCTCAATTTCAGCTTGACTCCATTGCCCGATGGAGCTTGGTAGTAAGGATTGAAGGGAAATGGCTAAACAAGTGCAGGGCTTATACCTGGTGGGTTCCTAGTCTCGGAACTCGGTGGAATAGGACCTTAATCGACCGAGTCGAGCTGGAGATGGGTCGAGTCGAGCCGAGTGGCTGCAGACTCACTAGCTGGACTCTCTCTCTCTCTCTCTCTCTCTCTCTCTCTCTCTCTCTCTCTCTCTTTCTCTTTCCTTTCTCTCTCTCTCTCTCTTTTCTCCTTTCTCCCTCGCTGGTGCGAATCTAGAAGGCACAATGCCCTTTTTATAGCAGTGGGAGAGAATCACCAACGGCTAGAAAGGGAGTCCTTCATGTAACAGTTGTGATTGAGAAGTGGCCTTGCATGGGGCCTATCCACATGTTAGGATGGATAGCTAATGCCCTAGCCCACCATAAAAGTAGAATTTTAGGCCCTGTGGGGCCCATCTCACGATCATATTTTGATGGGTTATCAGGGAAGATGATCGGCCTCAGATCACTGCACTATGTATTTTGAGCGAACCAGATGGGACCCTTAATCATTATGGGGCCCACCTTTAGGGCCGTAAACGTGCATTTCGATCCTTCTCATGAGAAAGTCCAATTCTCGATGATATCTCGTGAGATGGGGAATTTCTCGCCTGTCAACTTGCATTGCCTTAAGGGGATGACTGAGATCACTCCATGTGGCCCATCGGACGACCGGAGGTGCGTTAGAATCCTCCTTCCCAAAAATGGAATGTTCCCCCATGTCTTTCCTTGCTACAGACGGTGTCTGGCCATTTTCGGTAATGGCGGAAAAGCTTTCTTCCTCTACGGACGGTTAGTCGGGATCTCTTGATCGGTTCGATTTTGGGCCATCCAAAACAGTGGTAGATGGGCCCATCATCTTGGATCTTAGTCACATGGGGGTTTTCGAACTGCCCCTTTTGATCTCCCACGTCCCTATGCATGGAACCAAACCGCTATACGGTTTTGGTTGGACAGACCCTGTGATCCTGATGGACAGTTTAGATGGTTCAAAAAGTGGCCAGGGTGGGTCATTTTGGGGGTTAAAGTCTATTAGATTCAAATCCAAAACGGGCAGGAGAAACTCGTTTTCTCTTTTCAATTTTGGCTCGGTCAAAGGCTGTTTGATCGAGCCCGCCGTTCCAGTGCACATCATGCACGTATGCATGGTGTAACGCCCGTGAAAAATCCATACTTGGGTTCGAGTACCAACTCGACCCGATATTGCGTAGAATTCATTCCTTTAGAAAATATGACTAGGTTAGCTAGTGCAACGTTAGAATAGCTGGGAAATGGTCCCTGATCACTTTAAATACGTTCTACAAGGCCCGAAGCGAGTGGAACCAAGGGTGCTACAATGCTCTAAAGCCTCGGATCAAACTCTAAACCGGTTTGTTCTCTGGACCACTTTGAATCTTCGTATTGGATCTAGACCGCACGTTGAAAGTCTGATACCTCCTATCTTAGACCGTTAGAACCGTCTAGCTGGACTTGACACTCATTCCAAAAATCAAGTCAAACCGATAATCACAGGCTATTTCATTGAGCCCGGACCGAAGAGAGTGAGAATAGGGTTAGAATTGGAATTTGAAATTCAAATCTGGCACACAATTTGACGCATCAGTATTGAGCGTTCTGACCGTCAGAATACAGCCAAATTACACCCTTGGATCAGGAAAAATATCTATTATATATCACGAGACTTATAAGCCTGATCTTGGTGCGGTGACCGTTAAACTGAAACTGGGCCGCCACGTGCGATCTGGGAACCCAACCGGTCTGAAAACTGGATGTGTGCTAGATCCAGTATGCATGAGCTTAAGTCCGACCGCATTTGGCCTGGGGACCTTCAGAAATGCCCTTTTGGACCGAAACGGCCCCGATTTGGTTAGGCACCAAGTAAACATTGTTTCCAAGCCTATTTTGGGCATGTTTTAGGCTATAAAAGGGGTTGAAACCCTCACTCCTCTCTTCCATCCGAATTTGAGAGAAGCCCTAGCTTGGGAGAGAGAAAAAGGTGGGAGATTGTGAGAGTGTGGGAGAGTTCTTCCTGCCACTTGTACTACGCATTGCACGTGCTTAAGCAACACACCTCCACCGCTTTCCCGGCGATTCCACCGCGATCCTAGGTAAGTAAAAACCCTAAATAGTTGTTGATTTGAGATTCCCTTGTTTCCATAGCGATGTAGCTTATGGATCTTGTGTATTAGGCTCCTTACTCGCCGTAGACGAAGCGTATACGCTCCGTTTCAATTCCCGAGTCTACAAGACATAAGGTGAGGATTTTAGACGCTTTGATTGATGGTTCCCAACGCTTTCAATGTCGTTTAATAGTAGATTCTTGACGGCATCGCCGTTTGACATGTACAAAATGCTCTCCGTTTCCCGTTTCGTAAACTAACGAAGAATATGAGATTTAGGGCATTTTAGTCATTTGTAGGAAGTACCGTTTACATTCATATTTTGCTGATGTGGTTGACATGGTTTGTTGTCGCATTAGGAAGTTAGGAATGCGTGCATAATTAGTTTGGCGAAGAGATTCGCCTAGTTGCGCACTTTGGGTCGACATACTATATGTAGACTTAAGTGTGTAGTGTATGTGTTTGTATAAATGCTTGTATTAGTATGTATTGAATTAAATGATGTTATTTGATAGTTTGTGATTGATTTTTCAATTATTATGCTGACCTAAATGATTTTCTACATGTTGACTAAATGCATGATTTCATTACATGCATGGAATTTATGTGCTTGAGGATTTGCTTAAGTTGAATGATATAACATGTGTTAACATGCTCACATGATTGTATTTCAATTCCAATGCTCTTACATAACTTGTTGATGTGATTCCATAGATGTGTGGGACTTGACTTAGTCCAGGCAGTCGGTAACCGAGCGAATTCGTGGCTGACTGGTCATAGCCACGAACGACGCGTCGATGAATGTGATTCGTGTTGAGAGTTGGCGGCAGTGGTTAGGCCACGCGAAGTGTTTTACGCACTTCATGTCGTTCAATTCGAGATGCGATCGCGCTAGTCGAGCCCGTCAAGTAACCCGACTGGCCGATGTATGTTCACCTTGTATGTGTCATAACTGCTTGAACCTAGGGTACTGAACTTACCATTGTAAACCCTGTTAACCATGGTACATTGATCCACGAAGACTCATGAGCCGGGCATGGTGGTATGGGACACCGTGGTCGAGCTGTCGGCCTACGCTGGGGCCACAAACCTCCCCGTAGTGACCAGTGAGTACCTTGACTCGTGAGCAGATTATGGTGGTATGGGACACTATATTCTAGCTGTCGGCCTACACCGATCAGGCGACGAGCCCTTTGTAGTGACGGCGAGCGTATTCCGAGTCCACGGGAGGCGACGACCCTTCCGTGCAGTAGAGTACAGTAGGCCTGTATTGATAAGGTGATGGGGGAGCGGTGCAACGAGTGCGAGCAACAGCCCTGGCAGCCCTTGCAGTGACCTACGAAATATACATCGTATGAGATTACTAGGAGTGACGACCTTAGACAGGATCCGTGTTGGGATTGATACAAGGGAAGTACCTTAGTTTCCCAATCCTGCTGTTTGGAATGGACTAATAACAACTTGGTAATCATATCACCATAGCATTGCATGTGCCTGGAAGATGTGGAGCACTCTAGGGAGTGTGGCATGCCGCGGTCGTAAGATGTTGCCGCATGAGGGTGATCGTCGGTGAGGGCATACATCACGTCATATCATCTTGCATTAACAACAGTATTAGGATTGTCTGATTTACTGCTTTACTATTATCGCGTGATTGAATTGTGAACATGCTAATCTTTGCTCTATGATTCCACTGAGTTGATCACTCATTCCCACGTTACGGGATGGTGTTTGCAACACCCACCAGACCCTGTTGTAGTTGCAGGTGAGGACGAGATCTAGGAGGTGGAGCTAGATGATGACGAGGACCAGGATGAGTTCTCGTATATGCAGTATCATGACGGCTTCCCGTAGGCGACCTGGATCGAGGGGACATCAATGGGACTTTTCTTTTTGAACATTATTCTTTTGTTATGTATATGTACATGAGACTCAGTGATGTAGTCATACTTTGGAGACAGATGAGATTACTTTGCTTTTCCATACAGTGATATATACATTGTTTAGTCTTCCGCTTGCTTTTATCACTGGATCTGAAGTATGAATTGCAGTTTTGGTATACTTTTACTCATGTGGATGCTTTAAATCAGACAACATCGAATCATAACCATTTTTGTTGCATAAGTGACGGTCTGAAACTCGGGAGTTGAGTTTATACACGACCCCCGATTTTCAGGGTGTTACACATGGGGTGCACATGCACTCTGTGTGGGGTCCACCACGATGTTTGTGGTAAATCCAGCCCATCCATTCATCTTAGGATCCCCATGTAGGGGGCCCGACCCAATTTGGGGTGGAGGTGAGGCCCAGGTGGGCCGTATCCTACGTCTTAGGGCGGATCTGGCTCATTAATCTCGATCCAAGGGTCACATTGACCTGAGATTTCAGTTTGATGGCTAAACAGGGATTTGAGAGGCCTCGAGTGCCTGGTTGGTCATTAATTTATTTTCACGAGTTGCTAGTGTGTGCATTATCCTCATATGACTTGATTTATCGACATACAAGGTATTATAAGTTGGGGTTTTCTTTTTAGTTGATCTTACCTTCTTGACTGACATGGAGTTTGTCTCAGCTCCTAGAGTCTCGGATGGAGGGCTTCAATATGATTGGGAGCCCCATCCTACATACATTGGTTCAAGGTATCTAGTTATTTAACCCTGGCTTCCATTGATGTATGTTTAAGAGGTAACACTCGTGTACTAGAGGTACGGGGTGTTACAACAACCTTAGTCGGCTTTGTCGGGTTGCTGTCAAACATGAAGTTTCCTTGCACGCGACGAGAAGTCAATTAGAGGGAATCAGGGCGTTGATCCAACAATTTTCTTCTTTCAAATTGTAATCCCTTTTCTTTAAAACAAAAACTTATCTATCAATGCAATCGATCATCGAGCCTCTTTTGTTTTATCATGCCTTAGCTTGTTTTCTGTTCTTTTATAACTAACTACTGAATTGGCCCTCAAAACTCGAGGCATCATGGGCTTGTTCCAAGTTTAAAGCCTTAACCACTACACATCCTTGGTTGCTCAAAACACGCAGCGTCTTTCCTCATATAACTACTCTTAATCATGGATGTCTGAATCATTTATTTAAATCACTCTAAACCCCACTTAGATTTATAACAACCTCATCTTTGTAATTCTACCTTGCTTCAATGGCTTCCAACTCTTCTTCTTTTATTGCTGGTGTTGAGAGCTATCTGAAGGAGATCTTCGACTAGGGTTTGGGAGAATTCTATCAATCTTCATTACTCTTTGATGCAAATTACTTTGTTAGGGAAGCATTAACAGTGGATGAATTGGAAGCTACATTGTAAGAACTTCAAAAGCTGAAGCACCTATATTCCATCGAGTGTCATTATCTCATGCTCACTTTCAACTTCAAACAGCTCACTCGTATCTCTGCCAGCAAGTCTTGGCCAAAGAAGATTCTATAGGGGTAAGTGAAGCTTATGAGCTAGCTAGTACGAACGATTGCATTGGGTCCAAACACACCAATCTAACCAAACCATGCTTCGTTCATTGCAAGCTTATTGTACCGAACTGATGGAGGAACTCAAGGAACGAGAACTTTCCTTCTTTGCTAGAGACCCGATTGTTCGAGAAGACCTTTTTTTCTGGATGAACTAATCGCCATTTACCAAATGCGGTCAAAGATGAGTCTCAGTAGAAAAAGAGAAGTCGAGATAGTGTTTCTTCTAGCAGTATTTGTGTCGACTAACTGTTTATCTTCTTCTAATCATCATCGAAAAGGGAGCCATTTGGGCACCTAGACGTGAGAAAAATAAGGCTAAGATGCAAGCTCTCCCTGAGGAATTCGAGGAAATGAAAATCAAGATAACATGATTCACTCAGCTGCCTTATTTCTTTTCCTTCCTTCCTATTTCTATAATGCGGTCGATGATTAGCAACGTCTTTGAATAAATTGATCTTTTACCAATTTCTCAGATGCAATAAGATTGGTATGACATATCATGGCAAGGCATGAGATTTTTTTTTGGGTACCAAATCTTTCTTTCACCATCGATCATGATTTAAGATGTCCCAAATAGATAACTGGTCCGCTCAGTATACCATAGATGGTCAGCTTCAATTGATCGAGTCTCTCTGTCACAAATCGGTCACCCAACACTTAGCCATGTTTCATTCATGTATGCATTACCATATGTTGACTCAACAATAGTAAATAAGCAACATTTTTTTAGAAGCCTTGTTTATTCCATTGCATATTCCCATTTCTCAAGAAACGAAATGACAACCCAGTCATCTGCTTCGGGTTCCCAATTATCGAACCCTATCCAATGCATGTATTTATTACCCCTTACAACACTTATAAAAGGCACACCCCACTTAGATTTACAGATTTACTTCCTCTCCCTTCTTCCCTCAATCCTTAATAATTTTGAAGAAAATCCTTAAGGAAGGGATCGACTCCTTTTTGCTTTCCTGATTCCTCTGCGATACTTGCCCCTTCATAAGGGATGCGACTAAAGTAGCCAAGACTAATGAACCTCTATGAGAGGTTCTCAGAGTTATTTTATATTTACAGCGGCTTGGAGAGACGTACTCCAAGGTCGATTCCAAAATCGAACGATGCGTTTCCCCTGTAATGGAACTGTCGGCCCTCTGTGCTGAGTTTGCAACTCTTTCAACTCATTATGATGCAGCTGGAAAGAATTAATTGTACTGGACTCGTCAACATCACTTTGACCAAGAGATGTTACGATTCATTGAGTTTGTACTTGGCAACCTCTTCTCCAGCCTCTTTGAGGCCCAACGGTTCTATCTAGACCACGATCAGCCAGACAAGCAGGACCTTTAGAGCTTCATCAAGTCGCAAATAGAACTCTATCGGACTCATGAAGAATCTAGCAAGTCTGAAGAGTTAAAGGTTGAACAAGAGTTGATAGCTGTCGACTGATGCCTTGATGTAGTCATTAACCTTCTTTATAAATCCACAGATCAACAGCTGTCATGGAGAAGTAGATGTGTATGGCTATGGAGGCCAAGGAATCACCGCTAAGAAATTTGAAGAACTCAAGACAACTTATCTGTAATTTGGCCAATTGGTTGAGGATTGTATTATTATTTTTTTGTAAACGAATGGCCTTTGATTTCAAGGCCTTTTTATTGTAATACAAAATTTCATTACATTCTTTTGTTAACGACAGGATGTTATACTCCCTGTCCTTCAACTTCTCTCAGCTTGTTCCTAGACAACCTCCCCTAGCGAGGGATAATGCGGCTTTAGGAATCGGCCATTAATCGAGGCCTTCGTAAATTTTCCATTCATATCCTTTAGGACATACACTCCTCTTTTAAGGACTTGGATGACGATATATGGTCCATCCTATGTGAGAAACTGCTTCTTGCTGAGAGCATAATCTGTCCGACCGATTGGCAAAATAACTTTTCAAACCATATCCCCTTCTCCATAAGATTTTTCTCTTACCCTTATATTGTAAGTGCGAGCAATCACTGCTTTATTGGTGAAGATCGAATCGAGGGCACTCATTCAAACTTTATCTAGCCCCTTAAACTCAGCCAACATAGCTTCTATAAACTCAAGAGGAGGTCAATTCAGCCAAATAAGCGGTCCTTAAGGATGGTATAGTGACCTCTAGGGGTACTACTACATCATGCCCTTATGTTAGCGCTAATGGACTCACCCCAGTACTCATACGAGGTGAATTTCTATAGGCCTAGAGAACATCTGATAACTGCATGTTCCATTCTCAAGAATTCTCCTCGATCATTTAAAAAAAAAAAAAAATTACCTTGTTATTAGCCTAAGCCTAGTCGTTGGCCTGTACATAATACGGTGTTGAATGTAAGATTTTTATTCCATATTTATCGGCCATCGCCCGCACTTCCTTGAACAAAAATGCTTCACCTCGATCCATCGTGATGGATTTTGGAATTCTAAACAAATGGATAATACTATTTTTAATTAATTCAATAATTTCTCAATGACCAACTCCTTTCATAGGTTTTGCTTCTACCCAATTACTGAAGTAATCAATTGCAACAATTATAAACGAATTCATCCGTTGATGAAAGTAGGTGGATTTGACCTATCAAGTCAATCACCCGATCTCAAAAAGGCCATAGTTTTATAATAGAATGTATCTGTAACACCCTGAACTGTTCAATATCGAGTATTGAAAGTTCTCGAGCGTTACCGTGATAAGTAACATAATATTTACACGTGTGTGACACCAATCTACCTATCCTAACCTTACATCCATTCCCAGACAAGAATCTAATTGCTGAAAATTATCTCCATTCATAGATCCAGCAATCTGACCGTCAATTTTTAGACAAGACTATCCATTATGCGATTTGACGTGTGTGCCTTCCCTTAAAGGAATTGGTTAATAACTCCTTATCCATAATAATTTAGATGTAAGCTCTTTTGTAAAAATTATTTATAAATGGGCATATAACTATGTAGAACCATTAGATTTCACAAAACTCTTAGATCACCAATAATTATGAAAATGCCATCTGCTCATACCCCGGAATTCCAAATCACATGGTTCTCATAATCCATTTCATGTGAAATTTTATACCAGGCCTAATTATCATAAATTAACCATACATGTTGAATTTCAGTCCTTAGATCATAGTAAACTAGCTACTTTATCTCTACATCCGTCCGTACACTTATCAGATCAAGATTCTGATCCGTTCATCTTGTTCACCACATATAAATAGGATAAATCCACCATTAGAATTATAATCTGAGGAACTTACACATGTGAAAAAGTTACTTGAATCTAACGCTATAAATGTCTTACCCCTATTCACTCCAAAAACCCACTTGTGTTTATCCATTTATAAAATTGAGCGTACGATCACCTAAACACATGATTAAAATACTAAATATCAAATTTACTTATTTTTAACATGTCATTTAACCATCCATCCTGTTTGTATCCACCAAATAGGCCACCTGAAGATTATGATAAATTGGTCATTTCGAAGATCTTAGAGTGTATGCTAAAACTACCGGCCAATTTCCCTATTAGATGCATAAAACATAGTTTTTAGACCTTGGAGTAGTATTGTATGTTAAAAAGATATCCAGGTCATTTGAAGGTGATCAATGCTCAAACTTGGGCAATGGAAAGAATATGAAAAATAAAGATCACCAGTCGAATCTGACCACGTTTGAATGATGAAGTTTTGAATTACGGATGGTGGAAGTTTGAAAAACAAAAGGGGTAGAATTGTAAATAAGCTACCAGAACATGCATGAAATTGTTTAATGAGATTGGAAATTTAGATTTCAACAGTGAGTGTTCTCGCTACGTGGTTGGCCCGTCCGACCCACCTGATTAATTAAATTACTTCATTTTCGATGTCGTGTCTTAAAAGGGTGTAACAAACCAAATAAACGGAGTGAATTTTAGAAAGAAAGGTTCTGGTGGCCCCATCTGAGACCACGGTAAATCACGCTACCTTTGTTATGTGATTTCAACTGGGGCATTTATCTGTTGGTATCAACTACTTATAAAGTGTGTTATGGCCCACTAAAATCTTAGAATTTCTCCATCCTTTGGCCCATGGCCTAAAATGTCCCTACAAAGCTGATGAATAGAGTGGATCTTTTATAAACCCATCACCCCACCTATCACGCATAATAGGATAAAAGAAAAAAAATTTAAAGCGTTCTCTCGCTGTAACACGTCCGACGTCTGAAAAAACATGGAAGCTAAAGAAGAGCCCTTTCACGATAAAACTCCAATTATCCTGCCAATTTAGACTGTCCAAACCATGGGAAGATGGTTCTGACAGTTCCCACGACGACAGAAAAGGAAAAAAAGAAGTGACGGACTGGCGTTCAACTGCATCATGTGAAAACTGCGAACGACAAAAGAAATCAGATCGAATAGGACATGTTTGCATGATTGGATGATCAAAGCCTCGATCCGAACTGTCCAAACTATTGGGATGAGTATTTTGACCCCTTCCACGTCAACAAAAAGGATTGGAGGGGTTTACAGGCCGGTTCTAGATCCTGCTACGCAGAGATGTACAGGCCGGTTCTAGATCCTGCTACGCAGAGATGGAGTACGTAGGGAAATTCCACACGTCTCCTTTCAAGCCTACGTAAGGTTTCGTAGGAGGGACCAAACTAGCAAGTTAGAGAGATAGAGAAGAAAAGAAAAGAAAAGAAAAGAAAAGAGAAAGAGAAAGAGAAAGAAAGACAAAAAGAAAAGAAAGAAAGAAAAGAAGGGGAAAGGAAAAGAGAAAAGAAGAAAGGAGAAACAAGAAGAAGAAAGGAGGGATCGTGTAAGTGCTATGATTTCATATCCCTTTAGTTGTCAAATTTTGTGGTGCCAAAACCTATATGTATGTCTTGTATATCTTGTGTTTTGTGTTTGAAGTTTATTCATTGCAATCAAGACATATCAAGACATCGCATTTCAAGACAAGATCTTAAATGAAGAAAGTTTTCAAGTCTTGGATGAAGAAATCAAGAATAGAAGTTTTCAAGATTGCATGTTCAAGATTTGATCAAGTTCAAGTTTACTAGAAGACTTTGTCAAGTCAAGATCAAGCTCATGAAGGCCTACTACAAGTTTTGTATATTCACAAGCTTCTCTTAAGGGTCATCTAGAGAACAGGCTTTCAATGTCCATCTCACTTTTAAGGTTTGTTTGACCTTAGATTGACCTTAGGATGGGCTTTATTGTAGGTCATTCCAAATACATAACTCATATATTTTAATATACTTGTTTGGAGTGTTCTAAGACCAGTCCTAGGGACTTCAAGTCCAGTCCTAGCTTTGCTACGACCAGTCTTAAGTTTTTTAAGACCAGTCCTAGGTAGTTGAAGATTTTCGGATCTTTCTAGCTATCCTATGACCAGTCCTGGACATCGTACGACCAGTCCTATGAGTTCTACAACTCATCCTTCGACCGGTCGTAGCCCTACGACTCAAACTCCAGCAACCATTTTTGGAGTACTACGACCGGTCGTAGGTGACCCACGACCAGTCGTAGACCACCCAGGACCGGTCGTGGAACTGAAAATCTTATCCCGCGGAAATCTTTCGAAAATCTTTGATGCTACGACCAGTCCTAGGATCCTAAAACCAGTCGTAGACGGAATTTTTCATGCTATAAATAGAGCACGAACTTCAGAGTTTTAGCACTTCAAATCAATTCTATTCAAGCATTCTTTAGGCTATTCTCTGAGATAAGTTTGTGTTTATTTTAAGCTACTTTGTGCTTATTTAATATTCCTTTTGCTAGCTTATTTTTATTTGATTTTGATCTACATTCCAATCTTATTAGAAAAGGGGAATTTCTGATATTCCTTCTTCTTGGATACAAAATCAAATAGATCTAGCCCGTTTGATTTAAAATCAATTAGACTTAGAACCATTCTTTAAGTGAGTATTGGACTTTGAACGTCGAATCGAACTTCTACTCCGATTGGTTCTATCGGGCTTCTTCAAAAGGTGATTCAGGTATTTTACTTGTTTTGTAATTTACTTTCTCTGGTTTTTGTTTGAGATTCGCCAGAAAAATCTCATTGTAGTGGTTATCTGAGGAGAGCCAGAAAACTCAGATTGTGGGGTTTTTGGATTGTGTAAGCCCGAGATCAAAGACACAATTGTGAAGGTTTTAGGTGAACCTGTGAAACCTATTTTGATAGTGCATACTAATATCCCCTGTGTGAGGATATTAGGAGTGGAGTAGCAATCTGTGTGGCTGTTGGATAACAGTTGGTGTACACACAGGCGAACCACTATATATCGTTGTGTTGTGGATGTGCTTCATTCTTTCATTCCTTTATTCATTCAGTTTTGTGGTTTGTGTTTGTGGATAAATGTTGTAATCACTTCAAGAAAGTGTGGATGAATGTTGTAATAACTTAGGATTTATTTTTCACAAGTTATTTTGATTTCATTACTTATTATTCCTCTTTGGTTTGTGATTCTAAAGACGTTCTAGAAATAAGGTTGTCCTACCTTAAACCTCTAGTTTTTGGTGTAAGGTTATCCTTAGAACTGATAAAATATCAATCTCTTTATTTGAGGCTATTGTGATTGTTTTATATTCAGCATTGTGCTTTAAATCTTTTATTATTCCGCTGTTATTAGTTTTATTTGGCATTACCCTATTCACCCCCCCTCTAGGACATATAGCTAGGCCCTTTCAAGTGGTATCAGAGACTAATAGCTCGTTCTTATTGTTTATTTATTGGATTTATTTCCTGAGCTAACGATCTAAGCTATATTAAGATGTCAAATTTTGATAGCCTATCAGTCACTAGGCCACCACCCTTTAATGGCACAAACTATGCCTATTGGAAAGCCAGGATGAGGATCTTCCTCAAATCCTTGGATGAAAGTGTGTGGCTGGCCACAGTGTATGAATGGAACCCTCCTATCACTGAAGTAACTAATGGCGATGGTTCAAAATCTATGAAAGTAATGGCTTATTCGCTTTGGACCACACTTCAGAAAAGTGAAAATAGTACAAATGTAAAAGCACTAAATGCAATTACTTGTGCATTATCACCAAATGAATTCAAAAGAATCATCTCTTGTGAAAATGTAAAACAAGCATGGGATATATTAGAAATGACACACGAGGGTATATCTATTATCAAGAAATCTAAAGTCCAACTCCTCACAACTAAATTTGAAGAAATTCATATGGAGGAGAATGAGATGTTTATGGACTTCTACACTAGATTGAATGACATTGTGAACTCTATGTGGGGTTTTGGTGATAAAATCCCTGAAAGTAAAGTGTGTGCAAAAATACTACGTTCACTTCCTGAACGGTTCAATTCTAAAGTGACCGCAATTCAGGAACTTCGTGATACGGATACCATGAGGGTTGAGGAATTAGTTGATTCACTTCAAACCTATGAGTTATCCTTTAAGGCTCCTAAAGGAAAATCAATTGCTCTCAAATCATCTAAAAATGTTTCACAAGAGAGTACTTCGGATTCAGAAAATACCGAAGATGATATGGCACTTTTAGCAAAAAGGTTTTACAAAATTTTCAAAAATAAGAAAAAGGTTAATTTTCAAAAATCAAATGATAAGATACGATCTAAACCTAGAACTCGTAAATCCTTGAAAGATAGTCAATGTTACAACTGTCAAGAGTATGGGCACTTATCTAACAAATGTCCTAAAAAGGACAAATCAAAAAGGAAAAGCATGATGGCTACTTGGGATGAATCATCTGATTCTGAATCCTCTTCTAAATCAGAAGATTCTGAAACTGAGTCGGGCGATGGTGTTAAAGCCCTTATGACTCTAGCCAAGATCACCTATTCAGATCATGATGATATATCTAGTGAAGAAAATCTGAATAATGATTGCGATAATGAAGATGATCTTCAAGATGCTTATAATGCCCTTTATAAAGAGAGTTGTAAAATTGCTGTCAAGCTTAAATTACAAAAAGAAAAATTTTCTAAGCTTAAGGAAGATTATGAGTCTCTTATCTTAGAAAAGTCTCATATTTCTGATTCTTTTGAAAAAACCAAAAAAAATTTAGATTTCAAAACCTCCCAAATTGAAGAATTGAAATCTGAAAAAGAGAAACTCAAAAATGAGGTAGCTTCTCTTCTGAGTTTGAAAGACACATGGAGATATGCCCAAGGTGATCCGAAATTGGAAAAATTATTGTCCGGATCAAGAAAATGTGGCGATCGATCCGGGTTGGGATATGATAAGAATACATCTCCTAAACAAAAGAACACTGCTCCTAAATTTGTAAAAGGAGAGTCTTCAAACTCAAAAGAAAAGAATATTTTTCAAGGTTTTTCTAAAAATTCAAAAACTTTTCAAAAACCTAAAAGTAGCCATGTCAACTTTAATTTTCAAAACCAAAATCAATTAGCTGAAAAAATTATTGATCTTCTCAAGGAGCTATTAAAATCGAACTCTATAAGTCGTTTCTACAACAATAGACAGAAAAAGACCATCTATACTCCTAAACCCAAAACAGTTATGAAATGGGTTCCTAAAGTTGCCAGCTTGGTTGCCCACACTGCTTTCAAAGCAACAAGCCATTTAAAGTGGTACCTAGATAGTGGTTTCTCCAGGCATATGACAGGTGACAAAGCTTTATTCACCGATCTTAAAGATATGACTGGCGGGTCAGTCACGTTTGGTGATGGAAGCAATTGCAAGATTATTGGCCAAGGTACGGTTCAACTTTATAACCTTCCCTTATTTAAGAATGTCTTATATGTTGAGGGTTTAAAACACAACCTATTAAGCATTTCTCAGATATGTGATAACAACCATAGTGTAAAGTTTTCTAATCAAGGTTGTGAGATAGTTAATAAAAGGGGTTCTGTTATATTAACTGGTCGCAGAACTTCTGAAAACAGTTACATTGTTAGTGATGCTAGCTCATCTACTCAATCATGTTACATGGTCCATACCGATGAGACTGAATTATGGCATAAACGCCTTGGACATGTACACTATCGGAACTTATTTAAATTGAGCAAAAGAGAACTAATTAGAGGTCTACCCAAATTGCAAAAAGTAGACAAAATATGTGGTGAATGCCAGTTGGGCAAACAGATTAGGAGCTCTCACAAGAAAGTGAACTCCAATACCAGATCTAGACCACTCGAGCTTCTCCATATGGATCTTATTGGACCAACCGGATCAGAGAGTCGAGGAGGTAAAAAATACATCTTAGTTATCGTAGATGACTATACCAGATTCACTTGGGTATCATTCTTAAAAGACAAAATTGAAACCCTGGATGAAGTAAAAAAGGTCATCAAACGAATCCAAAAAGAGAAAAGTTCTCACGTTAGTAAGATCCGTAGTGATCATGGATCTGAATTCGAAAACAGTAGTTTTGAGAAATTCTGTAGCGATTAGGGAATATCACATGAATTTTCAGCGCCCAAAACACCGCAAAAAAATGGTATAGTTGAAAGAAAAAATAGAGTGCTTCAGGATATGGCTAATGTTATGTTGAATAGTATGAAGCTCTCTGAAAATCTTTGGGCTGAAGCAGTTAATACCGCATGTTATATTATTAATCGGGTTTATACTAGTAAATTCGATAATAAGGCTACTTATGAATTATGGTTTGAAAAGAAACCTACTGTCAAATTGTAACATCCCGAAAATTGGGAGTCGAGCAAAAACTCCACTCCCGAGTTCCAGAACATCATTTATGCAACATTTTCAATGATGGATGAATGTTGTTCATATTAGTGCAGAAAGCATGAATGGGATTAGACCAAAACAACATATCATACTCCAGAGACAATTAAATTAGCAAGCGGAAGAATGTAATAGATATATAAAGTACATAAACTGTTGTGGGTCTCCAGAGTATGAACATGTTACTAGGTTAAACATATACATGTATATTCAAAAAATGATAAAAAGAATATACATGGGTTTGTAAGAAAAGGAAAAATACCAAGTATATTAGCATCTAATCAGTAACCCTGTAACCCCGTCAATCAGAACCTGCATATAGGAGGGATCCTCCTCATCATCATTAAGTTCGGCTCGGCTTCGCAAGCATCGCCATCATCTGTAATTAAAATAGAAACTGTTTGGTGTGCGTAACACCGTCCCGTAACGTGGGAGTGAGTAATTAACTCAGTGGAATCATAGAGCAAAGATTAGCATGTTCTCAAATCAATCATGCGATAATAGTAAAGCAATTAATCAAACATTTCTAGATACTGTTGTTAATGCAATATGACATGACATGATGGATGCCCTCACCGACATTCTCCCTCATACGGCACCATCTGCGTCTGCGGCATGCTTGCGTATCGCTCAGTGCTCCACATCTTCCAGGCACATGTAATGTGATGTTGATATGATTATCGAGTTATTATTAGTCCTTTTCATACAGCAGTATTGGGAAACTAAGGTACTTTACTTATATCAATCCCAACACAGATCCTGTCTAGGGTCGTCACTCCTAGTAATCTCATACGATGTTATATTTGTAGGTTGCTGCAAGGGCTGCCAGGGCTGTTGCTCACACTCGTTGCACCGCTCCCCCATCACCTTATCAATACAGGCCTGATTATCCTTAAGAGTGCATCAGGACTCGTCACCCCTATGCGGTGTCAGGATAAACTCAAGTCACTACAAAGGGCTCGTCACCTGATCAGTGTAGGCCGACAACAAGAATATATTGTCCTATACCACCATAATCTGCTCAGAGTAGGGTGCTCACTAGTCACTACGGGGAGGTTTGTGGCCCCAGCGTAGGCCGACAGCTCGACCACGGTGTCCCATACCACCATGCCCGGCTCATGAGTCTTTATGGATCAAGGTACCATAGTTAACAGGGTTTCCAATGGTAAGTTCAGTACCCTAGGTTCAAGCAGTTATGACTCATATATGGTGAACATACAATGGCCAGTTGGGTTACTTGACGGGATCAACTAGCACGAGCGCATCTCAAGTTGAACGACATGAAGTGCATGAAACACTTCGTGTGGCCTAACCACTGCCACCAACCCAAACACGACTCGCGTTCATCGACGCGTCCTCTATGGTACATAGAAACCAACCACGAATTCGATCCATTACCGACTGCCTGGACTAGGTCATAGCCCCAAGCATTTGTGCATCAACATCAGTAAGCATAGGTGAGTAACAGAAATGAAGTACAACATTATAAGCATGTTGACACATGTTATAACATACAACTTAAGCAAATCATCCCACACATGCATTTCATGTATATAATGAAATCAATACATATAGCCAACATGATGGAAATCATTTACATCAGCATATTACTTGAGAATTCAATCTCAAAACTCCTACACAACACCATTTACTCAATACATACTAATACAAACATTTATACAAACACTTAGACTACACACTTTAGTCTACATAGCGTATGTCGACTCAAAGTGCGCTTAAGGGCGAATCTCTTCGCCACACCAATCACGCATGCATTCTTAATATTCTAACATGATAAAAAGCCATGGCAAACATTTTATCAAAATATGGACGTAAGCAGTATTTCCTACAAATGACTAAAATACCCTAAATCTCATATTTACCGTACGTTTACGAAACAGAAAACGGACGGCATGTTGTACATGTCAAATGGCGTTGCCATCGATAATCTACTATTAAACGACATTGAAAGCTTTAAAATCAGTCAATCAAAGCGTCTAAAATCATCACCTTTCACTCTAGATGTGTATCGTTCCGAACGAAGCGTATACGCTTCGTCTACGGCGATCAGGCGACCTAATGCACAAGATGTATAAGCTACTTCGCTATTGGAATCGACGGAAGCTTAAATCAGCAAGTGTTGAAGGTTTTTCTTACCTAGAAGTGCATTGGAATCGCCAAAAAAGATATCCGAATGCGGTGCTTCAGTACGTGCAAAAGCTGCAGCAAGTGGCCGGAGAATCTCTCCCACACTCTCTCACAATCTCTCACTTTTTCTCTCTCTCAATCTAGGGTTTTAACCAAATTCGGATGGAAGAGAAATGAAAGGGTTTAAGGCCCTTATATAGCCCAAAACCTTCCTAAATTAGGCTTGAAAACAAGGTTCACTTGAGGTATAACCAAATCGGGACTGTTCTGGTCAAAAAGAGCATTTCTGGAGGTCCCCTGGCCAAACGCGGTCGGACTTAAGCTCATGCATACTGGATCTAGCACACATCAAGTTTTCAGACTGGTAGAGTTCCCAGATCGCACGTGGCGGTTCAGTTTCAGTTCAGCGGTCATCGCACCTAGATCAGGTCTATAAGTCTTATGATATGAAAGAGAAATTTTTCCTGATCCGAGGGTGTAATTTGGCTGAATTTTGACGGTCAGAATGCTTAATAATAACACGCCAAATCACGTGCCAGATTTGAATTAAAATTTTTAAATCTAACCCTATTCTCACTCTCTTCACTCCAGGCTCAATGAAATAGCCTCTGAACGTCGGTTCCTTGATTTTCGAAACGGTTGTCAAGTCCAGCCAAGCGGTCATAACGGTCTAAGATGGTAGATATCAGACTTTCGACACGCGGTCTAGATCCAATACAAAGTTTCAAAGAGTTCCTGAGAGTAAACGGGTTTAGAGGTTAATCCAAGGTTTTAGGATATTATAGCATCATTGGTTCTACAAGTTTTGGGTCTTGTAGAACGTATTTAAAGCGATCAGGGATAATTTCACAGCTACTCCAGCGTAGCGCTAGCTAACTTTTGCTTAGTTTCTAAAGGAATTAATCCTAAGTGATTTCTTTGGCTATGGAATTGGGTTCTGAGCGGTTACCAAAGTGTTTTGGTTGACCCATTGCCTAAGGATGTCTAATCCCAGGTTGTAAAAAATCTAGGGTGTTACAATCTACCCCCCTTAAAACAAAATTTCTTCCCCGAAATTGGCTAAGGGTAGTGAGTACTTTTTCTAAGGAAGGTTCAAATCCTATTTAATAACCTAACCTTACGTAGAACCTAACTCAGCTGTTTCGATCCTGGGCCAGTGGGGAAGAGGCTAACCATGCTTCCGCTGCGCCACTCTGATCGAATGGTTACATTGGCTGACCTAACTGGATTGGACTCAATACGTTCTACCCCCCTTAAAACTTGGTTCTACTTAAAGTTTAAGAATCTATGCATCGCTCCGTATATCGGAACGAGGTACAACTTAGGGGCTATCCTTGACATGAATTGGGAAAAAACCTCTCATTACATTGGTTTTCCTTTGCTAATGATGCATTCTATGGCATTGGTATCTATGGTGATAGAGATAAGTCTAATCTCTATTGTGGTTGAGTTCAGGGGCAGGTATGAGTTGGTGACAAGATGTCTAATTCTCTACTAGCTTTAAGTCCTCGCCATTTCCCAAAGACAATGTGATCACGTTTGGTTGTAGGTGGTTGGGCCAACATGGAAGAAAAGTTGTGTAGTAGGTCTGAGCCGGATACATAGGCTTTCTATCTAGCTAGGACAGAAAATTTATTGTATAAATTCTTAATCCGAGTCGATGCCGATATTCTGCTTGATTAGAGCATTGGATTCTTTGGTAACTACTAGGATTTAGAAGTCGATTCAAACCGCGAATACATCGCTTACATGCAGTTCCTTTCCTCCGCGTTCCCGAATGCGATAGGCCCTTGGGGAAGGTAATTCTAAGGGGTGTGTTGGTTTATTCTACGTTCAATCTTAGGGAAGTAGAAGTTTTCCCTGAGAATGAATAATTCTAAGGTAAATAAACCTCCTGAGAGTTACTAAAGACGCGTATGAATGTTATGAGGATCTACCTAAGGAAGGGAGTCTCACTCCAACCAAATCTAACCTACTATTCCTTAGCATATACAGGCTTTACACTACTTAAGGTAACTAGTAGACTAGTCTGTAACTCACTAGCTGTAATCCAAAGCCTAAGGTTATATGCCAAATGGTTTCATACCATTACTAATATAGGAAATTGCTCTATCACTTAGGGTCACGATTGTCTATATGGAATTGGATTTCCTACATCGTCAAATCCTTCAAATCTAGGAACACTAACTCTATGTCCAAAACTCCAAGGGCCTATATGGCCAGTAGCATTAAGTTGTATGAAATGAAATTACTTTCCTACTCCTACGTCGGGATTGGGAGTGGCATGCTTGGTAGGAGGGTGGGTTGGGATAAGATTAATTTTATAGGTTTAATACTGGGATTTACAACATGGTAGTGGAAACCGTAGGATACACCCAATCTAGGGACAATAACTCACAGTGAACGAAATGGCATGCACTCCATTTGTCACAATACATGGAATAAAGTTCCACATGTATTATGACAGGAATGCATTCGGCTATGCTAAGCCCAAACCATTACACAAATACATTTCTACCTATGACATCGCTAGACCCAACAACAACAAAACACAAAAATCCCTAACATGGTAATCAAACAATCTACAGGACAACGGCCTACATGGGATTTGAGGTTTGCACAATTGAGACCAAAAAGAGTGTAAAGGCTCAAACAACAGGGACATGAGAGGGAGGATGGAGGAAGGGAGAAAAGGCTAAAATAGTCTCAACAAAGACATGAAAAAGGAGGGGAAATGGGGAGAAATGGCTGCCCTAATGGGATGAAACAAATCTAGGCCCTGTAAAGGGGTGAATCAAGCTCCCAATGGCTAGATTTTCAAGAGAAAGGAGCAAGATAAGATGGAATGGAGGTCCACACAATTTCAGCCATATTTGGGGGTTGTAGGAGCTCCAACGGACGATTTTTGAAAGAGGAGGAGTAGCAATTCACTATGAAGGGATGGGATAGGGTCAGTTTTAGCAAGAAATGGGATTGGAAGGGATTTGGAGCAACGATGTGAGTAGGGCAGCAAGAAAAATGTGAAAAGGAGCTTGAGAGGGGGCTGTTTGTGAAGGAGGTACCCCTTTTAGGAGTTTTCAACGGACGGACGGAACGTGGTAGGGATGCCCTACCCTAAAAACACCACTCGCCCGAAAGTTACAACAAGTGGGGCCCATCGGTCCGCGATCGATCACCGGATCGGCGATGACATCGCCGGTCATCGCTAGATCCGGCCGGTGGGACCCCATGGGTTGGGTTCCCCCTTTCCTAAGGACTCCAAATAGGTATGGGCCCCACCCCAGTTCATTGTATTTTGACCTAGGAGGCCCAAACTTCCATTCATAGAATTTTAGGGCCAATCTGTAAACCTGAATACTTTTACTAATCATGTAGCATATGATTTTGGGATAGGAGGAGCTAATCCACCCATCTTGACCATTAGTTTCTAAATATTGAAAAGTTAAAATGGTAAAATGGCCAGTTTTCCTGTATTTTTACTATTCATTGTAAAATTTTGTCTAAGTATGATTTCATGTCATTTTCATATTAGGATCATTGCCTAACATGAAAAAAATGAGAAAGAATTGAAGAATGGAGTGGTGAGAGGAAGAATTTTGAAGGAATTAGGTAAAATGGGGTTTTTAAGCCCTAACGATTGAAAGGGTTGTGGTTGCCCCACAGCCCAAGGAGTCACATTTCCAAGTTTAGAACCTTTCAGAGAACGTCTCAACCCGCCTACTTACAACCTATGAGCTACTTAGGTCGCTTTACACGACCCTAGATGCGTTACGGACTCGATCAAACGATCGATACGAATAGACTTTGCCTATTGGCGAAACTACGATCCTATAAGTGTTTCTAAGTTCTTTCCACACCCACCTAAGTCAAAGGTGCAATAGCGTACGTCGTGTCACTATAACCCAGGCCCGGTATAATCTCATTCATGCTCTGATACCATCTGTAACATCCCGAAAATCAGGGGTCGAGCAAAAACTCCACTCCCGAGTTTCAGAACATCATTTATGCAACATTTTCAATGATGGATGAATGTTGTTCATATTAGTGCAGAAAACATGAGTGGAATTAGACCAAAATAACATATCATACTCCAGAGACATTTAAATTAGCAAGCAAAAGAATGTAATAGATATATAAAGTATATAAACTGTTGTGGGTCTCCAGAGTGTGAACATGTTACCAGGTTAAGCATATATATGTATACTCCAAAAATGATAAAAAGAATATACATGGGTGTGTAAGAAAAGGAAAAATACCAAGTATATTGGCATCTAATCAGTAACCCTGTAACCCCGTCAATCAGAACCTGCATATAGGAGGGATCCTCCTCATCATCATCAAGTCCGGCTCAGCTTCGCAAGCATCGCCATCATCTGCAATTAAAATAGGAACTGTTTGGTGTGCACAACACCGTCCCGTAACGTGGGAGTGAGAAATTAACTCAGTGGAATCATAGAGCAAATCAATCATGTTCTCAAATCAATCATGCAATAATAGTAAAACAATTAATCAAACATTCCTAGATATAGTTGTTAATGTAATATGACATGACATGATGGATGCCCTCACCGACATTCTCCCTCATACGACACTATCTGCGTCCGCGGCATGCTTGCGTACCGCTCAGTGCTCTACATCTTCCAGGCACATGCAATGTGATGTTGATATGATTACCGAGTTAATATTAGTCCTTTTCATATAGCAGTATTGGAAAACTAAGGTACTTTGCTTATATCAATCCCAACACAGATCCTGTCTAGGGTCGTCACTCCTAGTAATCTCATACGTGTTATATTTGTAGGTCGCTACAAGGGCTGCCAGGTCTGTTGCTCGCACTCGTTGCACAACTCCCCCATCACCTTATCAATACAGGCCTAATTATCCTTAAGACTGCATCAGGACTCGTCGCCCCCATGCGGTGTCAGGATAAACTCAAGTCACTATAAAGGGCTCGTCACCTGATCAGTGTAGGCCGACAGCAAGAATATAGTATGTCATACCACCATAATCTGCTCAGAGTAGGGTTCTCACTGGTCACAACGGGGAGGTTTGTAGCCCCAGCGTAGGCCAACAGCTCGACCACGGTGTTCCATACCACCATGCCCGGCTCATGAGTCTTTATGGATCAAGGTACCATAATTAACAGGGTTTCCAATGGTAAGTTCAGTATCCTAGGTTCAAGCAGTTATGACTCATACATGGTGAACATACAATGGCCAGTCGGGTTACTTGACTGGCTCAACTAGCACGAGCGCATCTCAAGTTGAACGACATAAAGTGTATGAAACACTTTGTGTGGCCTAACCACTGCCGCCAACCCAAACACGACTCGCTTTTATCGACGCGTCCTCTGTGGTACATAGAAACCAACCACGAATTCGATCCATTACCGACTGTCTGGACTAGGTCATAGCCCCAAGCATTTGTACATCAACATCAGTAAGCATAGGTGAGTAACAGAAATGAAGTACAACATTATAAGCATGTTGACACATGTTATAACATACAACTTAAGCAAATCATCCCACACATGCATTTCATGTATATAATGAAATCAATACATATAGCCAACATGATGGAAATCATTTACATCAGCATATTACTTGAGAATTCAATCTCAAAACTCCTACACAACACCATTTACTCAATACATACTAATACAAACATTTATACAAACACTTAAACTATACACTTTAGTCTACATAGCGTATGTCGACTCAAAGTACGCTTAAGGGCGAATCTCTTCGCCAAACCAATCACGCACGCATTCTTAATATTCTAACATGATAAATATCCATGGCAAACATTTTATCAAAATATGGACGTAAGCAGTATTTCCTACAAATGACTAAAATACCCTAAATCTCATATTTACCGTACATTTACGAAACGAAAAACGGACAGCATGTTGTACATGTCAAACGGCGTTGCCGTCGATAATCTACTATTAAGTGACATTGAAAGCTTTGAACTCAGTCAATCAAAACGTCTAAAATCCTCACCTTTCACTCTAGCTGTGTATCGTTCCGAACGAAGCGTATACGCTTCGTCTATGGCGATCAGGCGACCTAATACACAAGATGTATAAGCTACTTCGCTATTAGAATCGACGGAAACTTAAATCAGCGAGTGTTAAAGGTTTTCCTTACCTAGAAGTGCGTTGGAATCGCTAAAAAAGAGATTCGAATGCGGTGCTTCGGTACATGCAAAAGCTGCAGCAAGTGGCAGGAGAATCTCTCCCACACTCTCTCACAATCTCTCACTTTTTCTCTCTCTCAATCTAGGGTTTTAACCAAATTCGGATGGAAGAGAAATGAGAGGGTTTAAGGCCCTTATATAGCCCAAAACCTTCCTAAATTAGGCTTGGGAACAAGGTTCACTTGAGGTATAACTAAATCGGGACTGTTCTGGTCCAAAAGAGCATTTCTAGAGGTCCCCTGGCCAAACGCGGTCGGACTTAAGCTCATGCATACTGGATCTAGCACACATCAAGTTTTTAGACCGGTAGAGTTCTCAGATCGCACATGGCGGTCCAGTTTCAGTTCAGCAGTCATCACACCTAGATCAGGTCTACAAGTCTCATGATATGAAAGAGAAATTTTTCCTGATCCGAGGGTGTAATTTGGATGAATTCTGACGGTCAGAACGCTTAATAATAACGCGCCAAGTCACGTGCCAGATTTGAATTAAAATTTCCAAATCTAACCCTATTCTTACTCTCTTCACTCTAGGCTCAATGAAATAGCCTCTGAACGTCGGTTGGCCTTGATTTTCAAAACGGTTGTCAAGTCCAGCCAAGCGGTCATAACGGTCTAAGATGGTAGATATCGGACTTTCGACGCGCGGTCTAGATCTAATACAAAGTTTCAAAGAGTTCCTGAGAGTAAACGGTTTAGAGTTTGATCCAAGGTTTTAGGATATTATAGCATCATTGGTTCTACAAGTTTTGGGTCTTGTAGAACGTATTTAAAGCGATCAGGAACAATTTCACAGCTACTCCAGCGTAGCGCTAGCTAACTTATGCTTTGTTTCTAAAGGAATTAATCCTAAGTGATTTCTTTAGCTATGGAATTGGGTTCTGAGCGGTTACCAAGGTGTTTTGGTTGACCCATTGCCTAAGGACGTCTAATCCCAGGTTGGCAAAAATTCGGGGTGTTACATAAATACTTTCAGGTTTTTGGCAGCAAGTGTTATATTTTACGGGATCATGAAAATTTGGGTAAGTTTGATACGAAGAGTGACGAAGGAATTTTTCTTGGTTATTCTTTGAACAGTCGAGCTTATAGGGTTCTAAATAAGAGAACTGGTGTGATTCAAGAATCCATCAATGTGGTTATTGATGATCATTTGAATACACCAGCCCCATGTTCAGATGATGATGAAGCTCTTATTATTAACAATCTAGATATCTCATCAAGTCAAAAAGAATCTGAACTAAGGACTGTTAAAGATCATCCAACCAATCGAATACTTGGAAATCCTCTCACTGGAGTTCGTACTCGCAAACAACTTGAGAACATATGTAATTATGTTTGTTTTACATCCCAAATAGAACCGGTCAACGTAAAAGAAGCACTGTCTGACGAAAATTGGATAGTTGCTATGCAGGATGAACTTAATCGATTTGTTCGTAATGATGTCTGGTATCTTGTTCCTAGACCTAAAGATAAAAACATTATTGGAACAAAGTGGATCTTTAAAAATAAGTCTGATGAACTCGAAAATATTATACGAAATAAGGCTAGAATGGTTGTAAAAGGGTACACTCAAATTGAAGGCATCAATTACGATGAAACCTTTGCTCTAGTCGGTCGCCTTGAATCAATCAGACTTTTTATTTCTATCACATGTTTTAGAAAATTTAAAATCTATCAGATGGATGTAAAGAGTGCTTTCTTGAATGGCGATTTACATGAAGAAGTGTATGTGGAACAACCTTCAGGGTTTGAAGACCCTAAGTTATCTGACCATGTATTTCGTCTCAAAAAGGCTCTCTATGGTCTAAAACAAGCACCCAGGGCATGGTATAAAAAATTGACTAAATTCTTACTTAGTCATAGCTTTCAACTAGGTAGTGTCGATAAGACGCTTTTTGTTAAAAAGAATAACAATGATATTTTGATGATTCAAATATATGTTGATGATATTATTTATGGGTCTACTTGTTCTAACATGTCTACTGAGTTTGCAGAGTTAATGAAATCAAGGTTCGAAATGATCATGGTTGGCGAACTTAACTATTTCTTAGGGTTACAAGAAAAACAACAACCTGATGGAATTTTCATTTCCCAGACCAAATATGCTTCAAACTTGGTTAAAAGGTTTGGATTTGAGAATGGTAAGAACTTTGATACTCCTATGAGTACAACATTAAGACTCTCAAAAGACTCTTCAGGTAAAGATATAGATCCTAAATTATATCGCCGTATGATTGGTAGTTTGTTATATCTTACTGCTAGTAGACCTGATATCGCATTTAGTGTTGGTATTTATGCGAGATATCAGTCTAATCCTAAGGAATCACATTTTACTGCTGTTAAATGGATTATTAGATATGTCGCAAGTTCTATAAATTTGGGACTTTGGTATCCTTTTGATACTAATGTTCAATTAGCTGGGTATTCAGATGCTGATTGGGCCAAAAATATTGATGATAGAAAATCAACCAGTGGTGGTTGTTTTTACATTGGAAATTGCTTAGTTTCTTGGTTCAGCAAGAAGCAAAGCTCAATATCGCTCTCTACTGCTGAGGCTGAATATACTATAGCTGGATATGCATGTACTCAACTAGTTTGGATGAAACGCATGCTTAGCGATTATGGAATTAATCAAGATTCAATGATCTTACATTGTGATAATTCCAGTGCTATAAACATTTCCAAAACTCCAATCCAGCATTCATGTACTAAGCATATTGACATTAGGTATCATTACATTCGTGAGTTGGTTGAAGAAAAAGTTATTTTATTGGAATATATACCAACCGAAACTCAACTTGCTGATATATTTACTAAATTGCTCGACAAAAGCAGGTTTAATAAATTGAAATTTGATCTTGGTATGTGCATTTTACATTGAATATTCTTACTTGCATGTATCATAGTGTATTATATTTCATATTATAATTGTTTAAATTTCAAATTTTTTCATTAAAAATGCATTTTTGGTTGATGCTCGACCGGTCGTGGTTGTACACGACCATTCGTGGTTCGACCGGTCGTGAAACACACTCGACCGATCGTGGATCTTGTGAATGTGATATAATTTGGGAAAAATTCCCTTCTTCTTCATTTCCACACCGACCTACGACGAGTCGTGGCTCGACCAGTCATAGGATTTCTAGTTTTTCTTCAAGGTAAGTCCTATTTCATCATTTTTCTTGAAGATTCATGATCTCTATGCTTTGATTTGTTCAAAGTATAGCTTGATTTCATCTCTTGTTGAGTTTTTCAAGGGTTTCCTCTCTATTTGCTAATCTAGAGAAAACCCATCTTTCATTTGTGCATCTTGCTTGTTCTTTGTATATCTTTTTGAATATGGATGCTAGAGGGAAAAAGAAAACATCCCGTGGTCCATCTTCATCCAGATCTGCACCGATAACTAAACGGCACCTTCGGTCACCTGAAGATGATACTCAAGATGTACGGGATTTGCATATCCATAACATTATCGTTGAGCATACCGCTGATTTAAATTACATTGCTCCATATGGTGTCATTCCCCTTCTTGAATCTGTAGGCTGGACTAACATTTTGCTTTGGGGTGGGTCTGCATACCAGTCCATTGTTCAATCAATGGTAGCATGCATCTCAAATTTTTCTCTTGATAATTTAACATTTTCAATCGATACTAGAGAAGGAAAATTTGAAGTAGACCGTCATTTGATATCAGGTATTATGGATATACCTGTTAATGATGAAGGAATACCGATTCATACTTTATACGACAAACCTTCATAATCAGAAAAACGTATGTTAACCAGAGATTTATACAAAATTGATGCGCATTGGACTCACAAAGGGAATGCACTCCCTGCAAAGTATTTGTTACCCAGTTATAGAAGATTACATCATTTCTTCATTTCCAATGTATATCCTCGGTCCGGTAATAAAACTGAGTTGACTTCTTTCATGGTTCGTGTGTTGCATTCTATTACTTCTGGAACTAAGGTCTGTCTTCCTTCTTTGATTTGTCACTCCATTATACAATTTCGTTTCCATCCGGGTCATAGTGATATTCCATTCGGTTATCTTATGACTGTTTTAACCACTCACATGCTTGTCGATAAACCTGTTAATGAGGCACCAATTCATCATCTTATTTTCAACAATGCCAATCTTAATAAGATGAAATTGGATCTGCTCCCTGGCCAATTTGATGAAGCTGGTGTTAGTGGTGTTGGTGGTGATGGTGGTGATGCTGGAAACGAAGAGGAAGCGGGCGATCTTCCTCAAGATGTTAATATGGATGACATATTTGATGATATTGAAACTGATTCACCTAATGATCCAGATTATGATTCTTCTGGTTTTGATGCACGCCTTCGTGCATTGGAGGAAAAAGTTAATAATATGAATATATCCCATGATATGAGATTCAAGTACATGCGAAAATATCTTCGTCGCATAAATAAGGGCTTACACTAGATTGATCCAACTATCCCTGCTCCCTCCTCTGGATCAGATTAAGTGAATTATCTTCTGGATAGTATGTCATTTCTTTTTATTTTGGGTATGTATTATGAATTATGGTTTCATAACATTATCTTTTGGATATTGTAGTATGGATTATGACTTGATGCTTAAGATTTATATGATGTCCTTTCATATCTCTTTCTCATTATTTGCTTCTTACTCTCTATGTTCTTCTTCCTATTGTGCCTTTCCCTGGTCATTTTGTGACAAAAAGGGGGAGTAGTAAGCATTGCTAAAAGGGGAGTAATACGGATAGGGGGAGTAAATTTGTTTGTATTGATTGAGAAGGATATGTGGATTGATGGATATGTGGATTGAAGTCTTGAGGTTTTCATGTTGTGTACTGATTATATGAGCAATACTCGTATTACTCAGGGGGAGTAGAGTATTTTGTGATTTCATGACTTATCATTCCTTATTATCTTTGATGCTATGTGTTTTGTCACAAATTTGACAAAGGGGGAGATTGTAAGTGCTATGATTTCATATCCCTTTAGTTGTTAAATTTTGTGGTGCCAAAACCTATATCTATGTCTTGTATATCTTGTATTTTATGTTTGAAGTCTATTCATTGCAATCAAGACATATCAAGACATCGCATTTCAAGACAAGATCTTAAATGAAGAAAGTTTTCAAGTCTTGGATGAAGAAATCAAGAATAGAAGTTTTCAAGATTGCACGTTCAAGATTTGATCAAGTTCAAGTTTACTAGAAGACTTTGTCAAGTCAAGATCAAGTTCATGAAGGCCTACTACAAGTTTTGTATATTCACAAGCTTCTCATAAGGGACATCTGAGAGAACAGACTTTCAATGTCCATCTCACTTTTAAGGTTTGTTTGACCTTAGATTGACCTTAGGATGAGATTTATTGTAGGTCATTCCGGATACATAACTCATATATTTTAATATGCTTGTTTGGAGTGTTCTAAGACCATTCCAAGGGACTTCAAGACCAGTCCTAGCTTTGCTACGACCAGTCTTAAGTTTTTCAGGACCAATCCTAGGTAGTTGAAGATTTTTAGATCTTTCTAGCTGTCCTACGACCAGTCCTGGACATCGTACGACCATTCCTGTGAGTTCTACAACTCATCCTTCGATCGGTCGTAGCCCTACGACTCAAACTCCAGCAACCATTTTTGAGGTACTACGACCGGTCGTAGGTGACCCACGACCGGTCGTTGACCACCCAAGACCGGTCGTGCAACTGAAAATCTTATCCCGCGAAAATCTTTCGAAAATCTTTGATGCTACGACCAGTCCTAGGATCCTAAGACCAGTCGTAGATGGAATTTTTCAGGCTATAAATAGATCACGAACTTCAGAGTTTCAGCACTTCAAATCAATTCTATTCAAGCATTCTTTAGGCTATTCTCTGAGATAAGTTTGTGTTTATTTTAAGCTGCTTTGTGCTTGTTTAATATTCCTTTTACTAGCTTATTTTTATTTAATTTTGATCTACATTCCAATCTTATTAGAAAAGGGGAATTTCTGATATTCCTTCTTCTTGGATTCAAATTCAAATAGATCTAGCCCGTTTGATTTAAAATCAATTAGACTTAGAACCATTCTTTAAGTGAGAATTGGACTTTGAACGTCGAATCGAACTTCTACTCCGATTGGTTCTACCAGGCTTCTTCAAAAGGTGATTCAGGTATTTTACTTGTTTTGTAATTTACTTTCTCTGGTTTTTGTTTGAGATTCGCCAGAAAAATCTCATTGTAGTGGTTATCTGAGGAGAGCCAGAAAACTCAGATTGTGGGGTTTTTGGATTGTGTAAGCCCGAGATCAAAGACACAATTGTGAAGGTTTTAGGTGAACCTGTGAAACCTATTTTGATAGTGCATGCTAATATCCCCTGTGTGAGGATATTAGGAGTGGAGTAGCAATCTGTGTGGCTGTTGGATAACAGTTGGTGTACACACAGGAGAACCACTATATATCGTTGTGTTGTGGATGTGCTTCATTCTTTCATTCCTTTATTCATTCAGTTTTGTGGTTTGTGTTTGTGGATGAATGTTGTTATCACTTCAAGCAAGTGTGGATGAATGTTGTAATAACTTGGGATTTATTTTCCGCAAGTTATTTTGATTTCATTACTTATTATTCCTCTTTGGTTTGTGATTCTAAGGACGTTCTAGAAATAAGGTTGTCCTACCTTAAACCTCTGGTTTTTGGTGTAAGGTTGTCCTTAGAACTGATAAAATATCAGTCTCTTTATTTTAGGCTATTGTGATTGTTTTATATTCAGCATTATGCTTTAAATCTTTTATTATTCCGTTGTTATTAGTTTTATTTGGCATTGCCCTATTCACCCCCCCTCTAGGGCATATAGCTAGGCCCTTTCAGATCGTGCCATAGGGCCACTAAGCCGTCGGACTCGGGCCAGGATTGAGTTATGTTCGATAGTGGTGAGGGTTTTATCCTTTAAGCTTACACTAATTTAAGTTGTTATATTTATCCTGCCTTTTACATGCCTTCCTATTATTTCATCTCACCTTTCAATGCCTTCATGTTATTTTTCTTGCTTTTTACATGCCTTCATATTACTCTGAATCTTCCCTACAATTATAGATTTTACCATCAATTATTGCTTATGGCTTACATTATAATGTTGATTACAAGTGATCTTTCTGAATTTATGTGGGGCCATGGATACAAGCCTTGCCCTTGCCTTATCAAATCTATTTAGTTAGTCATGCCACTTATCTCATTATTAAGTTGACCATTGTCACTCTCCTTATTATTGAATCAGTCATTGTCGCTCTTCTATTTGTTGAGTTGGACATTGTCACTCTCCTTATTATTGAATCGGCTGTTGCCGCTCTTTTGTTTGTTGAGTTAGCCATTGTTACTCTTCTTTTATTGAGTTGACCATTTTCACTCTCCTATTTGCTATGTTGGCCATTGCCACTATTTGAGTTGACCATTGTCACTCTATATTGGACTTGTGCTGCTTATCTTTAAGGCTTGGGCATGGGTCTTGAATTCCAGAACCCCCATAATTCAGTTTATATTCTCTATAAGTGCAAGCGATGTGGTCAGATGTATCACAAGTAGTGATTTAAATAATCTATCATGAACGTAGTGCGCTTTGGGTAGAGACCATCTTGGTTGTCACGTAATTCCTTAGATTTTAGGTAGTGGTGCACAAATTAATGTGTGTAATTTGCAAATGCAGTGTCACATCACTTCTGGGATTGGATGTCGCAAATAGTCGCTCCATGAAAAAATTGTGTCATGTAATTCATTTGAATCATGTGTTATGTGCCTTGAGGTATTCACGTAAATCCACGGTAATGTTGGCCATGCCCACAAATATCCATTGGTCAAGTTAGATATTATGAAACTGTTTTCCACATTATGATGATCACTACATATGATGATTATCACATGATTTACTAGGCATGCATCTCATGTAGGTTGTTTGCATATGCTGATACCCTCATATTAGTGGAGTGTGGGACGTATCAGACCCTTGCTTTACTTTTATGAATCTCTTGAATTATTGTTAATTTTAAAGGATAACCATCACTATGAGTAGAGTATTGACCCTCTCCCAACCGTATAAATTATGCAGGTGATGTACAGATTGAAGACTTAGTGAACAATCTCCCTAAGGAAGATTATTTTGAAAGAATAAGAAGATAACTTTATGATGTAGCTGTATACTTTTGCTGTGAACTCTTACATTGTAATACACTCCCATTAAGAGGACACTTTATGATTTATTGAATTCTTTTAATAATAATGATGGTTGATTTTATTCTCGTGAATGGTTACCTTTATGAATGTATTTGGATGTGATCCAAATGAAAAAAAATAATGTGTTATTTTTAAAGCTTCCAAGTTTATACATTATTAACACTCAGTTTTCTCAAGCACATGTATAAACTCTGGCTATGAAAATTTGGGATGTTACAGTTGATATCAGGGCATGAGAATGAGATTAACTGGGCTGAGGGAGTAGACCACCATAAACTTTACACGATTAGGACATATGATGAATTAAGTACATACACTCAATTAAATTTCCACAGAAACTAGGGAGTTGTGGAATTAGAAACCTATACTCAGATTCCCCATTAGAAATGTTAAGTTAGACATGGAATCTAGAAACTGCGACTCTAGGTCCCCATCAACCTTGTCACGCCCCAAACTTGAAAATAATCGTCAAACCCGATGTCGACAGTCTTCGTTGTACCCTATTCTCGGCTCCAGTGCTCATATGCCAAGTTTCGATACTGGAATCCTACAAGGAGGATTTTTCAATGTACATTTATCTTGTAAAGAGCATAACCATAAGTTTACCCAAATCACAAAGGCAGCATCATCATCACATATCCACTAATATAAACAGTTGAATACAGTGATAAAAGGGAAATACATATATTAAAAATTAAAGCTCTAGAAGACACTTACACTTCAAGCCCAACGCTGCTACAAACTAATGCCACCTACACGCATCTATCCTTCATAAGCTTACAAAAGTTTAGATGGTGGCGTGAGTGTGTGCGAAAGGTGAGTGTCAAGTATGCAGTATCAAAGAAATGTAAAAATGTGCCGGTAAGTCCATGAATAGTATCAGCCGTGCTAAGGCTATGCGATGCAAGGCATGAATGCTATTAACCATACCAAGGCCATGCAATGCGAGGCCTATGTAGCCAAATGTCATATGTGAGATGCAAAACAAGCATGTCGGTCCTCATCAAGTACACATATCAGTACAGTTTCTCTCTGGGATATCACCAAGGTCTAATATACTTCATACTAACTGTCGCCTCTCTAGCCGCATAGCCCAGTAAGTGGAATAGACCACACTATCCGCCTAACTAGTACTCTACCAATACCTACCCGACTCGTCCATAACGGACTCATTTGCAAGATGGTCAAACTCAGCCTAACTTGCAACCCCCTCACTCGGGTGGATAAGGCCACACCCCCTTCTAATTGACTACAACATAGTGAGAGACGCAGCCTACTGGTATTCGACACTCCTGCACTCGTGTATCCACTCGGTTTAGACATTAGAGCATTTCCTGATACTAAAAAGATTTTGGGACTTTCACCCAAGGACATCCTAAGTGCCCACAGTGCTAGAACCAAGTATTTCTGGTATTCGATACTACCATCCAAGATCTGCCTATGGAGGCGACTACCCTGATGTCGCTAGTGCGTACAATGATCATGTCACACATATGCGAGATGCATGAGTCATACTATCCAGTTATGCAACAATCCTCCACATACCTTGTGCTCATGTGGGTAACCCCTATCAGTAAGTCCCATAAGTAATTTGCTTAATGGCATATGTTATGATCAGTCACTACTCATATCAAACATACATATGATGCATATGACATGAATCATGGAATTGTATTAAGCATGCTATAAAGTGATGAACTATCAACAAGTATGGGCCTATCAATATGCCCAAGGGAAAGTTACAATGCGGACATTTAATCAACATTATCCTTACAATGTGGACGTAAAACCATCATTGCTCCCAAGGCATAGCCGCCATAAACATCATTACATAAACCATGGTAGAGTCACACATTGCAATGGACTTGTGTACATCCCATTAGGCCTCAACCCATGGGCCTTAGATACATCAAATGAGCCGCATCATGTGAGCCTCATATATATCAAGGTAGGCCTTAACGGACGGCCCAAAAATACATCAAGATGGCCCTCATCATATGGTCTTATATATATCAAGGTGGGCCTCAACAGATGGGCCACAAATACATCAATATGGGCCTCATTGCATAGGCCTTATATATATATCAAGGTTGGCCTCAACGGACAGCCACGAATACATCAAGATGGGCCTCATCACATGAGCCTTATCTAATGGGCCAAATTAATGGGCTAAGTCGAATGGGCCGAGTTGAATGGGCCAATTTAAATAAGCCGAACCCAACTCATTTATTTTTAAAAATCAATATATATATATAATGAATCAAATCAAAAGATCAACTAGACCGCACTCCAAATAATAGTGGTGATAATGATTTCCACCATTATATTTTCTCAAGGCCCACTATAACATTTGTTTTTTACCCAATCTGATCATAAGGTCACATAAACTTGGATTAAGGGGAAAAAAATTTCCTAATGATCTAAAACTTCTATGGTAACAAAAAGGGTTTCAATGGCAGACGCTCAATCCCACTACTTTTACTGTGTGGTCCACTTGATAGGCAGATCTGCCTCATTTTGTCTCAAGCCTTAAGGCAAGCTCGCCAACTGGATGGACGGTTTGGACTAACACATACATCAAGAGTGGGATCCACTAGCCATCCAGCAGATGGACGACTCAACCAAAATGGCTGGACAACATTGATAAAACATATACATCAAATGGGTGGGTCCCACCGTGTGGAGGGTGCAGATAAAACACACACCATGGTGGGGCCAGCGCTCGGACCCACAGTCCCTGGCTGTTCACTCCACAACAGCACAGGACGCTGCTGCACGTCCCTAGATGTTAGCGACAATAACTATTACTTATATATATATATTAAAAAATAGTTTTTCTGTAGTTTTTCACAGATGGTGCTCATATCAGGAGAATCCACCCCATCCACTAGATTTTATGGCTTAAGACAGACCCATCAAGCCTAATATTCAATGTGTTTTGGCGCATAGAAACATTAAAGGGGATTTTAACGGTAAAAGTAATTGTTTTCTAAGAAATGGCCCACCGAATAATCGGATTGGCCTCATTTTTCAACTTAACGCCTAAAAGGAGTAGGGGAATAGGATGGACTACGTGGATTAGATCAATGCATCAAGGTGGGGCCTGTATGAGTGGCCCACCCAAAAAGTTTAGAATCAAGGTGGGGCCTGTCTGTTCACACTTCACTACACGTCTAGCGTCCAGGGACGCTGGACAGTGTGAATATAACTCATCCAGGTGGGTCCCACATGAACATGGCCCACTTGATTTATATCAATCTAATATTTGTGTCTTCCCATCGCCATAAGGCAGGGCCTACATGGTTTGGACGGTGTAGATCTAACACATCCATCAAGTGGGTCCCACGAAGGTGGACATCTTGGATAAATTGCATACATCATGGGGGCAATAACAAGGGAAAAGAGAGAGAGAAAGAGAGAGAGATCGGGTGATGGAGGGACCCCGGCAATATGGGCCCTCCCTTCCATGATTTACAACATATATTAAGTGGGTCCCATTACATATGGGTCCCATTACATATGGGTCCACCAATCAAAATCAACGGTGGAGATCCTTTCTCCACTGAAATGTAAGGTCTAGATGAGTCTACTAATGTAAGGAAAATAAACATCATGATGGGGTCCATGGAGAATGGCCCCATCATGGAATGATCATGAAAATCAAGATGGGCCATTGGCCACACCTAGGGTCCAAAGTGAGATCTACACCATTAATCGGTAGGCCTCATTTGGCCCATCATCAAAAATGAAATCTAGGCCTACAGAAACACCCACCGTTCGATCTTCTTGGTCCGATGGAACGCCAATCTACTTATGTCTCACTTTGATGAAAGGTGATGAGAATCGAAGGGCTAGGATGACGGATCTTAGGATAGGAAGTGAGCCACACACATCACACTTTTCTCTCCATGAAAGAGCTTAGACGTACACTTTTTTTGGTTGCTTGAAAAATGTGAAGAGAAAGAGAGAGAAATGGTGGACGTAAGGGAGAGGTGATGGATGTGAGTTGATAAGTATGCTTGACATGTATGGGTGTGTAAGAGAGAGGGTGAGAGAGAGTTGACTTTGGGGTTGCTCTTGTACTTGACATGAGGTGATTGATTAATTGATTGAGTGATTGATTAATGAGACATGTTGTAGAGATTCTCTTGGGATTGCAAACACATGGTGTTTTTCTCGAACTGAACGTAGGCCCACATCTTCTGGCTAGGGTATCGAATCGATGAGTAAGACGCAGCGTCAGAACCGCAGTGATGGTGCGGTCGCAACGGTACAAGTCTTGGATTAAGCTAATTTAAATCTATGAAATATGATTTAGGGTCACATGCAAACGTCAATTATAAGTCGCGGGTTATCGAAATTCCTCAGGAAAGATCTTGGGAGATGATGGAATAGTACGGACTAGGATACGGGCCTTACAAACCTTCCTCTAAAAATTTTTAATTTGTTGTAGTCTACTTGGTTAGGATACTTGGCTTTCACCTAGATGACCCAAGTTTGAATCCCAGTAATGGAACCATAAATCAGGAAAGGAGTAAGGGGACTAATCCAAATTACCAAATCTCGGGGTCAAGATTTTATTTAAGGGGGATAGGCTGTAGCGTCCTAATTTTTAGGTAGCCAGTTATACGCACACCTAGATATATACCTTACGAGTGATACATTGAAAACTTAAACGTAATGAATCAGTGATGTTGAGGCCAAAATTTGGACAACCCTCTACTCAATGCAGTGAACCTTTGACGAACCCTGGTCATGCATAAAAGGGTAAGTAAAGGAGGCCCTGACTCAGCTGGGGGACCCTCCGATGCCTAAGTCAGGCTAAGGAATTTAGGTCTAAGTTGAATGTAGAGAGAGGGTGTGGATCTTATGTACCTGTAGCAATGGGGTCGCCTGGTATTTATACCTGTGGGTTGGACTATCCACGTTCGTTAATCTCAACATGATTCACTCAATCAGTGAGATATCATGATCGTAGAGATATTATCTGCAATCTTTGGATCGTGCGGCGTATCGTGTATTAAAGATGTATATCTTTGGGTGGGATCTTTGGTCATGTCTGCATTTGGGTTAATCTTCGGGTTCACTATACGGAGTATCCTTACCAGAGCTCTACCCTAGCCTTAACATATGGAGTATCCGCACTCTGACTCGGCCTCAGACCGTGCAGACATGAGGCTGAGTACTAACATTCGGAGTCTGTTGATAGATCACTGAGGTAGGAGTTCGTTGAATGGAGCTGAGGACGAGAATCAGAGCTCGTCTCAGTCATCCTTCTTTGAATGAGGACAAAGGTTCAGGTCGTCCATTCAGGATTGCAGTTCTGAGTCCTAATTCATTAGTGGGGAGCTCGTCTCAACTATCCTACGGTCGTTACTTAGGGTTCGGCTCATACTTGATGTGGAATCCTCCTCCCGAGGCCAGCCCCGATTGTACCCTTGTTCAAATTTCCCCATAATAGAAGCCCCCTACTCTCTTTGTCCGAGTCCGGACTTTAGAGAGTAAACACTCGGGGAAATGAAACGTCGTTCCCATGCCTCTACTCATGATGATGCTCGGGGTGTAATTAATGAGATATATGCGCCTCAGATCCCGCGTGTTATACGGCGGCCACAACCCTTTGACTTCTGTCCTTTTGGTGAGTGACACGTGGTGACCATTGAGATTCACAATTGGTGGAGTGAAGGAGATGGTGTCACGTGTATTCGGAAGGACGAGGATCTGTTTGCGTCATTAATGACATTAAATGTTGAGAAGACTCCAACCCCAAAGTATGGGTTTGGATGTATGGCTCTCTTCCACGTGTCCCTTAGTGCTTGTGTCGAGTCCCCTTGGCATCGAGAATGGTCGTTTGCAATGATGGCGCTGAGTAATGAGGCGGTTATATAAACCCCTCCCGTTCTCACTCTTCACACTTCTCGCGCACACACTCTTCATTTTCTCCATTCTTTTCTTTCGAATCACCCTCTGCCGAAAATTGCCTTTTACCAGAAATTGCCCTTCGCTGAAAATTGCCCTTTGTCGAAAAAAGGGTTTTCATCACCGGATAAAGGATTCCAAACCATTGGAGAAGGGATTGCTCAGAAGAAGCCATTAGAGTTGAAAAAGTTTCTACCAGAGGAGATCGCCTACAACACTATGAGTCTTCCAACATTTTAACGCCTTTCTCATTATGTCAAGCAATTTGGATGAAATAGAAAAGGTGCGAGGAGTTTGTTTAGAATCTGAACCAGAAACTACTGCCTCAGGACCCAGAGAGTCTAAAGGCCCTTTTAAGGCAGTACCCCTCGGTACTTCAACCCATCCCAGAGAGCTGTGAGTCAGAGGGCCAAAAGTCGAGGTAAGCGGCCGAAAAGGGCTCTCAGAGATCCAGCGGGGCGGTCGAAGGCAGGCCCTTCGGGAAGCAAGTAAAAACCATTAGTCCGTGGAGGCTCAATCCTAGTCGAGTCCTATATGTCCCAACTTTACAAAGACTATCAAATTCTTGACACGTTTTACATCAGAGCCCCTGCCCCCATGGATCAAGCGGGTTCTCCATCTGAGGGGGAGATTGCTATCTTCATCTATGCCCTCAAGTGCGGGCTCCAATTCCCCATCCATCCATTCTTAAGTGAGCTGACAATGCTGCTAAAATTCACGCCGGGGCAGTTGGTTCCGAACTCGTGGAGGATCCTTACTTCCACTTTTGTACTCTGACATCGAGCGGGGAATCAGAGGATAACGTCAGATGAGTTCTTGTTCTTGTACATGGCCAAATACGATAGGTCGGATAAGGCCTGGTGGTACTTCTCATTTAGACCTCCATGCATCCCAGGTCTGGTAATCTAACTTTGTACTTCAAACAAGGATTGGAAGGGGAAGTGGTTCTGGGCCTCGGGGGAATGGGAGGCCCCTGCCTCTAAATTGGATAGACTGCGGGTTCAAGTCCCTACTAGATTTACCAATCTAGGTCGGGCACTTTTTTTAGTTACATTGGATGCTCGATTCATCCTTCTATGCTTTAACTCATACTTTTCTTCTGTTTGCAGCTCAGACGAAGGGGGCCCTTGACCTCTCTGTTCTTCAAAAGTGGAACGTCAATAGAGTCCGAGTGCTCCCTGAGGACCAGCGTGCCTAGTTTGACCTCATCAATCATGAGAATTTGGTGTCTTCTGGCTTTGTAGAAATTTCCCCACCCTCTTTACTCTCAGTAATCAGGGTAAGGGCCTTCGAAAGTTGATTGGCTAATATTTAGTCATTCAGTAATTCTTACTTGAGCTAATTCCCTATTTTAAGAAGGAATGGAAGTAAGTGGTTCAAAGAGGAGGAATCCACCGTGCCCTCCAATGGATGTCGTCCTTTCCTCTGAGCTTCCGAGGCCCCTGCCAGAGTCAAGCCTATCACCATCTCGTCACCTTATGTAGAGAAGCAAGCCCCCGAGGCTCCACTTTCAGTGATTACAGGTCCTCCTGGGGTAGGGAGATAGGTAGTAGGGGAGACTCCTAATATGGTTGTGCCTGCACGATCTATAGTCCCCTATGCTACCACTGAGCCGAATTCTTAACCGGCCGAACCTACGCCCTTGCCCTTATCGGATATGTCACCACACCTGAGGCTGCTGCTCAAGCTTCTGTGGCCAGTGGGGTCGGAGGAACTTCCGAGCTCACTCCAGAAATTCTGCCTCTCGGTTATCACATGGATCTATTGAACCCTTGGGTGGTTAAGCATGTACCAAAGGTGAAGATAGCCGACATGCTCTCCCGCTGCCACGCTAACTTCATGAATGATTATGCAGCAGTCTGTTATCAGTCGCTACCAATGATTTGCTAATATTTAGTCATTCAATAATTCTTACTTGAGCTAATTCCCTATTTTAAGCAGAAATGGAAGCAAGCGGTTCAAAGAGGAGGAAGCCACCACGCCCTCCAATGGATGTCGTCCTTTCCTTTGAGCTTTCGAGGCCCCTGCTAGAGTCGAGCCTATCACCATCTCGTCGCCTTATATAGAGAAGAAAGCCCCCGAGGCTCCACTTTCAGCTGTTACAGGTCCTCCTGGGGTAGGGAGATAGGTAGTAGGGGAGACTCCTAATATGGTTGTGCCTGCATGATCTGTAGCCCCCAATGTTGCCACTGATTCGAATTCTTAGCAGCCGAACCAACGCCCTTGCCCTTGTCGGATATGTCACCACACTCGAGGCTGCTGCTCAATCTTCCGTGGCTAGTGGGGTCAGAGGAACTTCCGAGCTCACTCCAGAAATTCTGCCTCTCGGTTATCACATGGATCTGCTGAACCCCTGGGTGGTTAAGCATGTACCAATCTCCCGCTGCCACGTTAACTTCATGAATGAATGCATCAAATGGGTCTAATCTCATGGGTCTTATGTGTATTAAATGGGCCACACCAATTGGGCCCCATATGTACATCAAATGGGCCTCAACCCATAGGCCCTAGTACATCTCAGTGGGCCTTAACCCATGGGCCCCTAATACATCAAATGAGCCTCAACCCATGGGCCTTACATATAACAAGGTGTGCCTCATACATATATCAACGTGGGGTCTCAATGGACGACCACAATAACTCAAAATGGGCTCCATACATATACCAAAGTGGGGTCCACTTGAACTATAGATTTGACTCATTCTTTTAGCTCAAGCCATAAAATGAGCTTTCCAAGTGGATGGACAGTTTGGATGCAGCACACGCATCATGGTGGGTCCCACTGTCGTTGGACAGTGAATAAAACACATGCATTACCGTGGGCTCCACCATCCGTTGGACGATGTGAATAAGACAGATATATCATGGTGCGTTCTACCACCCACGGTCGTGGACGATGTGGTAAACATATACATCAATGGTGGGTTCCACATGTGTGGCCTGCCATAATGTTTGCCTGCCATCCAAACTGTTCATTCGGTCACAGGTACCTGGATGAGGAGGAAAAATAAATTTCATATTGATTCAAAACCTCTGGGACCCAAAAAGAGTTTTAATGGTATATGTTCAATTCACTGTTTCCTGTGATGTGGGCTACCTGAGCATCAGATGGGACCCATTTTTGGAGGGGGCTCACCTCAGGGGGTGGCCTACCTAATGGACGGTGTGGATATCAAACATACAACATGGTGGGACCTACGGCTAGGCCGTAGGTCTGTTCGTCCGCCCGCCGTGCAGCAGGCGCTGCCTGCGCCTTCTGACACCAGCAGCGTCAGCTGCATTGCCTCCTCTTTTTTTTATTTTCCTGTAGTTTTTCATAGGTGGGACCCACATTCAGAAAATCCATCCCAGCCATGGGATTCTACGGCTCTTAACAGGCTAAATGAGTCCAATGTTCAAGATTTTTGGGTGTATAGAAACATCAGGCAATTTTTCAATGGTAACCACCACAATTTCCTATGTTATGGCCCACTAGATGCTCAGATCAGCCTCATTCTTCGGCTCAATGCCTAAAATGATCCAGGGAATGAGATGGACAGCGTGGATTGAATACATACATCAAGGTGAGGTCTATATGAGTGGGTCACCCCACGACTTGGAAACAAGCTAATATTTGTGTTTTCCCAGTTCAGGTCCAGCGTCCCAGAGGCTGGACGGTTGAGCATAAGATATGCATTGAGGTGGGCCCTGCTCAGGTAGGCCACCAAATGATTGATGGTGTCTATACAACACATATAAGGTGGGCCTCACTTATAGATAGCTTGGATAAAGTACATATTTCATGGTGGGGTCCATCCTGGTGGGCCACACAAACACATCATCATCACATGAAAAGAAAATGAAAAGGAGAGGGAGAGAGAGAAGAGAGTGGGATACGCGTGATGAAGGGACCCCAACACTATGGGCCCTCCCTTACAATCGATCACACATTAAGTGAGCCCCAATACATGTGGGCCCACCAAATCAAAGATCAACGGTGGAGATTCCTTCTCCACCAAAATAGAAGGTCTAGATGACCCTTATCAATAAGAAAGTAAACATCATGATGGGGTCCATGAAGATTGACCCCATCATGGTATGATCATGATGATCAAAGTGGACCATCGACCACATCTTAGGGTCCCAAATGAGATCCATACCATTGATCGGTAGGTCTCACTTGGCCCATCCTAAAAACATGAAAACTACCCTATCAAAGCACCCACCGCTTGATCTTCTTGCTCCCTTGGCTTTCTTTGCTCCTTAACTTCGATTACAACGGAGGAGATGGAGTTTAGATGGTTGGGATGGGAGATGAGAGGGTAGGAAAGGTGGGCCACACTTGTTGCTTAGGATGGATTGGAGAGGCTTGGACGTGTAGAGTATTCTCTTTTGCTTGGAACTGAGTTTGAAAATGAGGGAGAGAGAGACTTGTAAAGGGAGAGAGAGAGAGTGATGGGTGATGGAGTGATGGATGTGGTGAGTGATGGGTGTGTAAGAGATTTTAACTTTTGGGGTTTTTGGTGTAAGAAAGGTATGGGCTTATGTAAGAAACTTTTGAATTTGGGGTTGCTTGGGAATGGGTGAAAGGTGATGTGTACTTGACATGTACTTGACCCTTGATGGGATTGATTGATGGATTGAGGTGACATGTTGTAGAGATTCTCTTGAGTTTTGCAACACGCGACGTTTTCCTCGCACCGAATGCTGGTCCACATCTCCTGACCAAGGTATCGCCTCGGCGCGCGAGTCATAGCATCGAAACTGCGGTGATGGCCCGGTCACTATGGTACGAGTCTCGAGTTGAGTCGACTCGGGTTAACGGCGTGTGAATCAGGGTCGCGCACAAATACCGGTTAAGGGTCGAAGATTGTTGAAATTCGACCGGAAAGACCATAGAAGTCTATGGAATGGTATAGTCTAGGATACAGGGCTTACAGCTCTCCCCTCCTAATAAAAATTTCATCCTCAAAATTTATGCAATCATCCAACTAGATATAACTCATGAGGAAGAAGAAACATGACATTACCATATATAATCAGAGATAACATACAAAATACAACACAATCAATCATAAAAAAGGTGGGGATAACACTCTCAAATCTCAGCCTCGCACTCCCAAGAAGCCTCCTCAACAGAATGGTGACCCCACTGAAACTTCACCAATGAAAGACCTTGGTCCGGAGGACCTGCTCCTTTCGATCAAGGATATGAACTGGCTGCTCGATGTAAGAAGCGTCGTCATGAACCTCCAGCGGCTGCCAATCAATAACGGGAACTATGTTTGACCCACACTTCCTCAACATAGAGACATGAAAAATGTTGTGGATGCCAAACAATTGAGGTGGCAAGGTAAGCTGATACGCCACGGCACCAATGTGCCTAGTGATCTCGAAAGGTCCTATGAATCTTGAGACAAGCTTGCCCTCCGCTCCAAATTAAACTACGCCCTTCATGGGCGAGACCTTGAGATACACATGGTCCCTTACATTAAACTCCAAGGGACGACGCCGATGATCAGCAAAACTCTTCTGTTGGCTCTGAGCTGTGCGCATCCTCTTCTTGATGATATTAATAGCCGCTAACGTCTCTTGCACAAGCTCAAGACCTAGGAGATGGTGTTTCCAGCCTCGGTCCAACAACTCAGTGATCTGCATGGTCTGCCATATAGTGCCTCAAAAGGAGACATATCGATGGTCACCTGATAACTGTTGTTGTATGCGAACTCAGCTAATCACATATGCTCATCCTAGATATCCTCAAAATCAATCATGTAGGCCCGAAGCATATCCTCAAGGATCTGGTTGACCCTCTCGGTCTGACCATCGGTCTACGAATTGTACGCGATGCTGAGCTGCAAATCAGTCCCCATCGCTCTCTGGAAGCTCCCCCAAAACTGAGATGTGAACCTCAAATGTCGGTCAGAAACAATCGAGACTGGAATGTCATGCAGTCTCACAACCTCCTAGATAAATAACTTCGTAAGCCGGTCCATAGACCAAGTCGCACGCATCGCAAGGAAATGTGTTAACTTCGTCAGACGATCTATAACAACCTAAATGGCATCATGACCGCGCTGAGTCCTCGGTAAGCCTATAATGAAATCTGTCAACATGTTCTCCCACTTTCACATCGGGACACTCAACGGCCACAATAGACTAGGGGGTCTTTGATGATCGGCCTTGACACGCTGGCACGTGTCATACTTGGCTACAAAACTGGTGATTTGGCACTTCATCCCCACCTAAAAATACTGTCGCCTCATGTCACGGTACATCTTCGTCGAGCCAGGGTGGATAGAAAATCGCGATCGATGTGCCTTGGTCATAAGATCCCTGCATAGCTCAGGAATATTCGGGACACATAATTGGCCTCTGAAGTGAAGTCCACCGTCTGTACCAATCTGCTAATCTGCCTGACTCTTAGATGCAGCCTCAGCCATATAACTCTGCAACGACTGATCAGCCTACTGAGCCTCGATCACCCTTGCGACAAGAGAGGGTTGAATTGACTGGCTCGATAGAAGACTGCAGGCCGAACTCAAAATCATACGCTGCGATATCCTCGAGCATCCTCCACTCCTGGACCATCATATGCACCACCAAGCCATGTGGCTGCCGGCTGAGGGCATCTGCCACCATGTTCGCCTTACTTGGGTGGTGTTGAAGATCAAAATCATAGTCCTTCAGAAGCTCCATCCAGCGCCTCTACCTCATATTTAACTCAGACTGTGAGAAAAGGTACTTCAAGCTCTTGTGGTCAGAGAAGAGCTTGAATCTGACCCTATAGAGATAGTGCCTCCACACTTTCAGTGTGAAGACAACTACGGCCAGCTCTAAATCATGCATGGGATAATTCAGCTCATAGACCTTGAGCTGACGAGACGCAAAGGCCACTGGTCTCTCGTGCTGCATCAAGATAGTACCCAAACTAATATGTGAGGCATCAGTGAATACAATAAATCTATCACTCCCAAAGGGAAGAGTGAGGATAGGAGTGGACGTGAGGTGGTCCTTCAACTCCATAAATGCTCACTCGCAAGCATCACTCTAAATAAACTCTACGCCCTTCCGAGTTAACCTGGTCAGCGGGGCTGTAATATGAGAGAAGCCCTCAATGAAATGTCGATAATAACCCGTTAAACTAAGGAGACTATGGATCTCTAACATAGTCATGGGCTGGCCCCACTAACGCACTGCCTCAACCTTGGAGGGGTCCACTGTGATGCCCTCCCTCTCACCACCTAACCGAGGAACTTTACCTCCTCCTACCAGAACTCACACTTCTCCAGCTTCGCATACAACTGGTGTGCATGGAGGGTCTGCAAAATAATCTCTAAATGTTTCTCGTACTCCTCACGGGTCCTCGAATAGATCAGAATGTCGTTGATGAAGACTACAACAAACTGATCGAGATATGGGCGGAAGACCTCGTTCATCAGCTGCATGAAGACCGCAGGTGCATTGGTCAGTCCGAAAGACATGACCTGGAACTCAAAATGACAGTAACGTGTCCTGAATGCTGTCTTCAGAATGTCCTCCTCTCAGACCCTAATCTGATGATAACCAGAATGTGGGTCGATCTTTAAAAAGAACTGTGCACCCTGCAGCTGATCAAACAAATCATTAATCCTCGGGAGCAGGTACTTGTTCTTAATCATGACTTTGTTAAGCTCGCGGTAGTCCATGCAGAACCTCAGCGAGCCATCCTTCTTCTTCACGAAGAGTACCGGCGCTCCCCACGGTGAACTGCTAGGACGGATAAAGCCCAACTCGCGCAACTCATCCAACTGCTTCTGTAATTCCCACAACTCCAACGGTGTCATGCAATACGAGGCCTTCAAAATAGGTGCAGTACCGGGCACGAGATCAATCTGAAACTCAGTGAGTTGACTAGGCGGTAATCCCGGAATCTCCTAAAACACATCGAGAAAATTATAAACCACAGGCAACTGGTCGATGCTCACTGTTATGGGCTCCTTTATGGCACACGACATCAAACAAGACAACGGCTCTCCTCTGGGCTCTGCAATGAACTGAAACTGTGGCACACTGGGTATATAGAAAGTGACTGTCCTCGCGGAACAGTCCAATATGGCATAGTACTCTACAAGCCAATCCATGCCCAGGATGACATCGAACTCAGACATCAGCAATGCAAGTAGATCGGCAGGCAAAAAGGTATCCTGACTAGAATAGGGCAAGACGAGCAAAATTAGGCTAATAATGCAGTCTTCCCCAAGGAAGTCGTTACTGACAGGCCCTCACGAGCAGACTCCAACGGCAAGCCAGTTGATCGGAAGAAAGGCTTGGTGACAAAAGAATACGATGCACTAGAATCAAACAACACACGTGCAATGTATGTAGAGACTAAAAGCATACCCTCGACGACCCCTCCAGATGACTGTGGATCTTGCTGAGCTACGTAGAACCTAGCCTGAGCCTGTTAGGGAGGTGTCTGTCCCCTCTGAGTGTGTTGCTGCTGCTTATGGGGTCGCTGAGGCGGTCAAAACTGCTACCTCTACTGCTGCAGCCTCGGAGGTTGGTGTTAATGTTGCTGCTGAGGTGGCCTCGGTAGTGGGGGCTGTTGTCGCTACTACTATGGGGGTCTCTGTTGCTGTGGTGGTGGAGGCTACTGTGGATCTCTCTATTGTTGTTGTTGTTGGGGGCGGGGACACTCCCATATACGGTGCCCCGTCGCACCGAACCTAAAACAGGTACCGGTGAACTGCCTCGGAGGTGCTGCTGGTGCTTGGAAGGATGGGTGACCTGTGTGCCTCTGTTGTTATGGTCGACGTTATTGGGAGTCATCGGAAGGAACCCACCTCTTCTGATCTCTCCTCTGACCGAGATCAGAATGAGAACCGGCCCACTCAGCCTTAAAAATCTGGGCCTTCCGTACCACTCCCTCAAAAGTCAGGAGCTCATGCCCAATAACACGGCCTCGAAGACCATAACGCGAGCTGTCCTTGAATCGACGGGCTCTTCGCTCCTCGTCATCTACCAGATATGGTGCAAATCTGGATAGTGCTACAAAGAGAGCCGCATACTGGGCCACTATCATATCACCCTGCACCAAGGCCTCGAACTCCAATGTTCACTATCGTCGAATGTGATCAAGAAAGTACTGTTAGTCAAACTAATCCACAAAATCCTCCCAAGTCCACACAAAATCTGTGCTTGCTGCTCGGGAGACTGATGTCCACCAATGCTTAGCCTCACCATGGAGAAGAAATACCGCTAATCGAACTCGCCGCTCAGTCGTGCATCCCATCATATCAAATATCTTTTCCACATCGGAGCGCTATCTCTCAGCTGTCGTCGGGTCTGGCTCACCTTGGAAATGTGGGGGATCGAGCCGTCGAAACTCACGAAGGAGGGCGCTCGTGCACTCCTGCTCTGCCTGGGCCGACGAAACGACTGGGTTCCTGCCCTGTCCCTGAAGTGCAGCCGTCATAGCCTATAACATCTGCTGCAACTAGGAGGCACTCACAGATATGATCAGGTCTGCACCAGTCTCTGATGGAGGAGCTGCATCCATAGGCTAGGCATAGGAATCTCTGGTCGTGGAGTGAGCATCGTAAGTGGTAGGGCAAGAGCTGCAGGTGGTGGAGCGGGAGTCTTAGGTGGTGGTGTGGGAGTCGATCGGGTCACTCTCCTAGGAATCTTTTCCTACAGGAAAGAGTAAAGACACCTATTAACTTCAAAACTCTCGAAGGCATGCACGTTTAAGGGTCTGTAACGAAAGATCGTTAAGCTATCCGAACTTCGGGACTCAGTCATTTATAGAAGACATGTAATGTTATTCTTAGTTATTCCCAAGTTATGCTCTGATACCAACTTCTGTCAAGCCCCAAACTCAAAAATTGGGCTCACAAAATTCCAGATCACCGAATCTGGTGCCAACAGCCTCCGTAGAACCCCATTCTTCGCTCCCAGCGCCCATTCACTAGGATCCGATCTTGGGATGCTACGAGGAGGATTTTTAACATTAGTTTGATTCATAATAAGTACAACCTAAGGCCTAACCCACAAACAACAACCAAAAACTTTATTACATTTCCACTATGATAAAAAACTTTACAAGTACAATGAGCATAAAGGAAAATACAATGATATGTGGACTTAGACGAGGACTCATATGCTTGATTTGCACGCATGGCCTTGGTATGACCGACATTATTCATGCCTTGCATCGTATGTCTTTCGTATAGCCAATAGTATTCATGGATCCATCAGCATATTACGCATTACTCTGATATTGCATGATCATATTACTACCTTGCACACACACTTTCACCACCCTCTAAGCTTTCCATAAGCTTATGCATGATCGTTGAATGCGAGTGACGTTAGAGCGCAGCAGCACTAAGGCAGGAGTAGTTTGCAGATCATTTTAGAGTTTTTGTCCACTATCATTGTATTTCCCTTTATGTTCATTGTACTTATAAAGTTTTTGATCATAGTGAAAATGTAATGAAGTTTTTGGTTGTTGTTTGTGGGTTATGCCTTTGGTTATGCTTATTACGAATCAAACTGATGTTGAAAATCTTCCTCATACCATCCCAGAAATGGAACCTGGTGAATGGGCACTAGGAGCCGAGAATGGAGTTCTACAGAGGCTGTCGACGCCAGATTCGGTGATTAGGAATTTTGTGAGCCCGGTTTCTGAGTTTGGGGTGTGACAATGGTTTATGTCTATTCTCGATGCAATCGATCCATCCTCGATACCATCGATATTTGAATATCGATTCTATCAAGTGACCCTAGATTATAATTGAAAACCACCTGAAAAATGTTGATAAACAACTTCGCGCCCATGACCGATATCATCGAGAGACTCCTTATATGATTGAGATTTGAACCCCGATGGTATCAATGATGACTTCGATATATCAAAGCATATATGATATTCTTAAGAAAAAATAGGGGCGCCAGATCTGCCTGTCGATAGTATCGAGTCTCCTTCGATCGACTTGAGATACAGTTATCAATGATATTGATATATCGATAATTTCATCCGGATGAATATGTGGTTGCTAGACACTTTAAGTCTTCATTCGATTTTATCGATTGAGCTTTCGAGGACATCAACAGCGCAGGTCAATCATATCGAGACATGTATCGATACAATCGATGAGTAAGAAAACTTAGAGATTTTTTTATTTTTGAAAATTTTTCTCACTAAAAACCTTATAATGTCTAACTTATTTTTAAAGGTTTTATTCACCTGGTATTTTGGGACATGGGATGTGAGGCTTAGATTTACCTATGGTGAGCTTCCACACATTCGGTTGAGGCAGACGCTTGAATTGATCTCCTTTGAGGCTCTATAGTCCGACTGACTCAACACACAAGCTAATTGACAAACAAGGGCACTAGTAAGACCACTTTCATTTCATACCTAGGACATGAAGTCTGAACATTGAAACTCCATTGCTTCAGATGATGGTTGACCTTTGAAGATTATGAAGCTTGAGATCCATAATGATGTAGCTTGAACTTTGAGATCTTCAAAAGCTTAGATTGATTGTTCTTAAGTTATTCTTCATCGTGAGTTGAGCAAAATCTTGAGTTTTGAACAAGAATTTGTCTTTTCGATGTAGCTTTAAAATTTTAAAACATTGAAGCTTACAGAAGTGGATAAAATACTTGACCTTGTATTTAAAGTAGATCACCGTACTTGTCTTGAAGCTTGGTGATGCAACGCCTTGAACATATGTATACCTTCATGCTACACAAGACACAGATAGTATTTTTGGCACCACAAAATTTGACAATATAAAGGAGCTATCAACCATAGCACTTACAGAGGAATCGATCCATATGTTGATGAAATCGGAGTTCGAAATCCAATGACATCGAAGTATGTTCGATATCCTCAATCAGTTGGCAAAAAGGTTTAAAAGAGTTTGACAGATTGAGTTTGTGTCATCGAGTGGCTATTCGACATTATCGAGAGTATATGCTTGATGATATCAAAGTCTACTCGATGATATCGAAATTTGTCAAAAAATATGACTGTTTTATTTCTATTGAAATTTTTTGCCTATTTAATAAGAGCTTGCCTGAGGTTGTTTATAGAGAAAGTAGATAAAACTTGTAACACCCTGAAAATCGGGGGTCGTGTATAAACTCAACTCCCGAGTTCCAGACCGTCACTTATGCAACAAAAATGGTTATGATTCATTGTTGTCTGATTTAAAGCATTCACATGAGTAAAAGTATACCAAAACTGCAATTCATACTTCAGATCCAGTGATAAAAGCAAGCGGAAGACTAAACAATATATATATCACTGTATGGAAAAACAAAGTAAATCTCATCTGTCTCTAAAGTATGACTACATCTCTGAGTCTCATATACATATACATAAATAAAAGAATAATGTTCAAAAAAAGGTCCCACTGATGTCCCCTCGATCCAGGTCGCCTACGGGAAGCCGTCGTGATACTGCATATACGAGAACTCATCCTGGTCCTCGTCGATCTCTGGCTCCACCTCCTGGATCTCGGCCTCACCTGCATCTACAACAGGGTCTGGTGGGTGTTGCAAACACCATCCCGTAACGTGGGAATGAGTGATCAACTCAGTGGAATCATAGAGCAAAGATTAGCATGTTCACAATTCAATCACGCGATAATAGTAAAGCAGTAAATCAGACAATCCTAATACTGTTGTTAATGCAAGATGATATGACGTGATGTATGCCCTCACCGACGATCACCCTCATGCGGCAACATCTTACGACCGCGGCATGCCACACTCCCTATAGTGCTCCACATCTTCCAGGCACATGCAATGCTATGGTGATATGATTTCCAAGTTGTTATTAGTCCATTCAAACAACAGGATTGGAAAACTAAGGTACTTCCCTTGTATCAATCCCAACACAGATCCTGTCTAGGGTCGTCACTCCTAGTAATCTCATACGATGCATATTTCGTAGGTCACTGCAAGGGCTGCCAGGGCTGTTGCTCGCACTCGTTGCACCGCTCCCCCATCACCTTATCAATACAGGCCTACCGTACTCTACTGCAACGGAAGGGTCGTCGCCTCCCGTGGACTCAGAATACGCTCGCGGTCACTACAAAGGGCTCGTCGCCTGATCAGTGTAGGCCGACAGCTAGAATATAGTGTCCCATACCACCATAATCTGCTCACGAGTCTAGGTGCTCACTGGTCACTACGGGGAGGTTTGTGGCCCCAGCGTAGGCCGACAGCTCGACCACGGTGTCCCATACCACCATGCCCGGCTCATGAGTCTTCGTGGATCAAGGTACCATGGTTAACAGGGTTTACAATGGTAAGTTCAGTACCCTAGGTTCAAGCAGTTATGACTCATACAAGGTGAACATACATCGGCCAATCGGGTTACTTGACGGGCTCGACTAGCGCGATCGCATCTCAAGTCGAACGACATGAAGTGCGTAAAACACTTCGCGTGGCCTAACCACTGCCGCCAACTCTAAACACGAATCACGTTCATCGACGCGTCGTTCGCGGCTATGACCAGTCAGCCACGAATTCGCTCGGTTACCGACTGCCTGGACTAATTCTAGTCCCACACACCTATGAAATCACGTTAGCACTATATGCAAAGGTATTGGAATTGAAATACATCATGTGAGCATGTTAATACATGTTATAACATTCAACTTAAGTAAATCTTCAAGGCATACTTTCCATGCATGTAATGCAATCATGCATAAGGTCAACATGTAGGAAATCATTTAGGTCAGCATATTAATCAAGAAATCAATCTCAAACTACTACATAACATCATTTAATTCAATACATACTAATACAAGCATTTATACAAACACATACACTACACACTTAAGTCTACATATAGTATGTCGACCCAAAGTGCGCAACTAGGCGAATCTCTTCGCCAAACTGATTATGCAAGCATTCCTAACTCCCTAATGCGACAACAAACCATGTCAATCACGTCAGCAAAATATGCATGTAGACCGTACTTCCTACAAATGACTAAAATGCCCTAAATCTCATATTCTTCGTTAATTTACGAAACAGGAAACGGAGAGCATGTTGTACTTGTCAAACGGCGATGCCGTCGATAATCTACTATTAAACGACATTGAAAGTGTTGTAAACCGTCAATCAAAGCGTCTAAAATTCTCACCTAGTCTCTTACGGAAGCGTGATTTTGAACGGAGCGTGTACGCTTCGTCTACGGCAGTAGGAGAACCTGATTTATGAAATACGTTAGCTAACACGCCCTAAATCTGGATAAACCCTAAATCAGCAAGTTCTAGGGTTGTTTTGTACCTGAAAGAATGGAGAAATCACCAGCCAGGTGATTGGGAAGAGGTGCTGAAGCAGCAGCAATCGGCGGCTCGGAAGCGGGAAAAATCCCTTCCAATCTCTCTCTCAAACTCTCTCTCCTTTTCCTAGGGTTTGCAATTTTCGTATGGGAGAGAGAAATGAGGGTTTCAACCCCTTTTATAAGCTTAAAAACGCCGGAAATAGGCTCCGGGACAAAGTTTACTTGGTGCCTATCCATTTCGGGGCTGTTTCAGTTCAAAAGTTGCTTTTTGGTGGTCCCCTGGTCGATTGCGATCAGACTTAAGCTCATGCGTACCAGATGTAGCACGTATTAAGTTTTCAGTCTGGCAGGGTTCGCAGATCGCACGTGGCAGACCAGTTTCAGTTCAGCGGTCACCGCACGTAGATCAGGGCTGAAAGTCTTATAATAATAAATAGAAATTTTTTCTAATCCGAGGGTGTAATCTGGATGAATTCTGACGGTCAGAACGCTTAATACTGACGCGTCAAGTCGTGTGCCAGATTTGAATTTGAAATTCCAAATCTGTCCCTATTCGCGGTCGCTTCAGTCCGGGTTCAACGAAATAGTCTGTGATTATCGGTTTGACTTGATTTTTGAGATGATTGTCAAGTCCATCTGGGCAGTTCTAACGGTCTAAGATAGGAATTATCGGACCTTCGACGCGCGGTCTAAATCCAATACAAAAATTCAAAGTGGTCCAGAGGACAAACCCGCTTAGAGTTTGATCCGAGGTTATAGAGTATTGTAGAGTTGTTTGTTCTACTCGATTTGGGTCTTGTAGAACGTATTTAAAGTGATCAGGGACTATTTCCCAGCTACTCTAGCGTTGCACTAGCTAACTTATGCTTAATTTCCATGGAATTTAATTCTACGCGATTTCGGGTCGAGTTAGTACTCGAGCCCAAGTACGGATTTTTCACGGGCGTTACAAAACTTTTGAGTGTTTAATTCAAATCACCTACCCTAAGCCTTTTTCTCTCAAGGGAGTTCATTCTTCAATTTTCCCTCATCATTGATATTCAATAGAGTGGATTGGTGAATGAACTTCCGTATTCAAGGATCCTTCAACTACCACCTTAATGGAAAATATTTGAGATAAGATTTCTTGAATGCATAAATCATGGTATTACTTTGTCACTCCAATGATTAATCATTTAATAGAGTAATTACTAACATAACCTTGACCCAACCTGTCGCCTTACATTGGAGCATCATATGTGTTGTGGAATAAGTGAGCTGAAGAATCTTCATCAACAAAGGAGGAGATCTTCATCAATGTACTTAATGGGGCTCATCTACTTATCTGTAAGTCATTAGAGTTTAGAGACCCTGCTGATCATTCCTTAGCATAAGATTCGGTCACAGGTGATTCTCACCCCTCTCAAGTCCTCATAAGAGGCCTCCGACAGGAGAATAGATGTGGGTGTTGTTTGTTGACCCTTGCTCTTGGTGAGCATAAACTTAGGTCCATAGTGTAGGTCTTTGGCCTGTGTGGCCTAAAACCCTAGGTGTTGTTTGTTGACCCTTGCTCTTAGTGAGCATAAACTTAGGTCCTTAGTGTAGGTCCTTGGCCTGTATGGCCTAAAACCCTGGGTGTTGTGTGTTGACCCTTGCTCTTAGTGAGCTATAAACTTAGGTCCTTAGTATATGTCCTTAGCCTGGGTTGCCTAAAACCATAGGTGATGTGTGTTGACCTTTGCTCTTGTGTAGAGCATAAACTTTAGGTTCCTTGTGTGAACCCTTGGTCTGTGTGGCTTAAAACCCGGGTATTGTGTGTTGACCCTTACTCCTGTGTGGGGCATAAACTTATGTCTTATGGAGACATGTCTAGGTTCCTTATGTAGGTCTTAGAGTCGACCTGGTGTAGGTTATGAAGGTTAGAGGTGAACCTGGTTTAAAACCTTCGTTAGTGAGATCCATTACACTCAAGGGTTGAGTGCATCCGTCGGAAGTGGAGTAGTCAAACCACTATAAAAATAACTGTGTTTGGGATTGCTGTTTACTTTTAATACTTGTGTGATTTTTCTGAATGTTCTCGTAATGCATGCTTACATGATTACCTAGAACTAATTAGAATCACATCTCACACACAGTCACCTCCATCATGAACTATGCTTCTCATCTTGTTTATGTTTTGAATAGTCTTATGATTGGATCCTCTATTTGACTTGGAAGCCATTAGAGTTAAGATAAAGACATCTTGATAAATTGTTATATTAAATCAAGATAATGATGATAGAATTTTAAACTGTCATAAAATTTTATAAAGTCCTATTCACCCCCCTTTATGACACCTTGGCAAGTTCCCGCTTCTACTAGAGTGGTCATTACTATAATTTCAATTGGTATCAGAGTGGGTCTCTCTTAAGGGCTTCACCACCTAGAGAGTGATCTTGATTGAAGTTAGTAATATGGTCAAAGGAGAGGGCTCATCTGTAACTAGACCTCGTATATTTGATGGTTCAAATTATACGTACTGGAAGGCTAAGATGCATTACTTTCTTAGATCTTTAGATCATGATGTTTGAGATATTGTTGAAATAGGATATGTGCCGCCAACTAAATAAATAGTACTTGAAAATGACACAACTATCACCAAACCAAAATTCAAAGAAATAAGGAAAGCATTTGATAAAGAAAAACAAACTTCTGAAGCTAAAGTAATGAATGTTATCTACTGTACTGTCCCAAGAAGTCTTTAATCAAATCAATATGTATGGAACAACTAAAGAAGCATGGGACTTGTTGGAAACAACTTATGAGGGAACCAGCACAGTGAAAAGATCCAAACTGCAACTCCTAACATCACAGTTTGAAAGTCTTAGAATGGAAGAGCATGAGACCTTCATGGAGTTCTTCACAAAACTAAACATCATCTGCAACTCCATGGGTGGATTAGGAGAAAAATTTCTGGTCCCAAAAATCAGTAGGAAAATTCTAAGATCCTTACCGGAATGGTTCAAATCAAAAGTTACAACCATTGAAGAATGTAGAAACGTGGATGAAGTGAAAGTAGAAGAACTAGTAGGTTCCCTACAAAAATTTGAATTACACTTCAAGCAAACTCCTAAAACCAAGAATATTGTTCTCAAAACCTCAAAACACACTACTAATGAGGAAGAGGAAGGTGAAAAGGATAATGAGAATGAGGAAGTGGCTCTCTTAGCTCAAAGGTTCAAAAGATTTTTCAACAAAAATCGTGGTCGACCATTCAGAGCAAACAGATGGAAAATAAGCACAATATAGACAAACATTCCAAGATCACCCAAATCTGATAATTCCTTATTTATTCTCTTGATTTCTCAAGATTGCATCCTGTAAATTTGGGTATTTCTAGATTAGGGTGAGAAGTACTGTCTAAAGAATCATCAATTCATGTTCAAATCCTTCAATCTTTTATCAGATCCCATTCTCCGTCACCCCATTTTGAGTTGTGAACGTTCAATGGGGAAGGACAAAGGAAAAACTCCTGTTACTAAAGAATCCTCAAGATCCTCCAGACGTAAAATCCTTGCACCTAAAGAAAGGGCAAAGGCTCCTGATCAAGGGACCCTAACAAGCCAGCGAAGTTCCAGACAAACATCACGTGGTGGGTCTCAAAGTGCCACACCTGTTCCTCCTCCTGCTGCGGTATACCCTATTCTGGAAAAATATATTGGAAGACAATTAGTAGATGACCACAAAGTTGATAGGATTGCCTCAAACCCTATAACTTGGAACCTTTTTTGGCTGCAATAGATTGGTTACCTATGCTCGATTTTGGTGGCCCTTGTCATTATGAAAGAACCTATAGATTCTTTGCTTCCAGCCATTCTCCTGTCTTGGAACCTCCTTGCATAGCTGTCTCTGTTGGGGATAACGATGTCACAATTACCTCAGAATCTATTACAAATATTTTTAGTCTCCCTCAATCTCCAGTCGGTCTCTCTAATATGGATCTTGAAAATCTAGTGACTCGATCTAAGATCATGTCATTTCTATGCTAGGGTAGGGATATTCCTTGGTACCAGGGTAATGCATTAAAGGAAAAATATATGGATCCCAAGTACCAAGTTCTGCATGGAATATTTGCCACAAATGTGTACCCTAAAGGAAGAAACCGATCTGACCTTATAGGATTTATGGTCATGATCATGTATTGTGTGGCAACTGGGATCAATCTATGTCTTCCCACTGTGATAATTCACCAGCTGGTGTGTGCCATTCACACTTCTAGAGACATTCATCTACCCTTTCCTCAGATTGTTCATGTGTTAAGTGATATGATCGGTCTTCCACCGACAAATGATCGGGAGCTACTTCTCCAACATTTCAATAAAGTCAATATTAGGAAGATGGATTTGAAGTTTCATCGATATCCAGAAGATCAACCCGAGGAGGAGATTCATGAAGAAGGTGAAATGGCTGAATGATCAGCACAGACCGTAGGAGACCCACTCAAATCGCAACAAGCTCCGCCTCCAACTGACCCTGTGCAGACCAAAATATTCAAATTACATCAAGATCGGATCGGGAAGACATTGCGAGAAGTTACTCAGATGAAGGAAACTATAAATGAATGATTCACCGTCCTGTAAAGATTGGTGGTAGGGTGTAGCAAATGGTGCAACAATTGGTTGATCTGATGACATGCCGACAAGACGATACCGCACCATCTTCATCAGCCCCTCCACCATAATATCGATAGCCTTCGTGCTATCACATACACTAGACACTTATCTCTGTGTACAGGCACGGATATCTTTTTGAATGTCCTATGATCTTGTGAGTGTATGTGATGGCCAGCTAATTGTGGACAGTCTAACAAAATTTTTTCTGTTGTGATAGTTGTCCTCTGAAGGAGGAAAATACGGTGGTTCTTATATGTCCATGATGGGCTGAATGTGTGTTTGTGGATTGTTAATTCTGCCAAGTTTCGAACAGAGTATTTTGGATGGTTAGATACTGCCAAACTTGGGCAGTGTGTTCTATTTTTGGATATTTTATTTGGCTTGCATGATGATATATATTTATCTTTGATGCCTTTTCTCTATTATCTTTATCTACTCAGGATATTCTGAATCATCTTATTTGAATTTATATTGCATATCTATGGAATGATGAATGCAACTGGTACATATTATTCTGTCTACTATTGTGAGCTATCATGTGGTTTCTACATAGTTAAAATAGTTCTGTTATTCTTGAGAAATCACAGATCTCCCGTTGCCCTATCTCTCCTAATTTCTTATCTTCCAACTTCAGTCATTCATGTTATTTGGTCAGGTTGTGTCTAGTAAGCAATTAAAGAAAATAATGTGATTTTTTATATCTCGAAGAAAGCCTGATATCATCAAATTTCAAATCTCGATGATATCCATGGACCTTCGATGATATCAGATTTGGACACAAAACTATCCAGCAAGCTTTCAGGTAAATTCTTTTAAATGTTCAAGGTATTGAGAATCACTCAATGATATAGATATTCAAAGATCCATCATTTTGAGACCAAGTCGATGTCATCGAATTGGGACACACAACTATCTAGCGAGTTTACAGGAAAATTCCTTTAAAAGATCGATGAATCGAAATTGGTATTGATGTCATCGATATCCAAAACCAAATGATATCGAGGAATGCTCGATCATATCGATGCCTGTTCAATTCTAAAGGCAAGTATGCTCTCAAGTTTTTAAATGTCAAGGAATCGATCCATAGGTCAATGAAATCGGAGTTCAAAATTCGATGACATCGAAGCATGTTCGATATCCTCGATCAGTTGGTAAAAAGGTTCAAAAGCATTTGACAGATTGAGTTTTTGTCATCGAGCGGTCATTCGACGTTATCGAGAGTATATGCTCGATGATATCAAAGTCTGCTCGATGATATCGAACTCTGTCAAAAAATATGACTTTTTATTTTTGTTGGAACTTTTTGTCTATTTAATGAGAGCTTGCTTTAGGTTATGTGTAGAGAATATTGATAGAGCTTTTGAGTGTTTAATTCAGATCACCTATCCTAAGCCCTTTTCTCTCAAGGGAGTTCATTCCTCAATCCATGCTCATTATTGATATTCAATAGGGTGGATTAGTGAATGAACTTCCGTATTCAAGGATCCTTCAGCTACCACCTTAATGGAAAATCATTTAACTGAGATTCCTTGAATGCATAGATCATGGTATTACTCTGTCATTCCAATGATTATTCATTTAATAGATTAACTACCAACATTAACTTAACCTAACCCATCTCCTCACATTGGAGCATCATAAGTGTTGCGGATCAAGTGAGCTGAAGATTCTTCATCAATAAAGGAGGAGATCTTCATCAATGTGTTTAATGGGGCTCATCTACTTATCTGTAAGTCATTAGAGTTCAGAGACCCTGCTGATCATTCCTTAGTATAGGATTGGGTCACAGGTGATTCTCACCCCTTTCAAGTCCTCATAGGAGGCCTCCGACAGGAGAATACGTGTGGTTATTGTGTGTTGACCCTTGCACTTGGTGAGTGTAAACTTAGGTCCTTAGTGTAGGTCCTTGGCCTGTGTTGCCTAAAACCCTAGGTGGTGTGTGTTAACCCTTGCTTTTGGTGAGCATAAACTTAGGTCCTTAGTGTAGGTCCTTGGCCTGTGTGGCCTAAAACCTCGGGTGTTGTGGTTGACCATTGCTCTTGGTGAGCATAAACTTAGGTCCTTAGTGTAGGTCCTTGGCCTGTGCAGCCTAAAACCATAGGTGTTGTTGTTAGTGCTATGATTTCATATCCCTTTAGTTGTCAAATTTTGTGGTGCCAAAACCTATATCTATGTCTTGTATATCTTGTGTTTTATGTTTGAAGACTAGTCATTACAATCAAGACATATCAAGACATCGCATATCAAGACAAGGTCTTAAATGAAGAAAGTTTTCAAGTCTTGGATGAAGAAATCAAGAATAGAAGTATTCAAGTTTGCATGTTCAAGGTTTGATCAAGTTCAAGTTTACTAGAAGACTTTGTCAAGTCAAGATCAAGCTCATGAAGGCATACTACAAGTTTTGAATATTCACAAGCTTCTCTTAAGGGTCATTTGAGTGTACAGACTTTCAATGTCCATCTTACTTTTAAGGTTTATTTGACCTTAGATTGACCTTAGGATGGGTTTTTCTGTAGGTCATTCCGGATACATAACTCATATATTTTTATATGCTTGTTTAGAGTGTTCTAAGACCAGTCCTAGGGACTTCAAGACCAGGCTTTGCTACGACCAGTCTTAAGTTTTTCAGGACCAGTCCTAGGTAGTTGAAGATTTTTGGATCTTTTTAGCTGTCCTACGACCAATCCTAGACATCCTACGACCAGTCATATGAGTTCTACGACTCATCCTTCGACCGGTCATAGTCCTACGACTCAAACTCCAGCAACCATTTTTGGGGTCCTACAACCGGTCGTAGGTGTCTCACGACCAGTCATAGGTGGCCCACGACCGGTCGTAGACCACCCACGACCGAAAGTGATTATTTAATATTCATTTTGCTAGCTTTTTCTTATTTGATTTTGATCTACATTCTAATCTTATTAGAAAAGGGGAATTTCTGATATTCCTTCTTCTTGGATTCAAAATCAAATATATCTAGCCCGTTTGATCTAAAATCAATTAGACTTAGAACCATTCTTAAAGTGAGTATTGGACTTTGAACGTCGAATCGAACTTCTACTCCGACTGGTTCTACCGGGCTTCTTCAAAAGGTGATTCAGGTATTTTACAAGTTTTGTAATTTTCTTTCTCTGGTTTTTGTTTGAGATTCGCCAGAAAAATCTCATTGTATTGGTTATCTGAGGAGAGTCAGAAAACTCAAATTGTGGGGTTTTTGGATTGTGTAAGCCCAAAATTAAAGACACAATTGTGAAGGTTTTAAGTGAACCTGTGAAACCTATTTTGATAGTGCATGCTAATATCTCCTGTGTGAGGATATTAGGAGTGGAGTAGCAATCTGTGTGGCTGTTGGATAACAGTTGGTGTATACATAAGCGAACCACTATATATTGTTGTGTTGTGGATGTGCTTTATTCTTTCATTACTTTATTCATTTAGTTTTGCGGTTTGTGTTTGTGGATGAATGTTGTAATCACTTCAAGAAAGTGTGGATGAATGTTGTAATAACTTAGGATTTATTTTCCGCAAGTTATTTTGATTTCATTGCTTATTATTCCTCTTTGGTTTATGATACAAAGGACATTCTAGAAATAAGGTTGTCCTACCTTAAACCTCTAGTTTTTGGTGTAAGGTTGTCCTTAGAACTGATAAAGTATCAATCTCTTTATTTTAGGTTATTTTGATTGTTTTATATGAAGCATTGTGCTTTAAATCTTTTATTATTCCGCTGTTAATAGTTTATTTGGCATTGCCCTATTCACCCCCCCTCTAGGGCATATAGCTAGGCCCTTTCAGTTGTGTGTTGACCTTTGCTCTTATGTAGGGCATAAACTTTACGTTCCTTGAGTGGATCCTTGGCCTCTGTGGCCTAAAACCTGAGTGTTGTGTGTTGACCCTTGCTCCTGTGTGGGGCATAAACTTATGTCTCGTGGAGACATGTCTAAGTTCCTTATATAGGTCTTAGAGTCGACCTTGTGCAGGTTGTGAATGTTAGAAGAACATGATTTAAAACCTCTATTAGTGAGATCCGGTACACTCAAGGGTTAAGTGCGTCTACTGGAAGTGGAGTAGACATGTAACATTCCAAAAATCAGGGGTCGAGTAGAAATCCAACTCCCGAGTTCCAGAACGTCACTTATGTAACATAGATAATGATAACTGCATGTTATCTGTAGAATGGCATTAAACAAGATTGAGACTAAGCCAAAACAGTATATCATACTCCAGAGACAGTTAAATTAGCAAGCGGAAGATTGTGATAAATACCTAAAATATATAATTGATTGTAAGTCTCCAGAGTGTGAACATGTTACCAGGTTAATTAAATACATGTATACTCCAAAAATGGAAAGAAAAGAATATACATGAGTGCTCCAAAAATATAAAATGACAAGTGCCAAGGCATCTAATCAACCTCCCTGTAATCCCGTCGATCAGAACACGGAGGAGAAGTCCTCCCCATCATCATACAAGTCTGGCTCCTCCTCATAAGCAACGCCATCATCTGCAACTACAACCGGGTCTGGTGTGTGTCTGGAAACACCGTCCCGTAACGTGGGAGTGAGTGATCAACTCAGTGGAATAATAGAGCAAGGATTAGCATGTTATCAAATCAACACGCGTTAATAGTAAAGCAAATAATCAAACATTCCTAGATACTGTTGTTAATGCATGCATGAAATGACATGATGGATGCCCTCACCGACATACTCCCTCGTACGGTACCATCTTACGCCCGCGACATGCTTTCTTCCCGCAGTGCTCCACATCTTCCAGGTACATGCAATGCGATATGGATAATGATTACCAAGTTGTTATTAGTCCTTTTCATACAGCAGGATTGGAAAACTAGGGTACCTTCCTTATATCAATCCTAACACAGATCCTGTCTAGGGTCGTCACTCCTAGTAATCTCATACGATGTTATATTTGTAGGTCACTGCAAGGGCTGCCAGGGCTATTGCTCGCAATCGTTGCACCACTCCCCCATCACCTTATCAATACAGGCCTAATGTACTCTCGTCGCTACGGAAGGGTCGTCGCCTCCCGTAGACTCAGAATACGCTCGCGGTCACTACAAAGGGCTCGTCACCTAATCAGTGTAAGCCGACAGCAAGAATATAGTGTCTCATACCACCATAATCTTCTCACGAGTCATAGGTGCTCACTGGTCACTACGGGGAGGTTTGTGGCCCCAGCGTAGGCCGACAGCTCGACCACGGTGTCCCATACCACCATACCCGGCTCATGAGTCTTTATGGATCAAGGTACCATGGTTAACAGAGTTTCCAATGGTAAGTTCAGTACCCTAAGTTCAACCAGTTATGACTCATACAGGGTGAACATACAATGGCCAGTCGGGTTATTTGACGGGCTCGACTAGTACGAGCGCATCTCAAGCTGAACGACATGAAGGGCATGAGATACTTCGTGTGGCCTAACCACTGCCGTCAACCCAAAACACGACTCGCGTTCATCGACGCGTCCTTCGTGGCAAATAGAGGCCAACCACGAATTCAATCCATTACCGACTGCCTGGACTAACGTATAGCCTCAAACACTTGAATATCAACATCAGTAATCATATAAGCGTAATAGAAAAGAAATACAACAATGTAAGCATGTTGACACATGTTATAACATACAACTTAAGTAAATCATCCAACACATGCATTTCATGTATATAATGAAATCAATACATATAGCTAACATGTAGGAAATCATATACAACATCATATGGACTGAGAATTCATTTCCAAAACTAATCTACAATACCATTTACTCAATACATACTAATACGAACATTTATACAAACACTTAGTCTACACACCTTAGTCTACATAGCGCATGTCGACCCAAAGTGCGCGTTAGGACGAATCTCTTTTCCAAACAGATTATACATGCATACATAATATCATAACACGATAAATTTACATGTCAAGTATTTCAGCAAAATACGGACGTATGCGGTATTTCCTATAAATGTCTAAAATACCCTAAATCTCATATTTATCGTACGTTTACGAAACAGAAAATGGACAGCATGTTGTACATGTCAAACGGCATTGCCATCAATAATCTACTATTAAACAACATTGAAAGCTTTGAAATCAGTCAATCAAAGTGTCTAAAATCTGAACCTTTTGCCCTAGACGCGTATCGGTTCGAATAAACTGTATACGCTTCGTCAACGGCGTTAAGGCAACCTAATGCACAAGATACATAAGCTATTTTGATAATGAATCGAAGAAATCCTAAAATAGCAAGTAGTTAGGATTTTTCTTACCTAGGAGTGCGTTGGAATCACCGAAAAAGTTATTTGAACACGTTGCTTTGGTATGTGCAAAATCTGGAGAAATCGGCAGGAAGTTCTCCCACAACTCTCTCACAATCTCTCACTTTTTCTCTCTCTCTCTCTTTCTAGGGTTTAATCCAAATTCGGATGAGAGAGATATGAGAGGGTTTAAAGCCCTTATATAGGTTAAAACCTAACCTAAATAGACTTGGGAACAAGGTATACTTGAGTTATAACCAAATCGGGACTTTTTCGATCCAAAAGAGCATTTCGGGAGGTCCCTTGGCCGAACACGGTCAGACTTAAGCTCATGCATATCGGATCCTACTCACCAAAAGTTTTCAGACTAGTAGAGTTTCCAGATCGCACGTGGTGGACCAGTTTCAATTCAGCGGTCGTCGTACCTAAATCAGGTCTACAAGTCTCATGATATGAAAGAGAAATTTTTCCTGATTCGAGGGTAAATTTTGGCTAAATTCTGACGGTCAGAATGCTTAATAATAACGCGCAAAGACTCGAGCCAAATTTGAATTAAAATTTCGAATCTTTACCCATTTCTCCCTCTCTTCACTCTGGACTCAAGGAAATCATCGTGGGACATCATCTGGACTTAATTTTTGAGGTGATTGTCAAGTCCAACTAGGCGGTCAGGATTATCTAAGTTCAAGGTAATCGGACTTCTGACTTGCGGTCCAGAGCCGATACAAAGTTTCAAGTTGCTCCCGACAGCAAACGGGAATAGAGTTTGATCCTAGGTTTTACGGTATTGTAGCGTCACCTATTATATATGTTTTGACTCTAGCAGATCGTATCGAAAGTGATTGGTGAGAATTTCATAGGCCATCTAGTGCAGCACTAGTAGATTCTCGTTGGATTTCTAAAGGAAGTAGCCTTTATTGATTTTTGTTTGAGATGAGATTTGAAGGGTAGAGCGAGGGTGTTTGGAAATGGAAGAAGGAAGAGTTTGGAGGGGTGGTTTCTGCCAAAATTTGAGCATTTTGGTGAGAAAAAAGAGCTTAGAAGGGTAGTTTGTGAAGGAGGTACTAGATTGGAGGGGTTTTAACGGACGGCCCACATACCAGGGGGCTATCCTAACCCCCAAACACCTCCGACCCGAAGCCCGGACCCAACCGAGCATGTTGACCGGTGATGCCTCGCCGTAAACCGGTGACGCCGACCATAGGGGCTGGGTTCCCCCTGCCCTAGGGACCCCAAATATAGGTGGGACCCACCCTGGTTCATTGTATTTGGGCTTGGATAGGCCTAAGACTCCATTTGAGGCGTTTCGGGGCCAGTTTGTAAACCAGAATGAGTTTATGCATCATGTGGCATATGATTTTGAGGTAGGAGAGGCTAATCCATCCAACTAACCCATCTATTTTGTTAGATTCCATAAGGTTAAGGGTCGAAACCCATTTTACCCATTTATTTACTATTCATTATAATTTTTAGCTTCGGTATTGTTCTTCATCATTAATATCTTAGGATTGGTGTTCTTTACTATTTAAACTTGAGGAGTCATGTCTAAAATAAAAGTACTTGGAGAAATTTGAAGAATGAGGTGGTTAAAGGTGAGTTTTGAAGGAAATGAGTTGAAGAGTGATTTCTTTGGCTTTGGGATTGAGTTCTGAAAGTAATAAGGTTGACCCATTGCCTAAGGACATCTAACCCCAGGTTGGTAAAAAATCCGGGGTGTTACAAGACACATAGTCGAACCAGTATAAAAACAACTGTGTTTGGGATTACTATTTACTTTTAATACTTGTGTGATTTCTCTGAATGTTCTCATAATGCGTTCTTACATGATTACCTAGAACTAATTAGAATCACATCTCACTCACACTCACCTCCATCATGAACTATGTTCCTCATTTGGTTTATGTTTTGAATAGTCCTATGATTGGATCCTCTATTTGGCTTGGAAGCCATTAGAGTTAAGATAAAGTGTAACGTCCCGAAAAAATCAGTACAAAGAACCGAGTGAAATTGCGGTGAAGATCGCTTTAGTTGAAGTAGGAATATTCCAATATGTCCTAAAAGGGAGTGAATAAGACTTTTTAATAATTTTATGATAATTTAAAATCATATTATACTAATCCTAACACCAAGCCTATATTAGGATTACTCAAGAGTAACTCTACTAACTTCCAATCCCAGTAGAGGTTCCAATCATAAACTATTTGAGAGATGAACAATATGCAAACTAGTTTATGATGGATATGACTGTGTGTGTGTGAGGTGTGATCTCAGATATTCAGATATGAAAATATTAAAGTAAATCACACAAATAAAAAAATAGTAATTTCAAACACAGTCATTTTTATAGTGGTTCAACTACTTGTCTACTCCACTCCCGGTAACCCCACTCAACCCTTGAGTGTACCGAGTTTCCCACAGTTTACCTCAAACCTAAGGTTTTAAATCAGGTTCACCTTCAACCTTTACAACCTACACCTAGGCTGACTATTTATACTCCCTGAGTAAGGGTCAACACTTAGCACGCGGTTTTAGGTACACTGGCTAAGGATCCACACAAGGAACGTCATTGTTTATGCTCTCATGAGCAAGGGTCAACAAACGCACCCACTTTTAGGAACACTAGCTAAGGATCTTCCACAAGACCTTAACTGTTTATGCTTTCCACAAAGTAAGGGTCAACACAATGCACCCACTACGTACACTCCCACCGGAGGCCTCCTTGAGGACTTGCAATGGGTGAGAAATACCTTAGACCCAATCCTACAAAAGAATGATTACAAGGGTCCTCTGGACTCTAGTTACTTACAGATAAGTGGATGAGTCTCATTCAGCACATTATCAAAGATCTCCTTCTTTGTTGATGAAGAATCTTCTGCTTCCTTAATCCATAACACAGATGATGTACCAATATACGGCATCGGGTTGGGTCAAGGTTAAGACAGAATTATACTCTTAAATGTCTTCCTATAAGGAAGATAGAGTGATTCCAGTCATCTATGCATTCAAGACATCCTAGCTTAATGATTTGCCATTATGGTAGCAGCTAGAGGATCCTTGAATACGAAAGTTCATTCCCCAGTCCACTCTATTGAATATCAATGATGAGGGTGGATTGAAGGATGAACTCCTTTGAGAGAAAGGGCTTTGGGTATATGATCTAAGGTAAAATACTTAAAAGCACTCTCTTCTTTCTCTACCAGCAATAATAAACAAGTCATCTTTATATAGGCAAAAGGTTCCAATGGATATAAAATGGTCGCATTTATGATAAAGTTTGATATCATCGAGCGGGTTCGATATCATCGAGCTTATACTCTTGATCGCATCCACGGTCCGCTCGATGACACAAACTCAAATGCCATACGCTTTTAAAACCTATTGCTAGCTGGTCGAGAGAATCAAAAAACGTATCGATGTCATTGGATTTCAAACTTCGATTTCATCGATGTGAGGTTCGATTCCTCAACATTTGAAAATGAGAGAGACTTTGAAATATTTCTGGTTTACAAGAATGATTGAGGGACCTTCAATATCATCGAAATTTGAATGTCGATGATATCGATAGCTGTGTCGAGGCATTGATAAATCTAAGGAATTTTCATTTAATCTTGCTGGACAGTTTCTGTCCATGTTTGATACCATTAAAACTGTACCGATATCATCAATATTTGAAAATCGATTCTATCGAGTGACCATCGATCATAGATAAACTATGTTGAAATATTTTGTTAAAAATCTTCGTGCCCATAACCGATAACATCGAGAGCCTTCTAATGTCATCGAGATTTGAACTTCAATGGTATCGAGGAGGGCTTCGATATATCGATGCACATATGATATTCTTAAGTAGAAACAGGGGCACCGGAGATCTGCCTCTCAATATTATCGAGTCACCTTCGATGGACTCGAGATTCAAATATCGATGATATCGATAGGTATATCGATACATTGACAAATTCGTCCAGAGATATATGTAGTTGTTGGACACTTTTGTCCTCATTCCGATGGAATTGATTGATCATCGAGTACATCGATAGCGCAGGTTGATCATATCAAGTTGTGTATCAATAAAATCGATAAAGCAAGAAAACTTAAAGATTTTCTAATTTTGAAAAAGTTTTCTTATCTTAAAAATCCTATGATTTTCTAACTTGTTTTAAGGGTTTAAATTCCTAATGTTTTGGGAAATGGGATGTGAGGCTTCGATTTACCTATGGCGAGCTTGTGTACACATCCGGTTGAGGCAGATGCTTTTGAATTGATCTTCCTATGAGGCTTTGAAGTCTAACTAACTCAACACTCATGCTAATTGATAAACCAGGGCACTTTCAATCTCCCCCTTTGTCAATTACGTGACAAAATACCCAAACACCCTAGAATAACATCTAAACAAACGCATCCTAAATTGTGTGTACATGTAATTTACATAATTGTACATTGTCTAGTGAAACTATACACATAACTAGAAGCTACTCCCCCTAACAGCATTCTCCCCGTATCTTGATGCAGCTGCTCCCCCAAACACCTGCAACACCATACTTAAGAAGATATACATTTCTTAATGAGGTGTTTGAATTGTTCTCCCCCTTTTTGTCAGTCATTGGCAAAGGTATAGCAGTTGATATTGACTGAAGTTAAAGCATTTTGGAGGAACAACATTCAAAGAGCATACATATAAAGATGTGTAATGATTAAATCAGTTTAAGCAGACATCATTTTCAGAAACTATGGATGCATATTAGATCAATTAAAGTAATGATAGAAGCAGATAAAATAATCACCAAAAACATCACATGCATCCCATATCAGAAACTAGATATACCAGGGAATCTTAACTCATAATCATGGCAATACAAATGTGAATTATACGCAGCCATAACCATAAATATCCAAAAACATATAGATATACTGCCCAAGTTTGGTAGTAAGTTAACAGTCATCCCAACAAAACTACCAAGCCCATTTATGAGCAGCTGAAATCAAACATCAGTTTTTAGCCCATCCATGGGCATATACAATCACAAAAAAAAATTCAGACTGTGAAGATTAGAGAGTTATCACATACACCCATGAGAGCGTAGAACATCCAAAAAGGTACTAATGTTCATACGCGGAAATAAGAGTGAGGTGTATGTGATATCATTTAAGGACTAGCACTATGGAGTAGAGTAGGATGGTGTTGTGTCGTCTCGACAGCAAATCATCAGATCAAACAATTGTTATATAGTTTGTTGCACTCCGTGGACCAACCATTCCAAGACGGTAAGTTTCTTGTTCATCGATTCCCTAAACTGTGAGACATCCCACTGAAACGCTCTAATTCAATCCTGATGGAGCTTAAATCATTTAGTCTGCCCGGGAGTTGATGTTGATGGTGCTTGATGGGGTCCAGAAGCTTCATCTCCAACTATCTCAGTCCCTTCCATGGGAGCGTCACCTGCCCCACTTTCCCTCTCTACTTGAATGCCTTCCTCGGGTAGATCCTCAGGATATTTATGAAACTTCAAATCCATCCTTTGAATGTTACTTTTGTTGAATGTTTGGAGAGGAAGTACAGGATCACTTGTAGTTGGAAAGGCTATGACATTGCAAATTGTATGTATGATCCAAGGATATGGTAAGTGAATATTCCTAGCCATATGAAAAGCATAAACCAACTGATGCACGATGAGGGTAGGCAGACAAATCTTGATTCCAGAGGCAATCGAATAAATTATCATCATCATGAAGCCCGTGACATCTGCCCTATTAGAACCCCTAGAGTAGATGTTTGAAGTAAGGATACCATGCAAAACTCGATAACATGGTTCTATGAATCTGACTTTTAGGGCATTCCCTTGGTGCCACTGCATGTCACGATCATGACAGAGGAATTTGGTGACCTTGGACCAAACCTCAATATTTTCCATGTCCATATCTAGGAGTCCTACAGGTGATAAGGTAAGATTGAATATCCCCGCAATAGACTTAGGAGTGATCAGCACATCATCACCATCGATGGTTACGGTGATGGATAGCGGTTCAGATATGGGAGAATGACAATTATAGGTCCGTTCAAGGTGATACGGTCCCCCAAAATCGAGAACTGGTAACCAATCTATGGCGGTAAATAGTGGTTCCATATTATATGGAATCAAACAACTTCTGTCGACTTTTCTTTTAAGAATAACCTTTCTCCCAGTGAACTTAGCCAAGATCGGATTAATCTTCACTGGTGGAGTTGCCTGGGCCTCAGACTGGGACCCACTATGTCTCATGCGTTGCCTTATGGGGGTCCCATGTTCCGGGGCCCTTGCCCTTTCCTATGGAGCTAGCACTTTTTTTCTGGCGGATCTCAAAGACTTACTCGATCCGGATGCTTTTCCTTTGTCTATTCCCATTTGGACAAAAAAACTCTAAGAATTTTGGGAAAGAGGACAAGACCCGATTGGAAATGGCAAACCCAAAAAGGAGATGGAATCTCAATGTATTGCAGGGTATTACCGAATTTGTGAAGCATTTGGGGTTGTTCTATGAGGCACTGAGTGGTCTGGTTAATAGGAGCGAGTAAGGAAGAGGAAAGGAAAACCCTGAGATAAAAATCCCCTTTTCGCGCTCCATCACCTTATATCGGGCGCATCTGTCAATATCATCGATCCTCATATCGATGATATCGAGAGACCCTGATCAATTTCATTGATCCTGCCTTTGATATCATTCTCGATCACACGACTTTTTCGATTCCAAGGAGACGCCGATGATATCGACCCTTGATCGATTAATCGAGAGTGGCTCGTCAGGAGACCTATTGACTCTGAATATTTTTCATTCTACCACAATTTGACAGACATCGAAGTATAGGAGAGTTTTATCCTTGAATTTATGATATGCACACCAAAATTTTGTACAGGCTTTGTACAACTCAAAATGATCACAATGTTTATGAAAAATAAAAAAAAAATCAAATGTAATGTTTTGAAGCTCAGTAAAATTTCATCATTTTAGTACATATCTAGATCTTGATGTATGATCTAATCTAGTTCTTCCTTACCCATTTTATGGCAGAGTTTTTAACTATGATGGATTTAGTTTTAGTGTTTAATTTATCCATTTGATTAAATAACTCTTTCATTTTGTTAGTCATTTTGGGTGGTGATGGAAGTGCATTTCTTCTATCCATATTCCTAAGTGAGCTCTTGAAGTTTTACATTTCTCTGGTTGGTTTGACTTTATTAATATGATTCTGACCAAAGTTATGTTGAGTCCTCTTACGTGTCATGCATTCGAACTTATAATGACCCAAATCACCACACAAATGACACACTGGAGTTTTAGTTTTACTTCCTAAAGCAGCAGATCTTTCAGTTATTGGTGCTGCATTTCTGAATTTTGAATTAAAATTTTCATATCCAAAGCCACTTGTCTTTTCCAGGTCTTCACATACCTAATAGTTTTTCTAGCTTTTCACTACTCTGGAAAAACTTATAGTTTATCTTGGCTATTTTTCTGGATTCATCTAGATCAAATAGGAGTGTGTGATTTTCATTCCGAAGAAGCATATTCTTATCTTTTAGTAGCTCAACCTATTTGTTCAATTTTTCAGATTCAGATTTTAAGAAAATATTGACGTTTTCTAACCTATCATTATCTGAATGATATTGTTGTAGATCATTCATTAGTTGTGTGTTGATTTCCAGTGTTTTCTATAAATCTTTCTGCTGCAACTAACTTTTACTTTCTATTATTTTGAGTCTTTTAAGGATATTTATGCTATGAGTGTAGAGTTGATTATAAGCATCTTGCAGTTTATCCTTTTCTTCTTCTTCTCCAGTTCCCTCATTATCAGATGGAAATGATTCAGTGACTTGCTATTCTTCCTTGTTTTCAGATTTCGTGGAAGTGATTGGAGCAGTGGAGACCACAAGAATTTTTAAGGATTTCTGGTCTCCATCGCTTTCTGAGTCACTATATTTTGAGTTTGACTCCTCTATATCATCCCATGTGGCAGTCATTGCTTTAACCTTTGTTTTTCAGTTTGAGCTTTTAGTAGATAGGTGTCCGTACTTCTAACAAGCATAGCATTGTAGTTCTTTAGTATTTTTACCAAATTTGTCTACTGAAAGTTTGTTGTCCACCTTTCTACCTTTCAAGGGACGACCATGATTCTTCTGAAAGAACTTCTTGAATCGTTGTGCCAGCAAAGCCACTTCGTCATCTTCATCTTCTTTTTCACTTTCACTATCCTCATTTGTTGTTTTCTTCGAAGTTTTTAAAACAGTAGTTTTGGAGTTTTAGGTTGTTTGAAGTGTAGTTCAAAAGTTTGTAGGGAACCTACCAGTTCTTCTAATTTCATTTTGTCTATGTTCCTGCACTCTTTAATAGTTGTAACTTTGGGATTAAACTATTCCGAAGGTGATCTTAGTATTTTCCTACAGATTTTAGGAACAGGAACTTTTTCTCCCAATCCACCAATGGAGTTACAAATGATATTCAACTTTATGAAGAACTCCATGAAAGTCTCATGCTCTTCCATTCTGAGATTTTGGAACTGTGAAGTCAGAAATTGTAGTTTAGATCTCTTCACAGTGCTTGTGCCTTCATGGGTTATTTCTAACAAATCCCATGCTTCCTTGGATGTCTCACACATACTGATTTGATTGAAGATATCTTGGGACACAGCACAGTAGATAGCATTCATGGATTTAGCCTCAGCAGTTTGATTTTCCTTATCGAATGTTGTCCACTTCTCTTTAGGATTCGGTTTGGTGATAGTTGTGCCATTATCAAGTATTATTTGTTCAGATGGTGGCCATATCCTCTTTCTACTATATCCCAAACATCATGGTCCAAGGATCTCATAAAGTAGTGCATCCTAGCCTTCCAGTATGCGTAACTTGAGCCATCAAATACTGGAGGCCTAGTGACTAATGAGCCCTCTCCTTTGGCCATATTCCCAACTTTAGTCAAGATCACTCTCTAGGCGGTGAAGCCCTTAAAGAGAGACCCTCTCTGATACCAATTAAAATTATGGTGAAGACCGCTTTAGTTAAAGTAAGAATATGTCAATATGTCCTAGAGGGGGTGAATAGGGATTTTCAATAATTTTATGATAATTTAACATCCTATTACAATAATCCTAACACCAAGCTTATATTAGGATTACTCAAGAGTAACTTTACTGGCTTCCAAGCCCAGTAGAGGACCCAATCACAAACTATTTGAGAGATGAACAATATGAAAACTAGTTTATAATGGATATGACTGTGTATGTGTGTGAGGTGTGATCTCAGATATTCAGATATGAAAATATTAAAGTAAATCACACAAACAAAAGAATAATAATCTCAAACACAGTCATTTTTATAGTGGTTCAACTACTTGTCTACTCCACTCCCGGTAACCGCACTCAACCCTTGAGTGTGCCGGATTTCACTAAGGAGGTTTCCTACGGTTCACCTCAAACCTAAGGTTTTAAATTAGGTTCACCTTCAACCTTTACAACCTACAACTAGGCCGATTGTTTGTGCTCTCTGAGCAAGGGTTAACACAACACACTCAGTTTTAGGCACACTGGCCAAGGATCCACATAAGGAACCTCACTATTTATGCTCTCACAAGAAAGGGTCAACACAACGCACCCACTTTTAGGCACACTAGCTAAGGATCTTCCACAAGACTCTAACTATTTATGCTCTCCACAGAGCAAGGGTCAACACAACACACCCACTACGTACACTCCCACCAGAGACCTCCTTGAGGACTTACAGGGGGTGAGAAACACAATAGATTCAATCCTATAAAGGAATGATCACAAGGACCCTCTAGATTCTGGTTACTTACAGATAAGTGGATGAGTCTCATTCAGCACGTTGTCGAAGATCTCCTTCTTTATTGATGAAGAATCTTCTACTTCCTTGATCCGCAACATAGATGATGTACCAATATACAGCGTCAGGTTGGGTCAAGGTTAAGATGGAATTCTACTCTCTTAAATATTTTCCTATAAGGAAGATAGAGTGATTCTGGTCATTTATGCATTCAAGACATCCTAGCTTAATGATTTGCCATTAAGTTAGTAGTTGGAGGATCCTCGAATGCGGAAGTTCATTCTCCAATCCACTCTATTAAATATCAATGATGAGGGTGAATTGAAGGATGAACTCCCTTGAGAGAAAGAGCTTTGGGTATATGATCTAACTTAAAACACTCAAAAGCACTCTCTTCTTTCTCTACTAGCAATAATAGACAAGTCCTCTTTATAGAGGCAAAAGGTTCCAACGAATATAAAATGGTCACATTTATGACAAAGTTCGATATCATCGAGCGTATACTCTCGATCGCATCGACGGTCCGCTTGATGACACAAACTCAAGTGTCATATGCTTTTGAAACCTATTTCCAGCTGGTCGAGGGAATCGAAACACGTGTCAATGTCATTAGATTTCGAACTCCGATTTCATCGATGTAAGGTTCGATTCCTCGACATTTGAAAATGAGAGAGACTTGCTTTGAAATATTTCAAGTTTACAGGAATGATTGAGGGACCTTCGATATCATCGGAATTTGAATGTCGATGATATCGATAACTGTGTCGAGGCATCGATAAATCCAAGGAATTTTCATTTAAGCTTGTTGGACAGTTTCTGTCCCTATTCAATGTCATTAAAATCGTACCGATATCATCGATATTTGAATATCGATTCTATCAAGTGACCCTCTATCATAGATAAACTATCCTGAAATATTTTGCTGGAAATCTTCATTCCCATGACCGATAACATCGAGAGCCTTCCGATGTCATCGAGATTTGAACTTTAATGGTATCGAGGAGGGCTTCGATATATCGATGAAAATATGATATTCTTAAGTAAAAACAGGGGCACTGGAGATCTTCCTGTTGATATTATCGAGTCATCTTCGATGGACTCAAGATGTAAATATCGATGATATCGATAGGTATATCGATACATCAATAAATCCATCTAGAGATATATGTGGTTGCTGAACACTTTTGTCCTTATTCTGATGGAATCGATTGGTCATCGAGGACATCGACAGTGCAAGTCGATCTTATCGAGCTGTGTATCGATAAAATCAACAGAGCAAGAAAACTTAGATATTTTAATTTTGAAAAAGTTTTCTTAACTTAAAAACCCTATGATGTTCTAACTTGTTTTGACGGTTTTAGTACCTGGTGTCTTGGAACATGGGATGTGAGGCTTCGATTTACCTGTGGCGAGCTTGTGTACACATCCGGTTGAGGCAGATGCTTTTGAATTGATCTTCCTATGAGGCTCTGCAGTCTAGCTGACTCAACACTTAAGCTAATTGATAAACCAGGGAACTTTCACCGAGTACCACCTCAGGTAAAAATCCTTAATGACTGAATCCTTTAGAAATTAGACAAAAATTAGTTAAATACTAAACTAAGTTAATTTGTGAATTATCATGAACTACTATCTATATAAACTACAAGACCCAAAACCATTAGAAATGCGAACTCAACATTACCTAAAGACCTAAGAGTAATCTCAAAACCCAATTGCTCTTGAGAGCGCATTGAAATTCTGAATCGGACCTAGACGGCGCGTCGAAAGTCCGATTACCATGAAACTATTTGGTTAGGACTGCCTTACTGGGCTTAACAACCCTCACGGGAATCGAGCCCGAATAATATTCAGAAACACCCAACTAGAGCCCTAAGTAAAGTTTGTGAAGAACATAAATATCTTTAGGAAATTAATCAAAACTTAAGTGAATTGGACTGTTCACTTTCGAGTGAGATTTAAGGTTTTACACCATCAGTTTCTAACCAAACTATACCCATGGATTAGGGAAATTTCCTTGCACATGCTAGTATACTTGCGGCCCTGAACGAGTAGCGATGGCCGTTAAACTGAAACAGTTCCTCCACGGTCGATCTATAAGCCCGATCGGACCAAAACCTTAACCTGGCTTAGATCCATGGTCAGAGAACTTACTCAATGACGATGGTGTATAATCGGCCTCCAGATGAGTCCCGTTTGCGTGAAACAGATACCTTTTCGCTATAACTTAAGTATACCATGGCCCTAGGGCCATTAACATCACTTATAAGCCTATATAAGCCTATTAAACCACCCCATTCCTATCCCATACGAATTTTCTCTAACCCTAGGAGAGAGAAGAGAGAAAGAGAGAGAAAAGAGTGGAGATCGAAGGGAGATCCTTGGAGTTTTCTACAGTACTTCTGTTCTGCTACTCCACGCATCAAATCACATTTACGTCTAGCTATTCAACTTGTTTCAACTTCATTTTGGGTAATAAATCCTAACCCTAATCCTATTTTAGGGATTTAGATAGAGAAAACGATGAAATGGGTAACCTATTTCATGATTTAGGTAGCCGTTGTGCTATAAACGGAAGCATAGTGTACAAACCGAGTTCGTAACAAGCACACCAGCAAAAGGTGCAGACTATAAACATATAGGTTATGGTTTTTAAGGCTTTCAATGTCAGAAATGACTTATGTCTAACTTTTTTGCCACCATATGATCTTAGTTACGATGTATTCGATAAACTATACATGTGTGTGAACTATGGGATATATAATACATTCCATGTGTTTGTTGAAATGCTTGAATGAAAGTGAAATCATGATTCGTGCTTTCCATGACTAGTAATCTAGAATACATGTTTGTTATATGTAAAATAACTCCGTTATGAAAGGACTTGCCATAATATATGCTATAACTAATTTACTGTATGCATGTAGTAATGTGTAGTCTAAGTATTTGATAAAATGTCTGAATGAGCAAGTGTTTAGTGAATTGTACTTACTAAGGGTGTTGAGATAGGATTCTCAACTACCTTAGCTATATGTATAAATTCCTTCATGTAACCTAAATTTAATTACATGATTTATGTATGAAACAAATATGTATGATAATATGCTCATTATGTGTTTTATAAAATGCTCAAATGATTATGATGTCTGAATTATTTGTTCGATAATGTTATGACCATCACATGTGATTACCTATTGCATTCGAGTGTGATTGGGACTACTACTTAGTTCAGGCAATCGATAACGGTGTCCCGATTGAGTGGTCGAACTAGTTTCGCCATATTAGGATATATTTGATGAATCTGAGTCGTATTGTGATTGTCGACAATGGTTAGGCCACATGGAGTGCTTATGCGCTCCATGTCGATTAACTTAGAGTATGTTCATACTAATCAAACTTGTCAAATAACCCGATTGGCCTATTGTGTGATTACCATGTATGGACGCTACTATTTAAATCTAAGGTACCGCTTACCCATGTAAAGCCCATTTCAACCTTAGTACCACGATCCACTAAGAATCATGAGATGGGCATGGTGGTATGGGACACCGTGGTCGAGATGTGGGCCTATGGTGGGGTGACGAGCCTCCCCATAGTGACGAGTGAGAAACCCAAACTCGTGAGCCAAATACGATGATATGGGACACTGTATTCGAGCTGTCGGCTTACGATCAGGTGATGAGACTCTCATAATGACCTCGAGTATAAATTAGGCCTATGCTGAGGTGACAAACCTCCCTTAGTGACCTCGAGTGTAAACTCGTGAAGTTGTTATCCACTGCTTTTAAGCTAGGGGTGATGTTACTCTATAACTTACCTATCGTATGTGAATAACTAGGATTGATGACCCTAAATGGATCCTTGTTTGGGTAAATGATATACAAGAATGTACCTTAGCTTCCCAAATATGCTGTATAAATAAGTCTAATAAATTACTTGGCTAATATAACCATGCACCGCATTGCATGTGCTTTAGCGAAGAAGCGCACGTTTAGGGAGTTTTCCATGTGCGATCGTGAGGTGATGTCATTGAGGGAGTACAAGCGAGGGCACGCATCATTACAGTATATCATTCCTGCATTAACAAGAGTATTTAGGACATAATTGTTGTAATGCTTTATCATTACTGCTTGACAGAATTAATAACATGTTAACCTTTGCCTTATGGTACCACTGAGTTGATCACTCACTCCCACTCTCGGACAGTATTTTAAAACACCAACCAGACTCTATTATATATGTAGGCGGCGATGATGTCTATATTGCTGACTGGGACTTCATGGATGAGGAGGAGAAATTCTCCTATGTTCAGCTATCAAGTGGGTCTATGTAAACCATGTACTGATTGACGGGATTACAGGAACTATAAGGATTAGTTGGACATTTACATTTTTTTTGTATTTTATAAATTTTAGATCAATACATGTATATATTCAACCTAGTTACATACTCATACTCTGGGGATTGAAAAATGATTATATATTGTATATACCTATCTCAGGCTTCCGCTTGCTTAACTTAATTATTTTTGGAGTATGATATGATGATTTAGTATAATCTCACTCATGTTTAATGCACTAACATGGGAAATATTCAAACATTATTATCTATGTTGCATAAGTGATGCGTTAGAACTCGGGAGTTGATCTTTGCTCGACCCCTGATTTTTGAGGTGTTACAAGTTGGTATCAGAGAATGATTTGAATTAAAATGTCCCTGAGTGATGGTAACACAATGCACACTGACGTACTTTGACTTAGGTGAGGGCGATGAAACGTAGAAATGAACGTAGGATTCCAAGTTTCACCGACGGACGAAACTGATAGCTGAAATGCACCCCATATGTGTCTATGATCATGTGAAATGATCCTTGTCCCTTTTTAAACCATCAATCGATGGGTTGAGACAATAATTCGTTGAATCTCATGCTCAAACCATGCTAAAAAATGTGAATACATGCGAGTTGGAACCCGAAAGCACCTCAAATGGATGTGGGGGGCCACACAGTAAAATATAGTGGGACCAAGGGGGTTCTACATGTTTCCAGCATCCCGGGAGGGGATGGGGCGAAGCCACCGCCGGAGGTCCAGAGAGGGGGCAGCGGCACCACCCGGTCGGCGGCTCACCACCCACAGCCCGGCCAGGTCGGCCCTAGCAGTGTGGGACCACCCCACCATACCTTTAAACCCTGTTTGGGGTTGTTTTGACCCATTGCATGCCTCTTCCACTCCATTTTCACTCCCAAATCCCAAATCTTCCTTTTCCTCTCAAATCCTTTCATCCAAACATTTTAAACCTTAAATCTTCTTTCTTATACATCATTACTTCACTATTCCTCAATTTCATCCCTCCATCTTCATTATTTCCACCTCTTTGAGCACAAAAGCCCTCTCTTTTGTCTCATAACTTAAATCTTAAATCTTCTACCAATTACATCTACCCACCACCATTGCCTAGAAACTATCATTTTTATCTTTCTAACTTCCCTATTTCCATCTATTAAGCACAAAATCCCTCCTTTTAGGTCTCAAAACCTCCAAAAACCCACCAACCCATCTCATCCTTTCATACATTTCCACTTCCAATAGCTCTTTTTGAGTTGGTCACTGCCATCTTTTCAATCTCTACACTCCTTTCTCTCATAGGAAAGAAGATAGTGGCCCCGAATGAGGCCAGGCTAAGCCGACCACACCGTACTACAAAGAGGGCGGGCGTCGAAGCCAGTGCGAGTGCTGAGCGTGAACGAATATCCAAGCGGGACCTCGATCCTCAAATCCCGTTGGAAAGATTGCAACCATCGGATATCAATCTCGGTAAGTTCCGCAACCGCAAGGTCATATTTGAGGCACACATCGATGAGAAGTTGTTTGGGACGTATCCAGTAATCATTTTCTCCTGAAAAATGGGTGGGGTCCCATATTTAAGGGAAACACTCATGCAAGTTAAGGCGTTATGCAAGCCTTCTATGCCCACATTCAGAATCCATTGTTGAATCCTCTCTAGTCTACTATCCCTTTGGGAAGGTAGGAGATCATAGTGTGGACGTGATTGCCCGTATTATGGGAGTTAAAAGAGGTGTGATACACGCGAGTGAGAAGAACCTTGCTAGTGAGCGAGAGAAAAGACACCTCACACATTTCCTGTATGGCCAGCTCGAGCGTTGGAGGCGGGGAAATAGCCCCACTTTATCCAAGATGACGAACGACTTCCACCTACTCCACCATATATGCACGTATAACATGTATCCTAGGTGGAGTAACTGCACCGAATGCATAAGGTTCATGGTGAACTTCATGTATAGAGTTGGGAAAGGAGAGAAAGTGTGCCTACCTACTCTTGTCTTATCCTAGATAATCAAAACTGTGCGATCTACTAGGGAAAGCTCCTCGCTACCTTTTGGTCGACTTGTTTACAAAATTGCTTGCTACTACTGTTTCAAACTACATATGGATGACATCACCCGAATCCACATTATCAACAAAAACATGGTCGACAACATGGGCATTGGCCTTAGGCGACACCAAGCCTGGCTTAAGAAGTAGAGTGATTATACAGAAGAAGAGAGTGAAGATGTCAAGGGAAGTGAAGGAGAGGAAGAAAATGAGATAGAAGAAGGAAGTGAGGAAGGCAAGAGTGAGGAAGAAGAGGAGGAAGCCCATGATTCTGATGAGGGACCTACTCCTGTTACACATGGGCATCGCCATGATTAGGCCGCCATGGAAGCCCGCCTGGCTCAGATTGAGGAGAACTAAGCCAGAGATCAATGAAACCCAGGCTGAACTACAGAAAAAGCTTGAAGAGAGTCAGGCGTACATGTAGCAGAGGTTTAAGAAGATGTCCTGCACTTTGAAGGCCCTCCTATACTGTATGCAGGATAAGGGTGCTCCTCCACCATCACCAGATTCGGACGACCAGTCATGCAATGCAGTCGTCTTTTAGTTTGCTTCGTTTCTTGCATTCTTTTATAATAGCCTTGGTAGGCTTGGTTGGTTGTTAATGTGGTTCATGTTTAGAACTTGTGTTAGAATAGCTCATATACATCTTCTGTCATGATCCATGAAGACTATATCCCATGTATTATGACAATTTTGGTAAAATAAAATGCGTGAAGCTTCTTTTGATTTAGAATGTGAATGATGTTTTGATAAGTGTAACACCCCGGATTTTGGCCAACCTGGGATTTGACGTCCTTAGGCAATGGGTCAACTAAAACACCTGGAAAATCGCTCAGAACCCAATTCCATAGCCAAAGAAATCACTTAGGATTAATTCCTTTAGAAAATAAGAGTAAGTTAGCTAGCGCAACGCTAGAGTAGCTGGGAAATAGTCCCTGATCACTTTAAATACGTTCTACAAGACCCAAATCGAGTAGAACCAATGAAGCTATAATACTCTAAAACCTCGGATCAAACTCTAAGCAGGTTTGTTCTCTGGACCACTTTGAAACTTTGTATTGGATCTAGACCATGCGTCAAAAGTCTGATATCTGCTATCTTAAACCGTTAGGACCGCCTAGCGGGACTTGACAATCATTTCAAAAATCAAGTCTAACCGACATTCGCAGGCTATTTCGTTGAGCCTGGACCGAAGAGAGTGAGAATAGGGCTAGATTTGGAATTTGAAATTCAAATCTGGCACACGACTTGACGCGTCAGTATTAAGCGTTCTGACCGTCAGAATTCAGCTAAATTACACCCTCGGATCAGAAAAAATTTCTATTTCATATCATGAGACTTGCAGGCCTGATCTACGTGCGGTGACTGCTGAACTGAAACTGGACCGACACGTGCGATCTGCGAACCCTACTGGACTGAAAACTTGATGCGTGCTAGATCCTATATGCATGAGCTTAAGTCCGATCGCGTTCGGTTAGGGGACCACCAGAAATCATCTTTTGGACCGAAACAGCCTCGATTTGGATATGCCCTAAGTGAACTTTGTTCCCGAGCCTATTTCGGGCATTTTTATGCTTATAAAAGGGGTTGAAACCCTCACTCCTCTCTCCCATCCGAATTTGAGAAAAATCCTAGATTGGGAGAGAGAAAAGGTGAGAGTTTGTGAGAGAGAGTAGGAGAGAATTTACCTGCCGTTGCACCACCTGTTACAAGTGCTTTCACAACACACCTCAATCACCTGGCCGGTAATTTCTCCGCATTTTCAAGTAAGAAAATACCCTAGAAGTTGCTGATTTGAGGTTGCCTTGGATTCATAGCATGTTAGCTGATAAATCTCGTAAAACAGGTTCTCTAGTCGCCGTAGACGAAGCGTATACACTCCGTTCGAATCACTTCACCTATAAGGGATAAGGTGCGGATTTTAGACGCTTTGATTGACTGTTTACAACGCTTTGAATGTCGTTTAATAGTATATTATTGACGACAACGCCGTTTGACATGTACAACATGCTTTCCGTTCCCTGTTTCGTAAACCGATGAAGAATATGAGATTTAGGGCATTTTAGTCATTTGTAGGAAGTACTGTTTTCATGCATATTTTTGTGATGTGATTGACATGGTTTATTGTCGCATTAGAATGTTAGGAATACGTGCATAATTAGTTTGGCGAAGAGATTCGTCTAAATGCGCACTTTGGGTCGACATACTATATGTAGACTTAAGTGTGTAGTGTAAGTGTTTGTATAAATGCTTGTATTAGTATGTATTGAATTAAATGATGTTATGAATTAATTTGAGATTGATTTCTCAATTAATATGCTGATGTAAATGATTTCCTACATGTTAGCTATATGCATGATTTCATTATATGTATGAAATGCATATGCTTGATGTTTCACTTAAGTGGTATGTTATAACATGTGCTTGATGATTTCCTTATGATTTAGTTTGAGATTGAATTCTCAATTAATATGCTGATGGAGATGATTTCCTATATGTTGGCGACATGCATAATTTCATTATATGTGTGAAAGACATGTGCAAGATGATTTACTTAAGTTGTACGTTATAACATGTGTTAACATGCTCACATGTTTGTATTCCATTTCCAATACTCTTACCTGATTGCTGTTGTGGATTCATAATTGTTTGGGACTATACTTAGTCTAGGCAGTCAGTAACAGAGAAAATTCGTGGCTAGCTGGTATTTGCCACGAAGGACGCGTCGATGAACGCGAGTCGTGTTTGGAGTTGGCGGCAGTGGTTAGGCCATGCGAAGTGTTTTACGCACTTCATGTCGTTCGACTTGCGATGCGCTCGTGCTAGTCGAGCCCGTCAAGTAACCCAACTGGCCATTGTATGTTCACCCTACATGAGTCATAACTGCTTGAACATAGGGTACTGAACTTACCATTGTAAACCCTGTTAACCATGGTACCTCGATCCACGAAGACTCATGAGTCGGGCATGGTGGTATGGGACACCGTGGTCGAGCTGTCGGCCTACGCTAGGGCCACAAACCTCCCCGTAGTGACCAGTGAGCACCTATGTCTCGTGAACAGATTATGGTGGTATGGGACACTATATTCTTGCTGTCGGCCTACACTGATCAGGCGACGAGTCCTTTGTAGTGACCGCGAGCGTATTCTGAGTCTATGGGAGGTGACGACCCTTCCGTAGCAGTAGAGTACAGTAGGCCTGTATTGATAAGGTGATGGGGGAGCGGAGCAACGAGTGCGTACAACAGCCCTGGCAGCCCTTACAGCGACCTACAAAATATACCTCGTATGAGATTACTAGGAGTGACGACCCTAGACAGGATCTGTGTTGGGATTGATATAAGGGAAGTACCTTAGTTTTCCAATCCTGCTGTTTGAATGGACTAATAACAACTCGAAAATCATATCACCATTACATTGCATGTGCCTGGAAGATGTGGAGCACTTGAGGGACGATTGCATACCGCGGTCGTAAGATGGTGTCGTATGAGGGAGATCGTCGGTGAGGGCATACATCACGTCATGTCATATTACATTAACAACAGTATTAGGATTGTTTGATTTACTGCTTTACTTTTAGCGCATGATTGATTTGATAACATGTTAATCTCTGCTCTCTTATCCCACTGAGTTGATCACTCACTCCCACGTTACGGGATGGTGTTTTCAGAAACCCACCAGTCCCTATTTTGGTTGCAGATGATGGCGCGGCCTGCGAGGTGGAGCTGGACTTGATGATGAGGAGGAGGATTCCTCCTTTATGCATGTTCTGATTGACGGGATTACAGGGAGGTTGATTAGATGCCTTGACACTTGTCATTTTGTATTTTTAGCGCACTCATGTATATTCATTTTGTCTACTTTTGGAGTATACATGTATGTATATAACCTGGTAACATGTTCACACTCTGGAGACACATAAGTTTATATATGTTATACATACTATCACAGTCTTTTGCTTGCTAATTTAACAGTCTCTAGAGTATGATATGATGTTTTGGATTAATCCCACTCATGTTTAATGCATTAACACAGACAACATTCAATCATACACATTAATGTTGCATAAATAACATTTTAGAACTCGGGAGTGGAGTTTTTACTCGACCCTCGATTTTCAGGATGTTACAATAAGTGTGTGTTCTTATGCTAAATCTTACACAGGTTGCACCCTATATTGTATATAGGGAATGCCACCTAAGAGCACTCGGAGCACTGCACAACTCATACTTGGTGGATCATTTGATGGGGCACCTCCCCTAAGCGATAGCCACACAAACCTAATTTGGGTCTTGATAATGACACCATGCCAAAATCACAGTCGGCTACTAGCCCCACCAATGGTCCAACACCAAGTGCACTGTCGATTCTAGAATAGAATCGTACATCTACCTCGATGCCACACATGCCTCAGGTGGCTCCTCCTCCTAATAGGTTGGAGCAGATGATACTCCTAATGCAACAGCAGCAGCAGGTTTGGACCACTATTACAGGGGCCCTTGCCCAGAACATGAACATGGTCTTACCTACACTGCCTGTAAACCCTGCTGGAAATATGAATGTCAGCGGTCTTTTTGAGCGCTTCCAGCGTTTCCGACCTCCCACCTTTGCAGGCACTCACAGACCCGAGGAGGCTGAGTACTGGCTTGATCACATCTTTAAGACGTTGAAGCCACTGCACTACACTAAGGTAGAGCAGGTTGAGTTGGTTACATATATGTTTGAGAAGGAGGCTAGTCTATGGTGGGATAAGATGCTACGGACAGTTCCTGTAGGACATGTGTGGACGTGGGAAGCTTTTGAGAACTGCTTTCACGGGAAGTACTTCCCCCTCACTAACCATAATGAAAAGGAGGGAGTGTTTCTTCGCCTCTGACAGGGAGGGATGACTATGTTGGAATATTAGAACAGATTTACGAAGCTAGCCAGATACACTCCTTGATCCTAGTAAATGGGCGGATGAAGATACAGCGTTTCTCGGATGGTCTAGGGCCCGAGATACATACGAAGATGTGTTACTCTAACATTCCTAATTATGCTGAACTAGTTAACATGTCCCTGCGAGCTGAGTAAGATGGGGACAGACTATCCCATACATGTGTGCTCATAGGTCCAAGGCCTCGACCTAATTTTCCATGTAGACCGTTCCTCGGCAATAGGCCACGTGCAAATTCGCCTCCTAGGCTTACAACTCCACCAACCTAGCTGAGGCGAACAGATTTGTGGTGCACCTACTGTAAAAGGTTGGGCCATGCAGACACTTATTGCTTTACTAAGATGAGGGACAATGGCTTCACGCTCCCTTAGAAAATCAACCGTTAGATGCCACAAGCTATCTCAGCTCCACCTCTGCGATCAGCACCACCAGCACAGCCTTTCTATAGGCCAAATGTACCTCAAAATAGGATACCTCAATGACCTATGACAGTGCAGCCAAATCATCCTCAACAAGCTTGGGTGCACTCACTTATAGCTAAGGCATCCGAGACTGCAACCGCAACACCATTGGCTTTCAAAGTCACAACACACATCCAAGGTATACCAGTCTTCCTATTGGTGGACACCGGGTCCACTATTTTAATAATATCATACGCAGCAATCAAGCGAATAGTATTGAAAACTACTCCTATGGTTGGGGTGAGACTCTTTACCGCCACAAGGACCTTCTCAGATACTACTAAGATTTGTAAGGGTTACTCGATAGACTTAGGAAGCAGAACAGTACTCGTTGACCTGATTGTTGCCCCACTGTGTCATTACGATATCATCCTTGGTATGGATTAGCTCACCGAGATGAAGGCAGAGATCGATTGCGATACTAGAATGGTGATGGCCCATGGATCTGAGGGCACAACGTTTACTTTCCCAGTTCAGGTCAGTTGGTACTAACGCATTAGTTGTTATGCTACCTTACTAGAGAATATTGATGGTCTGACACTTGAGAACACGCCTGTAGTCTGAGATTTCACAGACATGTTTAGGACGATACCAGGACTACCTCCTCGGTGCGAGATCTACTTTACTATCGACCTTGTGCCTAGTGCGACACCCATTTCACTATCGACATATCGCATGCCTTCGTGTGAAATGGAGGAATTGAGGAGACAGATCGACGATCTGTTGGATTCAGGCTTCATACGACCGAGTGTATCTCCTGGGGGAGCACCTGTGTTGTTTATGAAGAAGAAGGATGGATCACTGTGTTTGTGTATTGATTATTACAGGTTAAACCAAGTGTCGATGAAGAACAAGTTCCCTCTGCCCAGGATAGATGACCTATTCGACCAGTTGAAAGGGGCACAATATTTTTTAAAGATTGACTTATAGTCAGGATATTACAAGTTGAGTGTCAGGGATGAGGACATGTAAAAAATAGCATTCAAAACCAGTTTTGGGCACTATGAGTTCCTTGTGATGTCATTTGGACTTACGAATGCACCAACAGTGTTCATGGACCTCATGAACCGGGTGTTTCGGCCATACCTATATCGATTTGTCATCGTGTTTATAGATGACATTTTGATATACTTTAAGAGCCGAAAGGATCACGAAGAGCACCTGCAAGCAGTTTTTAATACTCTAAGGAAGAACCAGTTATTTTGCTCATTACAAGAAATGTAACTTCTAGAAGGAAGAAGTTAAGTTTCTGGGACATGTAATGTCTAAGGAAGGTATCGTTGTGGACCATGCTAAGGTGACCGCAGTTTAGGACTGGGAGCAGCCCAGTTCGGTTACTGAAGTGAGGAGCTTCCTTGGCTTGGCAGGTTACTATTGTTGATTCATTAGGAACTTTTCCAAGATAGCTAGACCGTTGTCTCAGCTCAATTAGAAAGATCTCAAGTTTGCCTAGAATGAGAAGACAGAAGCAGCCTTTAAGGAATTGAAGGACAAGTTGATGTCCACACTCGTGATAGTATTGTCAGAGCAAGGGGTTAGATATATCATAAACACCGCCACCTCTCATGTTGGTTTGGGTTGTGTCCTTATGTAAAAAGATAGGGTGATTGCCTATTCATTGCGTTAGTTGAGGAAATATGAGGAAAACTACCCTACGCATGACCTGGAGTTAGTAGCCGTCATCTTTGCATTAAAGTTCTGAAGACATTACCTCTATGGAGAAGAGTTTGAGCTCTTTTGCGACCACAAGAGCCTCAAGTACATATTCACGCAGAGGGACCTGAATATGAGGCAACGACGATGGATAAAAATCTTGAAAGACTTCAAGTTTGAGGTTTCCTACCATCCTAGCAAGCCCAACCTTGTGGTAGACGCGTTGATCCACAAGAAGATGATAGTATTTGTAGCTCCATTGATTATACAGGAATGGAATATAGTCAAATTTGTGCGAGACTTTAAACAGAAGCTTATAGTAGAGGAGCCATTTGAAAGCGTCACACATATTCGCGTATAGCCACTTATCGATGACTGAATCATTGTGGCTCAGAGGGAAGATGAACGGTTGGTGGAAATGAGAAAGCGAGTTAGTGACTGTAAGACCCATATCCTAATCTGAACTGTTCCGTCGCTTCCCGCGATCCTTCTCGACAAATTCTGATAGTCCGTGACCTGTAGTCGATGTTGCGCACGACCGTAAGTCATATCCTATACATTTGAGTCGGCTTAATCTGAGACTAGAACCATTGCGACCGCACAGTCACCGCGGTTCCAACGTCGCTACTCACGCACCGATCCGATACCCTAACTAAGAGATGTGAGCCGGCGTTCAGTTCGAGAAAACGCTGCGCGTTTACATTCCCAAGAGAATCTCTACAAAGTGTCAAATCAATCACATCAATCAATTCCATCAATCACCTCTCATGTCAAGTACACACACCCATGCTTTCTTTCTCCACAAGTTAAGCTAACCTAAAAGTCAATCAAGCTCTCACCTCACCCATCACTCACATCACACATCACTCACCCTTTCACCCATCACACCCATCCATCACCTTTCTTTCAATCATCCCATTTCTCTCATTTCTCAACATTTTCCAAGCCAAGCAAGAGCATCCCACGTCCAAGCTCTCTTCCATGTGAGAGAGGGATTTTGATGGCCCACTTCCCATCCCAAATCTCTCATCCTAGCCATTCATTCTTCATCTTCCACCATCAAAGTGAAGCGTAAGGAGACCGGCATCTCAACGGACCAAGAAGATCAAGTGGTGGGTGCTTCTATAGAGTAGTTTACTTATTTTTATAATGGGCCAAGTGAGGCCCACTGATCAATGGTGTGGATCTCACTTTGGACCCTAAGATGTGGCCGATGGCCCACCTTGATTATCCATATCATTCCATGATGGGGTCATTCTCCATGGACCCCATCATGATGTTTACCTTTCCTAGCTTGTAAATAAGGTCATCTAGACCGTTTATTTTCATGGAGAATGGATCTCCACCATTGATTCTTGATTAGGTGGGCCTATATGCAAAGATTTATATTGTAGATCATGGAAGGGAGGGCCCATAATGTCGGGGACCCTCCATCATGCGTGTCCCATTCTAACTTTCTCTCTCTCTCTCTCCCTCTCTTTTTCATTTTTTTTCTTGTGATCATATGGACGTGCGACCCACTTGGATGGACCCCACCATTAGGTATGTATCGACCCAAGCCATTTAAAAGTGGGGGCCCATCTTATAAGTATTAAACTCACACCATTCATCATGTGGTGGTCCACCTGAATGGGGCCCACCTTGAATATATTGACAGGCACAAAAACGTCCAGCGTCTGGACGTTGCTGGGCTTAAAATGCAAAAGGAGCTTGGACTTTTCAAGTATTTGTGAAGGGTCATTCCCATAGGCCCCACTTTGATGTATGTTTCTAATCCATGCCGTCCATCCTCTTTCTCGACTCATTTTAGGCGTTGAGCCAAAAAATGGTGTCAATCCGATATTCAGGTGGGCCATAGCATAGCAAACATCGTCTTTACCATTAAAAATTGACTAGGGCCCACCTTGAGTAAAAAAAAAGCACCTTATATTAGACTCGTTTGGTTTGTATTGAGCCATGTAATCCAATGGCTAGAGTGGATTCATCAGATGTGGGCCCCATATGAGAAAAACCCCAGAAAATGATGTTTTTCAAAAAAAAAAAAAAAAAGAGGGAAGCAGCAGAGGCTGCTACCTCTGAACGTCAGGACGCCTGCGCGTCCTGCGCTCTTCAGCAGGCGGGGGGACGAGGCAGACCCACGGCCCCTGCCGTGGGCCCCACCTTGGTGTTTATTTGTCATCCAATCCGCCCATATGGTGGGCCCTCAACGTAGTGGGCCACCCTCCAAAAATCAGGCCCATCCAATGGGCAGGTGGCCCACATGAGAGGAAACAGTGAGAATTGAATTCTACCATTGAAACCCTTTTTGGGACCACAAAAGTTTTGAATCAACCTGAAATTTATTTTCCTGTCCACCCAGGTCACATGTGACCTTATCAACGGGTCAGATTGCAAATAAACATCATGGTGGGCCCCATGTGGAACCCACGGCTATGTATGTGTTTTATGTACACCATCCAGGCAAACGGTGTGCTGTACGTGGCTTACGCACCACCGTCCAGTGGTATGGACGGTGGGACCCCCACTGATGTATGTGTTTTTTATCACCACCGTCCAGTGGTGTGGACTGTGGGACCCATCATGATGTCAATGTTACATCCAACCGTCCATTCATTTGGTGGAACTCAGGTGGTCCACGCTATAGGAAACGATGGTGGATTGGAAGTTTTCCATTGGAGCCCTCTGGTCACAGAGGTCTTGGTTAAATATAATATTTATTTATTTATTTATTTATTTTGGTCAGTGTGATCCTATCAACGTTGGATGAAAAATGAATGTTATGGTGGGCCCCACATGGGACCCACCTATGAAGGGTTTGGATTGGCTGGTGTACCACACGACAAACCTATAACTGTGATGTGGTAAGTTGTGTGGAGCCCACCCTGGCGCTATGTGTGGGGTCTTCTCTCATGGATGTGTTGCATCCAAACCGTCCAACCTTTTGGCAAGCTCATCTTACAGCTTGAGACTAAAAATAAGATAGATCTATATTCAAGTGGACCCCACCGTGGTATATGTATGAGGCCCATCTTGATTCAATTGTGGCCATCCATTGAGGCCCACCTTGGCATGTGTATAGGGCTCTGATTGAGTTAACTGTGATCATTCATTGAGGCCTACCTTGGTGCACATCTAAGGCCCATGGGATTAAACCCATTTGGCATATACAAGGCCCATGGGTTTGGGCCCATTTGACATATGCAATGCCCATGGGATCCGGCCCATTTATTCTATATAAGGCTCACGGGATTCAAGCCCATTTAATATATATTAAAGCCCATGGGATCAAGCCCATTTGATGTGCATGGGGCGCAAATGGAGTGGCCCATTTGATATATTTAAAGCTTATGTGTGTAGGCCCATCTGATATATTTAAGGCCCAAGTTGTGAGGCCCACTTTGATGTATTTCAAGGCCCATGGATCATGGACCATTGCAATGTACATAAGGCTCATTGGTGAGGCCGATTAACGTAGCCCATTTGATGTATCTAAGGGCCATAGGTCGAGGCCCAACGGGATGACCTTAGGGTCCATTGCAATGTGTGACTTCCCATGGTTCATGCAATAATATATATGGCGGGTCGTGCCTAAGGAACAATGTTGGTTTGACATCCACATTGTATGTACAATGTTGGTTAAATGTCCGCATTGTAACTCTCCTTAGGGCCCATTGATAGGCCCATACTCGTTGCTATTCATCACTTTATAACATGCTTAATATAATTCCATGACTCATGCCCATACGCATCATATGTAAGCTTGATATGAGTAGTGACTGATCATAGCATACGCCGTTGGGCAAACCATTTACGGGACTCGTTATGAGATAGAGTGCCCTACATGATCACGCAGCACGCGCTAGATTTTTGCATGATTTGACGTGTGATTCATGCATCTCGCATATGTGTGACTTGATCACTGCACGCCCTAGCGACATCATGGTTGTGGCTTCACAGGTATATTGTGGATGGCCATATCGGATACCGAAAATACTTGGTTCTAGCACTTTAGGCACTTAGGATGTCCTTGGGTGAAAGTCTCAGAACCTTTTTGGTACCAGGAGATGCTCCAACATCTAGACCGAGTGGATACACGAGCGCCCGAGTGCCGAATACCAGTAGGCTGCATCTCCCACTGTGTCGTGGTCGGTTGGAAGGGGGTGTGGCCTTATCCGCCTAAGTGAGTGGGCTATAAGCTAGGCTGAGTTTGACCAGCTCGCAAATGAGTCCGCTATCTACGAGCCAGGTAGGTATTGACAGACTACTGGTCAAGCGGATAGTGAGGTCTATTCCGCTTGCTTGACTGTTCAGCTAGGGAGGTGGCAGTCACTGCGAAGTGTATTAGACCCTGGTGATATCTAGAGAAGAACTGTATTGATGTGTGTACTTGATGAGTACCGACTTTCTTGGATTGTATTTCGCATATGACATTCGGCTAAGTAGGCCTTGCATTGCATCGGTGTGGCCAATGGCATTCACATCTCGCATCGCATGGCCTTGGTATGGCCGATAGCATTCATGTCTTACATTATATAGCCTTGGTATGGTTGATTGTATTCATGGACTTACTCGCATGTTTCTGCATTACTCTGATACTGTATACTTGGCACTTGCCTTACGCACACACTTACACCACCCTCTAAGCTTTTGTAAGCTTATGCACGATAGTTGCGTGCAGGTAGCGTTGGACAGTAGCAGCGCTGAGGTAAGAGTGCGTATCAGGACCTTTTGGAGCTTTTTGATCACCTTGTATTTTCCTTTCCGCATTATACTTAAAAATTTTGATATAGTGGATATGTGGTGATGTTGTTTTGTGACTTGGTTATGCTTATGGTTATGCTCCATTATAAAAAAAAATTCATTCTGAAAATCCTCCTTGTAGGATCCTAGGATCGAAATCTGGCATTTGATTGTCAGGAGCCGAGAATGGGGCACTATGGAGGCTGTCGGCACTAGATTCGACAATCGGGGTTCATGTGACTCCAATTTTTAGGTTTGGGGTGTGACAGTGACGATGGAGACTCTGAATGGAAAGTTGGCTCGAATGGGGGTTTACGTTATCGTGGTCGCCTATGCATCCCAAATCTTCATGATTTGAGAAAGGAAGTTCTCGAAGCTGCTGACAATTCGAAGATGGCGATGTATCCTGGTAGTACAAAGATGTATCGAGATATGAAGCGATCGTACTTGTGGCACAACATGAAGGCCAACGTAGAAGATTTTGTATCTCATTGTCTCACGCGCCAGTAGGTCAAGGCTGAGTATTGCCGACCTCCTGGTTTACTTCAGCCCATGCCCATAGCTGAATAGAAGTAGGACTTTATATCTATGGATTTCATTATCGGGTTACTGAAGACAAGGAAGGGACATAACTCTATTTGGATGATTGTGGACCGATTGACAAAATCAGCTCATTTTCTCCCTATTAAAGTTTCAAACTCCGCAGATGATTTAGCCAGGCTGTACATCAAGGAGATTGTATGACTGCATAGAGTTCCTATGGAGATTGTCTCAGATCGGGACACGCGATTCATATCTATTTTCTGGACTTGAATCCAGAAAGTAATGGGGGTTAACCTAAAGTTCAGTACCGCGTTCCACCCATAGACTAATGGACAGAAGGAATGGGTAAATTAGGTGTTAGAAGACATGTTGCGGGCATTTGTGCTCGATTTCAAAGATAGTTGGGATGACTGTCTTCCTTATGTTGAGTTTGCTTATAACAACAGCTTTCAAGCGAGCATGGGCATGGCTCCCTACGAGGCCTTATACGAGCATTCATGTCGAGCAACGCATTGTTGGGCAGAGGTCGGTGAGAAGAGTTTGATTAATCCAGATTTAGTACAGGCGACTTCAGAAAAGATTGACATTATCAAGCATCGACTTCTTACAACACAGAGTAGACAGAAGAGTTACACCGATACCAGACGACGCAGCTATAGTTTGAGGTTGGAGACCACGTGTTTCTTAAAGTTTCCCTAATGAAGGGGGTCCTTCACTTTAGTAAGAAAGGAAAGCTTACACCATGATTTATAAGTCCGTTCCAAATTCTAGACCAAGTGGATATAGTAGCGTACCGCCTTGCTTTGCCCACACCACTCGCAGGCGTGCACAATGTATTTCATGTATCGATGCTGAAGAAATATGTTCCTGATTCATCCCACAATATCAAATGGGTGCAGGTACAGTCGAGTGAAGATAGTACCTATGTACTGTGACCGACGTGTATTCTAGACAGGAAGGAGTAGGTTTCATGCAGTAAAGTGACTCCGCTTGTCAAGGTACTGTGGACTCACCACACTAAGGAAGAGGCTACTTAAGAAACAGAAGTCGAAGTCCGTAAGAACTACCCTCAGATTCTTGAGGAGTATGAAAAGGTACTAATTTCAAGGATGAAATTTTTCTTTAAGGGGGTAGATTGTAACGTCTCGAAAGAATCAATATAAAGAACCAAGTACCACCTCAGGCAGAAATCCTTAATGGCCGAATCCTTTATAAATTAAATGAAAATAAGTTAAGTACTAAACTAAGTTAATCGGTGAATTATCGTGAACCACTATCTATATGAACTGCAAGACCCAAAACTATTAGAAATGTTAACTTAACATTACCTAAAGACCTAGAAATGTTACTTGTTAAGTTAATCGGTGATTGTCTTAGAAATGTTAACTGCAAGACCCAAAACTATTAGAAATGAAAATAAGTTAAGTACTAAACTAAGTTAATCGGTGATTGTCGACAATGGTTAAGCCACGTGGAGTGCTTATGCGCTCCATGTAACTCAGCGTGCGCTCGTGCCAATCGAACTTGTCAAATAACCCAATTGGCCTATTGTGTGTTTACCATGTATGGACGCTACTGTTTGAATCTAAGGTACCGCTTACCAATGTAAAGCCTGTTTCAACCTTGGTACCATGATCCGCTAATACTCATGAGCTGGGCATGGAGATATGGGACATCGTAATCGAGCTGTTGGCCTACGTTAGGGTGAAGAGCCTCCCCGTAATGACGAGTGAGCAACCCAAACTTGTGAGCTAAATACGGTGGTATGGGACACTGTATTCGAGCTGTCAGCCAATGATCAGGTGAGAACCTCTCATAGTGACCTCGAGTGTAAACTCATGAACTTGCTTATCCACTACATTGAAACTAGCGGTGATGTTGCCCTATAACTTGCCTATCATATGTGAATAACTAGAATTGACAACCCTAAATGGATCTTTGTTTGGGTAAATAATATAAAGGGAGGTACCTTAGCTTCCCGAATCTGCTATATGAATAAGCCTAATAAATTTCTTGGCTAACATGACTATGTACCGCATTGCATGTGCTTTAGCGAGGAAGTGCACGTTTAGAGAGTTTTCCATACGTAATCGTGAGATGATGTCACTGAGGGAGTGTAGGCGAGGGCATGCATCATTACAGCATACCATTCCTGCATTAACAAGAGTACTTAAGACATGATTGTTGTAATGCTTTATCATTACTGCTTGACAGAATTGATAACATGTTAACTTTGGCTTATAGTACCACTGAGTTGATCACTCACTCCCACTCTGGGATGGTGTTTTAAAACACTAACCAGACTCTGTTGTATATGCAGGCAGCGACGGTGTCTATGTTGCTGACTGGGACTTCATGGACGAGGAGGAGGAATTCTCCTATGTTTAGCTATCAGGCCCGTCTATGTAGACCATATACTGATTAACAGGATTACAAGGAGTATAAGGATTAGTTGGACATTTACATTTTTTTTTATATTTTGTAAATTTTAGATCAATACATATATATATTCAGCCTGGTAACATACTCATACTCTAGGGATTGAAAAATGCTTATATATTATATATACCTATTTTAGACTTCCGCTTGCTTAACGTAATTATCTCTAGAGTATGATATACTGATTTAGTATAATCCTACCCATCTTTAATGCACTAACATGGGTAATATTCAAACATCACTATCTATGTTGCATAATGATGCGTTGGAACTAGGGAGTTGAGCTTTACTCGACCCTTAATTTTCAGGGCGTTACAAGTCGATATCAGATCATGATTTAGATTAAACTGGACCTGGGTTATGGTAACACGATGCACAGTGACGTACTTTGACTTAAGTGGGGGCGATGAAATGTAGAAACGAACGTAGGATTCCAAATTTCACTGACGAGCGAAACCGATAGCTGAAATGCACCCTATATGCATCTATGATCATGTGAAATGATCCTCATCCCTTTCTAGGCCATCAATCGATGGGATTGGATGATAATTCAGTGAATCCCATGCTCAAACCACGCCAAAAAGTGTGAATATATGGGAGTTGGAACCCAAAATCACCTCAAACGGGTGTGGGGGGCCACACAGTAAAATATAGTGGGACCCAGGGGGTCCTACATGTTTGCAGCATCTCGGGAGGGGGTGGCCACCGCCCCAGGGTGGAGCCACCACCGGAGGTCTAGAGAGGGGGCGGCAGCACCACCTGATAGGTGGCGCACCACCCACCGCCCGGCCAGGTTTGCCCTAACACACGTGTGGGACCACCCCACCATCCCTTTAAACCCTTTTTAAGGTTGTATTGACCCACTGCATGCCTCTTCCACTCCATTTTCACTCCCTAACCCCCAAATATTTTTTTTCCTCTCAAATCCTTTCATCCATACATTTCAAACCTTAAATCTTCTTTCTTATACATCATTACTTCACTATTCCTCAATTTCATCCCTCCATCTTCACTATTTCCACCCCTTTGAGCACAAAAGCCCTCTCTTGTGTCTCATAACTTTCCAAATCTTCTACCCATTACATCTACCCACCTCCTTTACCTAGAAACCATCATTTTTATCTTTCTAACTTCCCAATTTCCATCTATTGAGCACAAAAGCCCTCCTTTTATGTCTCAAAATCTCTAAAAACCTACCAACCCATCTCATCCTTCAAGAATTTCCACTTCCAATGGCTCTTTTTCAGTTGGTCGCCACCAACGAGCAGCCCTGGATGGGGCTGAGCCGAGCCGACCACATTGTACTACGAAGAGGGAGGGCATCGAAGCCAGTGCGAGTGTCGAGCGTGAACGAAGATCCAAGCAAGACCTCAATCCTCGAATCCTGGTGGAAAGTTTACTACCGCCAGACATTAATCTAGGTAAGTTCTGCAACCGCAAGGTCGTATTTGAAGAACACGTCAATGAGAAGTTGTTTGGGATGTATCCAGTCATCGATTTTCTCCTGAAAAATCGATGGCATTCCATATTTGAGGGAAACACTCATGCAAGTGAAGGTGATGTGCGAGCCTTCTATGCCTACATTCGGAATCCACTATTGAAGCCTCTCCAGTCTACTATCCCTTTGGGAAGGCAAGAGACCATAGTTGGTGTGGACGAGATTACCCGCATTATGGGAGTTGAAAGAGGTGTGGTACACGCTAGTAAAAAGAACCTCTCTAGTGAGAGAGAGAAAAGACGCTGCACACGTTTCATGTGTGGCCAACTCGAGCATTGGAGGTGGGGAAATAGCCTCGCTTCATCCAAGATGATGAATGACTTCCGCCTGCTCCACCACATATGCACGTATAATGTATATCCTAGGTGGAGTAACCACACTGAATGTACAAGGTTCATGGTAGACTTCTTGTATAAGTTGGGTAAGGAGAGAAAGTGCGCCTGCCTACTCTTGTCCAATCCCAGATAATTAACACTGCGTGATCTACTAGGGAAAGCTCCTCGCTACCTTTTGGTCGACTTGTTTGCAAAATTTCCCGCCACTAGTATTTCAGACTCCATATGGATGACATTGCCCCAATCCACATTATCAATGAAAACATGCTCGACAACATGGGCATTGGCCTTAGGTGACGTCAAGCCAAGCTTGCGGAGCAAAGCGATGATACAGAATAAGAGAGTGAAGATGTCGAGGGAAGTGAAGGAGAGGAAGAAAATGAGACAGAAGAATGGAGTGAGGAAGCAGAGAGTGACGAATAAGAGGAGGCCCAAGATTCTAATGAGGGACCTCCTCTTGCTACACATGGGCATCGCCGTGATTAGGTCACCCTAGAAGCCCGCCTGGCTCAGATTGTGGAGAACCAAGCCACCCTGAGACAAGAGGTCAAGAAGACCAAGGCCGAACTAAAGCAAAAGCTTGAAGAGAGTTAGGCTTACATGAAGCAGAGGTTTAAGAAGATGTCCTGCACTCTGAAGGCCCTCATGTGCTGTATGCAGGACAAGGGTACTCCTCCACCATCACCAGATTCGAACGGCTAGTCATGCGATGCAATCATCTTTTAGTTTACTTTGTTTCTTGCTTTCTTTTGTAATGCCCTTGGTAGGCTTAGTTGGTTATTAGTATGGTTCATGTTTAAAACTTGTGTTAGAATAGCTGTAACATCCCAAAAATCGGGGGGTCAAGTAAAAACCCAACTCCTGAGTTCCAAAATGTTATTTATGCAACATAGATATGTATGATTGAATGTTGTCTGTGATAATGTATTAAACATGAGTGAGATTAAGCCAGAACAGCTTATCATACTCCAGAGACAGTTAAATTTTCAAGCGGAAGACTGTAATAGTATGTATAACATATATAAACTATTGTATGTCTCCAGAGTGTGAATATATTATCAGGTTATACACATACATGTATACTTCAAAAGTAAACAAAATGAATATACATGAGGGCGCTAAAAATATAAAATGACAAGTGTCAATGTATCTAATCAACCTCCCTGTAATCCCGTCAATCAGATCACGCATAAAGGAGAGATCCTCCTCATCATCATCAAGTCCAGCACTGCCTCGCAGGCTGCGCCATCATCTGCAATCACAATACGGACTGGTGGGTGTCCAGAAACACCATCCCGTAACGTGGGAGTGAGTGATCAACTCAGTGGGATAAGAGAGCAGAGATTAGCATGTTATCAAATCAATCATGCGATAATAGTAAAGCAGTAAATCAAACAATCATAATACTATTGTTAATGCATTATGACATGACGTGATGTATGCCCTCACCGACGATCTCCCTCATACGGCACCATCTTCGTCCGTGGCATGCAATCGACCCTCAAGTGCTCCACATCTTCCAGGCACAAGCAATGGCATGGATGATATGATTTTCGAGTTATTATTAGTCCATTCAAACAGTAGGATTGGGAAACTAAGGTACCTCCCTTGTATCAATCCCAACACAGATCCTATCTAGGGTCGTCACTCCTAGTAATCTCATACGATGTATATTTTGTAGGTCGCTGCAAGGGCTGTCAGGGCTGTTGCACGCACTCGTTGCTCCACTCCCCCATCACCTTATCAATACAGGCCTACTGTACTCTACTGCTACTGAAGGGTTTTCGCCTCCCGTAGACTCAGAATACGCTCGCGGTCACTACAAAGGGCTGCCAGGGCTGTTACTCGCACTCGTTGCACCGCTCCCCCATCACCTTATCAATGTAGGCCGACAGTAAGAATATAGTGTCCCATACCACCATAATCTTCTCATGAGTCTAGGTGCTCACTGGTCACTACGGGGAGGTTTGTGGCCCCAGCGTAGGCCGACAGCTCGACCACGGTGTCCCATACCACCATGCCCGGCTCATGAGTCTTTATGGATCAAGGTACCATGGTTAACAGGGTTTACAATGGTAAGTTCAGTACCCTAGGTTCAAGCAGTTATGACTCATGCAGGGTGAACATACAACGGCCAGTTGGGTTACTTGACGGGCTCGACTAGCACGATCGCATCGCAAGTCGAACGACATGAAGTGCGTAAAACACTTCGCGTGGCCTAACCACTGCCGCCAACTCCAACACGACTCGCGTTCATCGACGCGTCCTTCGTGGCCAAGATAAGCTAACCACGAATTCACTCGGTTGCCGACTGCCTGGACTACGTATAGTCCCAAACACATATGAATCCACGTCAGCGACCATGTGAGAGTATTGGAAATGAAACACAACCATGTGAGCATGTTAACACATGTTATATTGTACAACTTAAGTAAATCATCTAACACATGCCTTTCGTACATATAATGAACTTATGCATGTCGCCAATATATAGGAAATGATTTCCATCAGCATATTAATTGAGAATTCAATCTCAAACTAAATCAAAATAAAATCATCAAGCACATGTTATTACATACAGCTTAAGAGAATTGTCAAGCACATGCATTTCATTCATATTATGAAATCATGCATATGGCTAACATGTAGGAAACCATTTACACCAGCATATTAATTGAGAAATCAATCTCAAACTGATTCATAACACCATTTAATTCAATACATACTAATACAAGCATTTATACAAACACTTACACTACACACTTAAGTCTACATATAGTATGTCGACCCGAAGTGCGCATTTAGGCGAATCTCTTCGCCAAAATAATTATGCACGTATTCCTAACATTCTAATGAGACAATAAACCATGTCAATCACATCAGCAAAATATGAGTAAAAACAGTACTTCCTACAAATGACTAAAATGCCCTAAATCTCATATTCTTCGTTGGTTTACGAAACAGGAAACGAACAGCATGTTGTACATGTCAAACGGTGTTGCCGTCAAGAATCTACTATTAAACGACATTGAAAGCTTTGGAAACAGTCAATCAAAGCGTCTAATATCCGTACCTTTTCCCTTATAGGTGAAGTGATTCGAACGGAGCGTATACGCTTCGTCTACGGCGATCAGACAACCTGATACACATGTACATCAGCTACTATTCTATTTGAATCGAAGAAATCTCCAAATCAGCAAGTGGTTAGGGTTTTCCTTACCTAGAAGTGCGTTGGAATCACCGGAAAAGTGATTGGAGTGCGTCGCCTAAGCACGTGCAGCAGCAGCAGCAGGTGGCAGGAAAATCACTCCCACTCTCTCACAAACTCTCACCTTTTCTCTCTCCCATTCTAGGAATTTTTACAAATTCGGATGGGAGAGAGGAGTGAGGGTTTCAACCCTTTTTATAAGCTTAAAAATGCCCGAAATAGGCTCGGGAACGAAGTTTACTTAGTGCATATCCAATTCGGGGCTGTTTCGGTCTAAAAGATGCTTTCTGGTGGTCCTCTGGCCGAATGCGATCGGACTTAAGCTCACGCGTACCAGATCTAGCACGTATTAAGTTTTCAGTCCGGCAGGGTTCGCAGATCGCACGTGGCGGGCCAGTTTCAGTTCAGCGGTCACCGTACGTAGATCAGGGCTGAAAGTCTCATGATATAAAATAGAAATTTCTCCTGATCCGAGGGTGTAATCTGGATGAATTCTGATGGTCAGAACGCTCAATACTGACGCGTCAAGTCGTGTGCCAGATTTGAATTTGAATTTCCAACTATGTCCCTATTCACACTCTCTTCGGTCCGGGCTCAATGAAATAGCCTGTGATTATCGGTTTGACTTAATTTTCGGAATGAGTGTCAAGTCCAGCTAGGCGGTTCTAACAGTCTAAGATAGGAGGTATCGGACTTTCGACGGGCGGTCTAGATCCAATACAAAGATTCAAAGTGGTCCAGAGAACAAACCTGCTTAGAGTTTGGTCCGAGGTTATAGAGTATTATAGAGTCGTTAGTTCTACTCGATTTGGGTCTTGTAGAACGTATTTAAAGTGATTAGGGACTATTTCCCAGCTACTCCAGCATCGCGGTAGCTAACTTACACTTATTTTTCAAAGGAATTAATCCTACGTGATTTCTTTGGCTATGGAATTGGGTTCTGAGCGATTTCTCAGGTGTTTTAGTTAACCCATTGCCTAAGGATGTCTAATCCCAGATTAGCCAAAATCCGGGGTGTTACAATAGCTCACATGCATCTTCTCTCATGATCCATGTAAGACTATATCTCATGTATTGTGATAATTTTGGTAAAGTAAAATGCATGAAGATTCTTTTGATTTGGAATGTGAATGATGTTTTGATGAGTTTCTTTTCTTATGTTAAATCTTACACGGGCTATATCCTATGTTGTGTATAGGGAATGTCATCTAAGAGCACTCGGAGTACTGCATGACTCATACTTGGCGGATCGTTTAACGGGGCACCTCCACTAAGCAATAGCCACACAGACCCTACTTTGGGTTCTGATAGTGACACCATGGTGAAATCATAGCCGGCTACTGGCCCCACCAGTGGGCCAACACCAAGTGCACCTCTAATTCCATAATAGAACCGTGCGTCTACCTCGACGCCACACATGCCTCAAGCGACTCCTCCTCCTAATAGGTTGGAGCAGATGATGCTCTTAATGCAGCAGCAGCAGCAAGTTTTTACCACTATTACAGGGGCTCTTGCCTAGAACATGAACATGGTCCCGCCTACACCACTTGTACACCCTGCTGGAAATATGAATGCCAACGGTCTTTTTGAGTGCTTCCAATGTTTCTGACCTCCCACCTTTGCGGGCACTCACAGACCTGAGGATGCCGAGTCTTAGCTTGATCACATCTCTAAGATGTTGAAGCCGTTGCACTACACTGAGGCAGAACAGGTTGAGTTGGTTACATATATGTTTGAGAAGGAGGCTAGTCTATGGTGAGACAACATCTTACAGACAGTTCCTATAGGACACTTGTGGACATGCGAAGCTTTTGAGACCCGCTTCAATGGGAAGTACTTCCCCCTCACTTACCGTTATGAAAAGGAGGGAGAGTTTTCTTGCTTTCGACAGGGTGGGATAACCGTGTCAGAATATGAGAACAGATTTATGGAGCTAGCCAGATGCGCTCCTTTGAACCTAGAAAATGAGCCAATGAAGATGCTCGTTTCTCAAATGGTCTGCGACCCGAGATACGTACGAAGATGTGTTGAGCTAACATTCCTAATTATGCTGAACTAGTGAACATGTCCCTGCGAGCCGAGTAGGATGGGGACAGACTATCCCTTACATGTGTGCCCTTGGGTCCGAGGCCTCGACCTGATTTACTAGGTAGACCGTGCCTCTGTAAGAGGCCACGTGCAGATTCGCCTCCTAGGCTTACGGCTCCACCGACCCAACTGAGTTGATCAGATTTGTAGTGCACCTACTACAAAAGGTTGGGCCATATGGACACTTATTGCTTGCCCAAGATGAGGGACAACAACTTCATACCCCCTCAGAAAATCAACCATGAGATGTCATAAGCTATCTCTGCTCCACCTCTACGATCAGCACCGCCAGCATAACCTTTCTATAGGCCAAATGTACCTCAAAATAGGCCACCTCAACGACCTATGGCAGTGCAGCCGAATTATCTTTAACAAGCTTGGGTACACTCACTTGCAGCTGAGGCATCCGAGTCAACAACTGCAGCACCATTGGCTTTTAAAGTCGCAGCACACATCTAAGGTATACCGGTCTTCCTATTAGTGGACACCGGGTCTACTATTTCAATAATATCATGCACGGCAGTCAAGAGACTAGTATTGAAAACTACTCCTATGGTTGGGGTGAGACTCCTTACCACCACAGGGACTTTCTTAGACACTACCAAGATCTGTAAGGGTTGCTCGATAGACTCAGGAAGTAGAACAATACTCATTGACCAGATTGTTGCCCCGCTGTGTCATTATAATGTCATCCACGGTATTGATTGGCTCATGAGATTAAGGCAGAGATCAATTGCGATACTAGAGTGGTGACATCCCATGGATCTGAGGGCATGACCTTTACTTTTCCAGTTCAGGTCAGTTGGTACTACCGCATTAGTTGTTATGCTACCTGAAAGTACACCTGTTAGTGCCATGATTTGTCAATTACCGTGTGTGTTGAGTCAGTTAGACTACAGAGCCTCAAATTCAAGCACCTGCCTCAACCGAATGTGTGGAAGCTCCCCATAAGTAAATCATAGCCTCACATCCCATGTCCCAAAACACCAGGTGATTAAAACCCTTAAAAATAACTTAGAACATATGAGGGTTTTTAGGTAAGTGAATGTTTTCAAACATCAGAAAAATCTCTAGGTTTGCTTGCGTTATCGATTGTATCGATACACATTTCGATATGATCGACCTGTGCTGTCTATGTCCTCGACACTTGATCAATACTATCGATAAGAGGACTAAAAGTGTCCAGTAACCGCATACTCATCTAGACGGATTTATCGATATATTGATACATCTACCGATATCATTGATATTCAAATATTGAGTCCATCAGAAGTGGCTCAATAATATCGACAGGTAGATTTCTAGTGCCCCTATTTTTTACAGAAAATCACTATGTGCTTCGATATATCGATGTCTTTCCCGATTCAATCTGAATTCAAATCTCGATCATATCGGAAGGCCATCGATCATATGGATAGTGGTCGCACATTTCTTCTAGCAACTATTTCAGGTTGTTTTTAACTTTGATCAGGGGTCACTTGAGGAAATTGATATTCTTATGTCGATGCTATCGAGGTCTAGTCGATTGGATCAAAACTGGACATAAAATGTCCAGCGTGCTTATAGGTAAATCTATACGATTTATCGATCCCATCGATACGGCCTCGATATCATCGATATTCAAATTCCGATGACATCGGTTGTTCCCTGTTCATATCCTAAAAACCTGAAATATTTCAAGACTTGTCTCTCTCATGCTTCAAATGTCGATAGATCGATCCTAGTATCAATGAAATCGGAGTTTGAAATCCGATGACATCGACACCAATATCGATCCCATCGACCAGCTAGGAAAGGGTTTCAAAAGCGTATGACATTTGAGTTTGTGTTATCGAGTGGACAGTCGATCCCATCGAGAGTATATGCTTAATGATATCGACCCTACTCGATGATATCAAACTCTGTCATAAATATAACCATTTATATCTGTAAATCTCAAAAATCGGGGGTCAAGCATAAACTCCACTCATGAGTTCCAAAACATCACTTATGCAACATTTTCAATGATGGATGAATGTCGATGTTAATAGTACATAAAACATGGGGAGGATTAAGCCAAAACAGCATATCATACTCCAGAGATAGTTAAATTTCTCAAGCGGAAGACTGTAATAAATATATAAAATGTATAAATGATTGTAAGTCTCCAGAATGTGAACATGTTACCAGGTTAACTAAATACATGTATACTCCAAAATAGAAAGAAAAGAATATATATGGGTGTGTAAATAAAAGGCAAAATACCAAGTATATTGGCATCTAATCAGTAACCCTGTAACCCCGTCAATCAGAACCTGCATATAGGAGGGATCCTCCTCATCATCATCAAGTCCGGCTCTACTTCGCAAGCATCGCCATCATCTGAAATTAAAATAGGAACTAGTTGGTGTGTACAACACCGTCCCACAACGTGGGAGTGAGTAGCTAACTCAGTGGAATCATATAGTAAAGATTAACATGTTATCAAATTAATCAAGTGATAATGGTAAAGCAAGAAAATCAAACATTCTGAAATATTATATTTAATGCAAGAATGAAATGACATAATGGATGCCCTCGCCAACATACTCCCTCATGCGACACCATCTTACGTCCACAGTATGCTTTCTTCCCTCAGTGCTCCACATCTTCCAGGCACATGCAGTGTGATATGAATATGATTACCGAGTTGTTATTAGTCTTTTCATACAGCAGGATTGGAAAACTAGGGTACTTCCCTTATATCATTCCCAACAAGGATCCTTTCTAGGGTTGTCACTCCTAGTAGTCTCATACGATGATATATTTCTAGGTCACTGTAAGGGCTGTTAGGGCTGTTGCACGCACTCGTTGCTTTGCTCCCCCATCACCTTATCAATACAGGCCTAGTTGTACTCTTGTTGCTACAGAAGGGTCATCGCCTCACGTAGACTCAGAGTACGCTCGAGGTCACTACAAAGGGCTGTCAGGGCTGTTGCACGCACTCGTTGTACCGATCCCCCATCACCTTATCAGTGTAGCCGACAGCTCGAATATAGTGTCTCATACCGCCATAATCGGCACACGAGTCTGGGTTGCTCACTGGTCACTACGGGGAGGCTCGTGGCCCCAGCGTAGGCCGACAGCTCCACCACGGTGTCCCATACCACCATGCCCAACTCATGAGTCTTAATGGATCAAGGTACCACGGTTATCAGGGTTATCACTGGTAAGTTTAGTACCCTAGGTTCAAGAAGTTATGACCAATACAAGGTGAACATATAATGGTCAGTTAGATTACTTGACAAGCTCAACTAGTACGAGCGCACCTCAAGCTGAACGACATGAAGTGCATAAACACTTCATGTGGCCTAACCACTGCCTTCAACCAAAGCACGACTCGGGTTTGTCGACGTGTCCTTCGTGGTGAATAGAATTCAACCACGGATTCAAATCTGTTACCGACTGCCTGGACTAGAGTATAGCCCCAAACACTTCTAATCTAAATCAATAATTATATGAGAGAGACAGAATTGAAATACAAGAAATTCCAGCATGTTATCAACATGTTATAACATATATCATAGGCAGTTAACCATACACGAGTACTTCACACATAAGGTAATCAATTGAAATACAACAAGCATGGAGGAAATCATGTACATCATCAAATTAGTTGAGAATCCAGTCTCAACGCTAATCTACAACACCATTTACTCAATACTTACTAATACATACATTTATACAAACACTTAGTCTACACACATTAGTCTACATAGCATATGTCGGCCAATAATGTGCATTAGGGCGAATCTCTTCACCAAACAGATCATACATGCATAACTAGTAGAGGTACACAATAAATACTCATGGTAATCATATCAGCAAAATACGTACGTATACAGTATTTCCTACAAATACCTAAAATACCCTAAATCTCATATTCTTCGTACATATTCGAAATAAAAAATGGACAGCATGATCTACATGTCAAACAGCATCCTTGTCAACAATCTACCATTAAACAGTATTGAAAGCTTTGAAAACAGGTAATCTAAGCATCTAAAATCCGCACCTTACGCCGTAGAAGCGTAAAGAAGTCGATGGAATCTCTAAGTCTTCGTATACATGGAATATTAACCTGTAATATAAGCTAGGTTAGCTATCTAGGTACTAGCATCAATGGAAACCCTAAAAAAGTTAGGCTAGGCTTTTCTTACCTAAGAATGATGCCAAAATCACCAGGATAGCGATTGTAAAGCGATGGGTAAGCACGTAGATCAGCAGGGAAGAATAACAGGAAGATTCTCCGACTTCTCTCACACTTTCTCTCTCTTTTCTCTCTTCTCTCTCTTAGGGTTTCTCTCAAATTTGTATGGGCTGAATGGGAGAGGGTTTAAGGCGTTTTTATAAGCTAAAAACTCACCTATATAAACTTAGGACCAAGGTATACTTAAGTTTTAACCAAATCGGGTCTGTTCCAATCCAACGGAGCACTTCTGGAGGTCCTGTTACTAAATTCGATCAGACTTAAGCTCTCTAATATTGGATCTAGGTCAAGCTAAGTTTTTAGTCCGGTCAGATTTCCAGATCGACCGTGGCGGACCAGTTTAAGTTCAGCGGTCACCGAAACTCGATCAGGGCCACAAGTGTTATGACATGTAAGGGCCACCTATCCTGATCCGAGGGTGAAATTTGGTCGAATCCTAATGGTCAAAACGCTTAAAAATATCGCGCAAGCGACACGTGCCAGATTTATTAAAAATTGAATTAATTTTCTAAATATTTTTCTTTTCTCACTCTCTTCACTCCGTAGTCAGTAAAATGGTCTCAGGATATCGGTTGGGCTTGATTTTCAAAATGATTGTCAAGTTCAACTAGGCGGTCGTAATTTTCTAAGTTCATCGCTATCAGACTTTCGACGCGTGGTCTAGATCTAATACAAAGTTTCAAAGTGCTCCCGAGAGCAACCAGGTTTAGAGATTGATCCTGAATTTTAGGGTAAGGTAGCGTCAATGATTCTATAGGTTATGGGTCTTACAGATCGTATTTAAAGTGGTTGGTGTTAATTTTACAGGTAATCTAGTTTAGCGCTAGTCAATTCATGTTAAATTTTTAAAGAATTTAGTCCTAAATGATTTCTTTGGCTTTGGAATTGAGTTCTGAGAGTGATATGGTTGACCCATTGCCTAAGGACGTCTAATTTCAGTTTGGCAAAAATTTGGAGTGTTACAATATCCGTTGGAACCTTTTGCCTATATAAAAAGAGACTTGTCCTTATTGCTGGTAGAGAAAGAAGAGAGTGCTTTTGTGTGTTTTACCTTTAGATTATATACCCAAAGCCCTTTCTCTCATGGGAGTTCATCTTCCAATCCACTCTCATTCATTGACATTCAATAGAGTGGATTGGGAAATGAACTTCTGCATTCAAGGATCCTTCAGCGACTATCTTAATAGCATATCATTAAGTTGGGATACCTTGAATGAATAGATGACGGGAATCACTCTATCTTCCTTATAGAAAAATTCTATGAGAGTGAATTTTCGTCCTACCCTTGACCCAACCTGAAGCCAAGTACCGGTACATCTTTTTATGTTGCGAATTAAGGGAGTCGAAGACTCTTCAACAATAAGGAGGAGATCTTTGTCATTGCGCTGAATGGGACTCATTAACTTATTTGTAAGTATCTAAAGTCCAGAGGACACTTGTGATCATTCCTTTCTAGGATTGGGTCTTAAGTGTTGCTCACCCTTTAAAGTCCTCATAGGAGGCCTCCGACGGGAGTGTACGTAGGGGGTGCATTGTGTGGACCCTTGCTTGTGGAGAGCATAAACATCCAGGTGCGTTGTGTGGACCCTTGCTCTATGGAGAGCATAAACATCTGGTTAGGAGTGAACTAGTAAAACTCTAGAGTTAGAGGTGAACCGAGTAAATACCTCTATGTAAAGGTTGAAGGTGAACCTGATTTAAAACCTTAGGTTTGAGATGAACCCTGAAAAACCTCCTTAGTGAAATTCGGTACACTCAAGGGTTGAGTGCAGCAGCCGGGAGTGGAGTAGACAAGTAGTCGAACCACTATAAAAATGACTGTGTTTGAGACTGTTATTTTTTTCATTTGTGTGATATTTCTTACATGCTTTTATATCTAATTGTTTAAGATCACACCTCATACACACACAATCATATCCATCACAATCTTGTATGCAACTTGTTTATCTTTCAAAAAGTTTATGATTGGATCCTCTACAAGGCTTGAAAACCAGTAGAGTTACATTTGAGTAATCCTGATAATTGTATATCTGATAGGATTAGTACAATAGGATTTTTAAATATATTGTAAAACTTTAAAAAGTCCTATTTACTCCTCTCTAGGACATATTGGCAATTCCTACTTCAACTCAAGCGGTCCTCACCGCTATTTCACTACCTTGCTAAAGAATGTTGATGGTCCGACACTTGGGAACACAACTATAGTCTGAGATTTCACGGACGTGTTAAGGATGATACCAGGACTACCCCCTCGGTGCGAGATTGACTTTACTATTGACCTTGTGCCTGGTGTGATACCCATTTCGCTACCAAAGTATCTCATGCCTCCGTGTGAAATGAAGGAATTGAGGAGACAAATCGACGATCTATTGGATTCAGGCTTCATACGACTGAGTGTATCTCCTTGGGGAGCACCTGTGTTGTTTGTGAAGAAGGATGGATCACTACATTTGTGTATTGATTATCGCATGTTGAACCAATCGACAGTGAAGAACAAGTACCCTATGCCCAGGATAGATGACTTGTTCAACCAGTTGAAAGGGGCACAATAGTTTTCAAAGATCGACTTACAGTTAAGGTATCACCAGTTGCGCGTCAAGGATGAGGACGTGCAGAAAATGACATTCAGAACTAGTTTTGGGCACTACGAGTTCCTTGTGATGTCATTTGGACTTACGAACGCACTGACTGTGTTCATGGACCTCATAAACTGGGTGTTTTGGCCGTATCTGTATCGGTTCGTCATCGTGTTTATAGATGAGATTTTGATATACTCCAAGAGCCAAAAGGATCATGAAGAGAACCTGTGAGCAGTCTTCGATACTCTCAAGAAAATCCATTTATTTACTCAGTACAAGAAATGTGACTTTTAGAAGGAAGTAGTTAAGTTCCTGGGACATGTGGTTTCTAAGGAAGGTATCGCTGTGAACCTTGCTAAGGTGACCACAGTTCAGAACTGGGAGAAGCCCGGTCCAGTTACTAAAGTGAGGCGCTTCCTTCACTTGGTAGGTTACTATCATCGATTCATTAGGGACTTTTCCAAGATAGCTAGTCCATTATCTCAGCTCACTTGGAAAGATCTCAAGTTTACCTGGAATGAGAAGGCAGAAGCAGCCTTTCAGGAATTGAAGGACAAGTTGATGTCCACACCCGTGCTAGTATTGCTAAAGCAAGGGGTCAGATATACCATATACAATGACACCTCTCGTGTTGGTTTGGGTTGTGTCCTTATGCAGAAAGACAGGGCGATTGCCTATGTATTGCGAAAATTGAGGAAACACGAGGAAAAATACCCTACACACGACCTAAAGTTTGTAGCCGTCATCTTTGCATTAAAGCTCTGGAGACATTACCCCTATGGAGAGGAGTTCGAGCTCTTTTACGACCATAAGAGCCTCAAGTACATATTCACGCAGAGGGACCTGAATATGAGGCAACGACGATGGATGGAAATCTTGAAAGACTTCAAGTTTGAGGTTTCCTACCATCATGGCAAGGCCAACCTTGTGGCAGACGCATTAAGCCACAAGAAGATGATAGCATTTGCAGCACCGCTGATGATACAGGAATGGAATATGGTCGAGTTTGTGCAAGACTTTGAACAGAAGCTTACAGTAGAGGAACCGTTCGAAAGCGTCGTACATATTCGCATACAGCCACTTTTCGCTTACCGAATCATTATGGCTCAGAGGGAAGATGAACGGTTGGTGGAAATGAGAAAACGAGCTCGTGACGATGGAGACTCTGAATTGAGAGTTGGCTCAGATGGGGGTTTACATTATCATGGTCGCCTATGTGTCCCAAATCTTTATGATTTGAGAAAGGAAGTTCTCGAAGCTGCTAACAATTTGAAGATGACTATACATTATGGTTGTACAAAGATGTATCGATATATGAACGGATCATCCTGGTGGGGCAACATGAAGGCCCACATAGCAGATTTTGTATCCCGTTGTCTCACAAGCTTTACATTGAGGTTGGGGACCACGTGTTTTTTAAATTTTCCCCTATAAAGAGAGTCCTTCGCTTTGGTAAGAAAGGGAAGCTTACGCCATGATTTATTAGTCCGTTCCAAATTCTAAACCAGGTGGGTGTTATAGCATACCACCTTGCTTTGCCCACACCACTCGCAAGCGTACACAACGTATTTCATGTATCGATGCTAAAGAAATACATTCCTGATCCATCCTACATTATCAAATGGGAGCAGGTACAGTTGAGTAAAGATGTTACCTATGTATTGTGACCGACGCGTATTCTAGACAGGAAGGAGCATGTTCTATGCAGTAAAGTGATTTCACTTGTCAAGGTACTGTGGACTCACCACACTAAGAAAGAGGCTACTTGAGAAATAGAAGTTTAAGCCCGTAAGAACTACCCTTAGATTCTCGAGGAGTATGAAAAGGTACTAATTTCATCCTCGAAATTTTTCTTTAAGGGGGGTAGAATGTAACGTCTAGGAAAAATCAGTATAAAGAACTGAGTATCACCTCAGGCAAAAATCTTTAATGACCGAATCCTTTAAAAATTAGACAAAAATTAGTTAAGTACTAAACTAAGGTAATCGGTGAATTATTGTGAACCACTATCTATACGAGCTGTAAGACCCAAAACTATTAGAAATGCTAACTCAACATTACCTAATGACCTAGGAGCAATCTCAAAACCCAGTTACTCTTGGAAGCGCATTGAAACTCTGTATTAGACCTGAACCGCGCATGGAAAGTTTGATTATCGTGAAACTATATGGTTATGACCGCCTTACTAGGCTTAACAACCATCGTGGGAATCGAGCCAGAATAATATCCATAAATGCACAACTAGAGCCCTGAGTAAAGTGTGTGAGAAACACGAATATCTTTAGGAAATGAATTAAAGCTTAAGTGAATTGGACAGTTTGCTTGCAGGTGAGATTTAAGATTTCAGACCATCAGTTTCTAACCAAACTATACCCATGGATAAAGGAAATTTCCCTGCACATGCTAGTATACTTGTGGCCCTAATCGAGTAGCGATGGCCATTGAACTGAAAAAGTTCCTCCACGGTCGATCTACAAACCCGATCAGACCAAAACCTTAACCTAGCTTAGATCCATGGTCAGGGAACTTACTCCATGATGTTGGCATGTAATCAGCCTCTAGATGAGTCCCGTTTGCCAGAAACAGACGCCTTTTGGCTATAACCTAAGTATATCATGGCCCTAGGGCCATTTACATCACTTCTGAGCCTATATAAGGCTCTTAATCCACCCCATTCCTATCCCATACAAATTTTCTCTAACCCTAGGAGAGAGAAGAGAGAAAGGGAGAGAAAAGAGTGGACATCGAAGGAAGATCCTTGGACTTTGTTGTAGTACTTCTGTTCTGCTACTTCACACATCAAATCACCTTTACGTCTAGCTACTCAACTCGTTTCAACTTTATTTTGGGTAAGAAATCCCAACCCTTATCCTGTTTTAGGGATTCAGATAAAGGAAACGACGAAATGGCTAACCTATTTCATGATTTAGGTAGTCATTGTGTTGTAGATAGAAACATAGTGTACGAACCGAGTTCATAATGAGCACACCAATGAAAGGTACGGACTATAAATGTTTAGGTTATGGTTTTCAAGGCTTTCAATGTCAGCAATGATTTATGTCTGACTTTTTTACCACCATATGATCTTAGTTATGATGTATTCAATAAACTATACATGCGTGTGAAATAAGTGATATATAATGCATTCCATGTGTTTGCTAAAATGCTTGAATGAAAGTGAAATCATGATTTGTGCTTGTCATGACTAGTAATATAGAATACACATTTTTTGTATGTATAACAACTCTATAATGAAAGGATTGGCCATAAAATATGCTATAATAAATTTACTTCATACATGCAGTAATGTGCAGTCTAAGTGTTTGATAAAATATCTGAATGAGTAAGTGTTTGATGAATTGTACTTACTAAGGGTGTTGAGATAGGATTCTCAACTACCTTAGCTATATGTATAAATTCTTTCATGTAACCTAAATTCAATTACGTGATTTATGTATGAAACACATATGTATGATAATATGTTCGTTATGTGTTTTATAAAATGCTCAAATGATTGTGATGTCTGAATTGTTTGTTTGATACTGTTATGACCATCACATGTGATTACTTGTTGCATTCGAGTGTGATTGAAACTACTATGTAGTCCATGTACTCGGTAACAGTGTCCTGATTGAGTGGTCAAATTAGTTTCGCCACATTAGGATTCGTTCGATGAATTCGAGCCGTACGGTGATTGTCGACAATGGTTAAGCCACGTGGAGTGCTTATGCTCTCCATGTCAATTAACTCAGTGTGTGCTCGTGCCAATCAAACTTTTCAAATAACCCAATTGGCCTTTTGTGTGTTTACCATGTAGGGATGCAAATGTTTGAATCTAAGGTACCACTTACCAATGTAAAGCCCGTTTCAACCTTGGTACCATGATCCACTAATACTCATGAACTGGGCATGGTGGTATGGGACACCGTGATTGAGCTGTCGGCCTACGCTGGGGTGACAAACCTCCCCGTAATGATGAGTGAGCAACCTAAAATCTTGAGCCAAATACGATGGTATGGGATACTGTATTCGAGCTGTCGACCTATAATCAGGTGACGATCCTCTCAAAGTGACCTCGAGTATAAATTAGGCCTATGCTAGGGTGACGAGCCTCCCATAGTAACCTCAAATGCAAACTCGTGAACTTGCCTATCCACTGCTTTTAAACTAGGGGTGATGTTGCCCTATAACTTGCCATTATATGTGAATAACTAGGATTGAAGACCCAAGATGGATCCTTGTTTGGGTAAATGATATAAAGGGTGGTACCTTAGGTTTCTGAATCTACTGTATGAATAAGCCTAATAAATTACTTGACTAACACGACCATGCACTGTATTGCATGTGCTTTGGCGAGAAAGCGCATGTTTAGGGAGTTTGTCATGTGCGATAGTGAGATGATGTTGTCGTGGGAGTGCAGGCGAGGGCATGCATCAGTACATTATGTCATTCTTGCATTAACAAGAGTACTTAGGACATGATTGATGCACTGCTTTATCATTACTTCTTAACTGAATTGATAACATGTTAACCTTTACCTTATAGTACCACTGAGTTAATCACTCATTCCCACTCTGGGATGGTGTTTTAAAACACCAACCAGACTCTGTTGGATATGCAGGCGACGATGATGTCTACACTTCTGACTGGGACTTCATGGACGAAGAGGAGGAATTCTCCTATGTTCAGCTATCAGGCGGGTCTACGTAGACCATGTGCTGATCGACGGGACTACAGGGACTATAAGGATTAGTTAGACATTTACATTTTTTTTGTATTTTGTAAATTTTGGATCAATACATGTATATTTTTAGCCTGGTAACATACTCATACTCTGGGGATTGAAAATCGCTTATATAATGTATATACCTATCTCAGACTTCTGCTTGCTTAATTTAATTATCTCTGGAGTATGATATGATGATTTAGTATAATCTCACTCATGTTTAATGCACTAATATGGGCAATATTCAAACATCATTATCTATGTTGCATAAGTGATGCGTTAGAACTCGGGAGTTGAGCTTTTCTCAACCCCCAATTTTCGGGGTGTTACATAAAGACATCTTGATAAATTGTTATATTAAATTAAGATAATGATGATAGGATTTTAAACTATCATAAAATTTTATAAAGTCCTATTCACCCCCCTCTAGGATAACTTGGCATATTCCCACTTCTATTACGGTGATCACAACCACATTTTCAGTATACAGGATGCTGCTTGCCTCCTACTTCCATGATGAGTGCAGAACTGACGGCCAAGGCACAGACCACTAGGTACAAGAGCAGGAGCTCGCTCTCATCTATTTTTAAAAGAAAGGGAGGCAAACCTAGGTTTTACTTTAGCTATTAGAATGCTTGCTCACATTTAGAGTTCCACTCAGCTTTCTCGTGACCTTTCAGTTGCTGGAAAAAGGGAAGACATTTGTCCGTCGCTCTAAAGATAAACCGACCGAGCACCGTTACTTGGCCAGTCAGACACTGGATCTCCTTCGTTGTCCTAGGCGAGCTCATGTTGAGCAGCAGTTTTATCTTCTTGGGATTCGTCTTGATGCGTCTTTGGCTAACTTAAAACCCAAGGAACTTACCTGAATCGACTCCGAAGACACACTTGGCTGGGTTCAACTTCATGCGGTACTCTCGGAGGATCGAAAATGTCACCCCGAGGTCCACAAGGTGGTCGGATGCTCTAATGCTCTTGACGAGCATATCATCGAAGTAAAGTTCCATCGTTCGACCAATCTGCTTGGCAAACATCTAGTTTACCAATCTCTGGTATGTCACCCCAGCATTCTTTAAGCCAAAAGACATGACCCGGTAATGGTACAGTCCTTTGTCGGTAATGATGGTAGTCTTCTACTTTTCTGGGGAGTGCATCGAGATCTGATTGTACCTAGAATAAGTATATAGAAAGGAGAGTAACTCATGTCCAGCCGTACTATCCACCAGCTAGTCGATCTAAGGTAAGGGGAAGTTATATCCTTAGGACAAGCCTTGTTCAGGTCCAAGTAATCTACACAGACCCGCCACTTCCCTCTTAATTTCTTCACCATGACCACATTGGTGATCCAGTCTGGATAATGTATCTCCTCGATGAAGTCAATGCTGAGGAGCTTGGAGACTTCATCAACTATGGTAGTGTACCTCTCGGCATCAAACGCTCTTCTCTTCTATTTCACTAGTTTGTGATCAAGATCCACGTTCAGTCTGTGGACCATGAAATCAGGAGAGATGCCTAACGTATCCTCATGCAACCACGCGAAGATGTCCTCATGCTATTGTAGGGAAGTCAACATCTGAGATCTCTGCTCGGAATTCATCGAAGACACGAGCTGAACAATTTTGCTCGGGTCAGATTCCTCAAGCGGGATGGTCTCCAAGTCCTTAGGGGGATCTTCCATGGTATCTAGGACATTGATGGTGAGGGCCTTCTTTACCGACCCTTTTCTCATAGCAATTGCGTAACATCTCCAAGCTTCATGCTGGTCCCCTCAGAGGTATCCAACCCCACCTTTGGCAGGGAACTTCATCCTCAGATGGTATGTAGACACAACCGCCCTCATTGCATTAAGGGAAGGTTGGCCCAAAATGACATTGTGTACCGATGGCACATTGACAACAAGAAAGTCCACGAGAAGCGTGACTTGATGTTGTCCTTCTCCTACCGTCAAGGAGAAGGTAATGGCTCCCTCGGAGATCACCTTATCTTCAATAAAGCCGTGCAGAGGGATTTTCACGGGTCAGAGGTGTGACCTTTCGATCCCCATCTTCTCAAATGCTTTGGAATAGATAACGTCGACCAAGCTCCCTGTGTCGACCAAAATACGGTAAACCTTGTGGTTGGCGTGGTCATAGTCGCCATGAGGGCATCGTCGTGTAGGTGCTAGATTCCATGTGCGTCATCCTCTGTGAAAGTCAAGTTGCAGGGGCTGACTAAGAGTTCTTTCCTTAGCCTTTCAGCCAAGTGGATGTAGTGCTTAGGGTCTGAACTCCAAGAGTAGGCCTTACGGGCCTTGTTCGAGTCACCTCCACCGGACAAGCTGCCATAGATAGTGTGGATCTCGGCAGGTTCTTTCGCAGCCTTGGTCGGTCGTTCTACTTTCCGAGTTGACTTCTCTTCCTTGGGGTATCGTCACAGACGACCCCTATGGATGAGGGTCTCAATCTCATCCTTGAGATCCACACAGTCACTCGTATTGTGACCGTGGTCACGATGAAACCAATAGTACTTGCACTTGTCTCAGTTCTCTGAGTCAGTCTTCATACAAACCAGCCAGTTTAGGAGTTTTTGACCTCTGATGTCCAGAAGGATCTGCTTAGGAGATGTATTAACGGGAGTGTAGGAACAAAATTTTCTCTCAAGCTTCCTGCTTGGTCGGCGATCACGAGTGGCGCGATCATCAAGCCTCTTGCTAGATGACTGAGGCTCTTCATTCCTTGGTCCCTTCTCTTTGGAAGACTGCACAGCAACTTGTATATTCCTATGGGAGTTAGAAAATTTTTTGGCATTGGTATATTTTTAAGCCCTGCTAATGAGCTCGGCTAAGATGGTCGGTGGATTCTTCTCAATTGAGAAAGTGAACTTCCCCTCTTTGAGTCCATTGAACATGGCCTAGAGTGCCATTTTTGTCATCATAATCCTCCACCAACAATGCCTCTTTGTTGAAGCGGGCAATGTAGTCCTTCAGTGGTTCCTTATTCCCCTGCTTGAGGGAAGGCTTTCGACTCTTCTTACCAGAGATGAACTAGGTAAGGAACAATCTGCTGAGCTCTGTGAAGGACTGATCGATTTTGATTTAAGTTGTCGATACCATCTCTAAACAAATCTGGAGAGGGTTATCGAGAAGGCTCAGCACATCATCGCATCCGTGGACGACTGGATCTGCATCCATGAACAGTATGATTCTACATACTCTGAAGGGTCTTCAGATCCAGAGAATTGGATGACGGAAGGCATCCTGAACCTCAGCGGCATCACCTCACCCATGATTTCTGAGGTGAAGGGAGGTTTAGTCTCTTTCATCATCATCTGGACTGCAGTTGGGATGGATGCAGATGGCTGATTCTTCTAAAACGCCTTAAATTGGTCGCGGAGTTCCTTAAACTGTGCTTCCCAAGGATTTTGATTCTCAACTACTGTCTCTTAAGAGGGCCCTGCCACCTTGGGCATTCTACTCTATCTGCTCCTCTCCAGCCGATGGCAGAGGTCGGTGGGGGCTAGAGTCGAAGTGGCAAATACATAGGACTATTCAGCATCCTAAGTAGGTTCCGGGATTCGGGTGGATCTTTCCTGGGACATTACATTGCGCGCAAGATCGGGAGCTCGTGTAGACTGCGCTTCGGAACCTCTAGCCCGGGAACTGACTTGTTAGAGTCATCCCTCAGGCGCCGGGGTGGCTTCCACCAAGTTAAGTGACGGCTGCTGACATCTGGACTTTATTTTGCAGTGCCTTATATTTTCCTCCTCGACTTTAAGTCCATTAGGACGACCCGATTAGAGCTAACTAGGTATGTAACAGCGACGAAGACTGATTTTTCCCGCTAGGTTCGGGCTCTACTGCTATCACCTTTTTCTTTCCTCTCACTATATCTGATAAGATTCCTAGCTTTTCGTTAGAGGTTCCCATAGACAGCGCTAAAAATTGTTGAGGCCAAAATCTGGACCACCCTCTACTCAATGTAACGAACCTTTAATGAATCAGTCCTGCACAAAAGGGTAAGCAAAGGAGACCCTAACTCAGCTGGGGGACCCTCCGATGCCTAAGTCAGGCTAGGGAATCTGGGTCTAAGTTGAATGTAGAGGGAGGGTACGAGATCTTGTGTACTTGTGGCAATGGGGTCCCCTGGTATTTAAACCTATGGGTTGGACGATCCACGTCCATTAATCTCGGCATGATTCACTCAATCAACGAGATATCGTGATCATGGAGATATTATCTCCAATCTTTTGATCGTGTGGCATATCGTGTCTTAAAGGCATGTATCTTTGGGTGGGATCTTCGGTCATCTTTGCATCTGGGTTGATCTCTAGGCTTGACATATGGAGTATCCTTACCAGAGCTCTGCCCCAGCCTTGGCATATGGAGTTTCTACACTCTGACTCGGCCTCAGACTGTGTAGACATGAGGCTGAGTACTGCAGTCAGAATCTGTCGATAGATCACTGAGGTCAGAGTTCGCTGAATTGAGCTAAGGACGAGGATCAGAGCTTCGCTCAGTCATCCTTCTTCAGATGAGGATGAAGGTTCGGGTCGGCTATTCAGGATTCCAGTTCTGAGTTGTAATTCATTAGTGGGGAGCTCATCTCAACTATCCTACGGTCATTACTTAGGGGTCGGCTAATACTTGATGTGGAATCCTCTTCCCGAGGCCGACCCCAATTATACCCTTGTTTGGATTTCCCCATAACAAGTGAAAATGATAAAAGTAAGTTTAGGTAGTGTATAAGATAATTAGAGTATGCAGTGAAAGCTTAATAGGCCACGTAGAAATGCCCCTATAATAATAAAAGATTTTAGGGATATTTCCCATGAGTTTATAATAACCAAGGTTATAGACTAATGGAACCATACTTATGCAAAATTTATGTGGTTTGACTCAATTTCTAAGTCCTGTAAAATCTCAGATGACCTTAATGCTCTGATCAAGCAAAGGATCAAGATTTAATGGGATTGTGAATTAATACCAAAAAATCCTTTGTACTGCACTGGTGAAGGATCTGCGTATCGGGCTCAAACCCATTACAACCATCTAGTTGTATTACCTCGAATACAAGAAGTAGGGAGGCCTTAGTGGCATAGAAAATGATGTGTATAATAAGAACACTATATTTCGGGGGTGAAATTATGCTTTAGGGGGGGGGGGGAGTGTAGATTGTAACGCCCCAAACTTTTCAATACCAAGTATTGAAAGTTCTCGAGCGTCACCGTGAAAAGTACCATAATATTTACATGTGTGTGACACAAATCTATGTATCCTAACCTTACATCCATTCCCCAACAAGAATCTAACTATTGGGAATGATCCCCATTTATAGATCCAGCAATCTGACCATCGATTTTAATACAAGACTATTCACATGTGATTTGACATGTGTGCCTTCCCTTAAAGGAATTAGTTAATAAATCCTCATCCATAATTATTTAGATGTAAGTTCTTTTGTAAAAATTGTTTCTAAATGAGCATATAACCATGTAGAACCATTATATTTCACAAAACTCTTAAATCAATAATATTTACGAAAATGCCATCAAATTATACCCCTGAATTCCAAATCACATGGTTCTCATGATCCATTTCATGTAAAATTTTATTTCGGGCCTAATTATCATAAATTAACCATACACGTCGAATTTCATCCCTTAAATCATAGTAAACTAGCTGCTTGATATCTACATCCATCAGTACACTTATCGTATCAATATTCTGATCCGTTCAACTTGCTCACCCCATATGAATAGACTTAACCCACCATTAAAATTATAATTTGAGAAACTTATACATGTGAAAAAGTCACTTGAATCTAACGCTATACATGTCTTACCCCTAATTACTCCAAAAATCCACTTGTGTTAATCTATTTACAAAATTGAGCATACAATTACCTAAACACATGATTAGAATAATAACTATCAAATTTACTTATTTTTAACATGCCATTTGACCATCCAACTTGTTTGAATCCACCAAATAGGCCACCAGAAGATTATGACAAATCGGTCATTTTGAAGATCTTAGGATATATGCTAAGACTACCAAATAGACGGAGTAGATTTTAGAAAGAAAGGTTCTGGTGGCCCCATCTGAGACCACAGTAAATCACGCTGACTTTGTTATATGATTTCAGCTAGGGCATTTATCCGTTGGTACCAGCTACTTATAAAGTGTGTTGTGGCCCAGTAAAAACTTAGAATTTCTCCATCCTTTGGCCCATGGCCTAAATTGTCCTTACAAAGCCGATGAACGGAGTGGATCTTTTATAAACCCATCATAATGGACCCTACTATTTGCATAATAGAATAAAAGAAAAAAATTTAAAGCACTCTCCCACTATAACACGTCCGACATTCGATAACACACGAAAGCTAAAGAAGAGCACTTTCACGATAAAACTCTGATTATCTTGCCAATCTAGACCGTCCAAACCACGGAGAAGATGGTTCCAACTGTTCCATGATGACAGAAAAGGAAAAGAAGAAGTGAGGGACTGGCGTTCAACCGCATCACGTGGAAACTGCGAACGATAAAAGAAATCGGATCGAACAAGACATCTCTACATGATTGGATGATCAAAGTCTGGATCAAAGCCCTGATTCGAACTGTCCAAACTGTTGGGATGAGGATTTCGACCCCTTCCACGTCAATGGAAAGGATTGGAGGGAATTGCAGGTCAGTTCCAAATCCTGGAACGCAGAGATGGAGTACGTAGGGAAATTCCACATGTCTCCTTTCAAGCCTGCGTAGGGCTTCGCAGGAAGGACCAAACAAATCCCTTGGCCTATAAAAGGCCCTCACGTCCCACAATTTGAGAAAACATAACAGCAAGTTAGAGAGATAGAAAGAAAAGAAAAGAAAAGGAGAGAGAGAGAGAGAGAGAGAGAGAGAGAGAGAGAGAGAGAGAGACAGAGAGAAAGGGAAAGAAAGAAAGAAAGAAAAGAAAGGAAAAGGAAAAGAGAAAAGAAGAAAGGAGAAGCAAGAAGAAGAAAGCAGGGATCGTGCAATAGAGCCACTGAGCCATTGGACTCAGGCTAGGATTGAGTTAAGTTCAATAGTGGTGAGGGTTTTATCCTTTAAGTTTACACTAATTTAAGTTGTTATATTTATCCTGTCTTTTACATGCCTTCCTATTATTTCATCTTGACTTTCACCGTCTTCATGTTATTTTATCTTGCTTTTTGCATGCCTTCATATCCCTACAATTATATGTTTTAGCATTAATTATTGCCTTTGGCTTACATTATAATGTTGATTACAAGTGATCTTTCTGAATTTTTATGGGGCCATGGATGCAAGCTTTGGCCTTGTCTTATCAAATTTATTGAGTTGGCCATGCAACTCGTCTCTATATTGAGTTGGCCATTGTCAGTCTCCTTATTATTGAATCAGTCGTTGTCGTTCTTCTATTTATTGATATTGGTCATTGCCGCTCTCCTTATTATTGAATCGGCCGTTGTCGCTCTTCTATTTGTTAAGTTAGCCATTGCTACTCTTCTTTTATTAAGTTAACCATTGTCACTCTCCTATTTTCTATGTTGGCCATTGACACTGTTTGAGTTAACCATTGTCACTCTTCTCTATATTGGCCTTGTGTTATTTACTTTAAGGCTTGGGTATGGGTCTTGATATTCTAGAACCCCCATGATTCAGTTTACATTCTCTATATATGCAAGCAATGTGATCAGATGTACCATAACTAGTGATTCAAATAATCTATCGTGGACGTAATACGCTCTGGGTAGAGACCCTCTTAGTCGTCACGTGATTCCTTAGTTTTTAGGTAGTGGTGCATAAATCGATGTGTGTAATTCACAAATACAGTGTCACATCACTTTTAAGATTGGATGTCATAAATAGTCGCTCCATGAATAAATCGTATCACGTAATTCATCTGACTCATGTATTGTGCGCCTTGAGGTGTTCACATAAATCCACGGTAGCATTGGACATGTCAACGAATATCCGTATAGTGAGAGTGCAAGTCGAGCCGGATATTATGAAACTATTGTCCACATCATGATGATCACTAACTATGATAAGCCGCACACACTTTGCTAAGCATGCATCTCATGTAGTTTGTTTGCGCATGCCGATGCCCTCGTATTAGTGGAGTACGGGACGTATCAGACCCTTACTTTACTTTTCTGAATCTCTTGAATTATTGTTAATCTTAAAGAATAACCATCACTATGAGTAGGGCATTGACCCTCTTCCAACTATACAGATTATACAAGTGACGTACAGATTGAAGACCTAGTAAAAAATCTCCCTAAAGAAGATTATGCTGAAAGAATAAGAAGATAACTTTATGATTTAGCTTTATACTTCCGCTGTGAACTCTGACATTATAATACACTCCCATTAAGAGGACACTTGATGTTTTATTAAATTCTTTTAATAATAATGATGGTTGATTTTATTCTCGTGAATGGTTGCCTTCATGAATGTATTTGGATGTGATCCAAATGAAAAAATAATAATAAGGTGTTATTTTTAAAGAATACAAGTTTATACATTATTAACACCCGATTTTCTCGGGCATAAGTATAAACTCTGGCCGTGAAAATTTGGAATGTTATAGTATTTCTATGGCAGGTACATAATAAATTGGTCATTTTTAACAGGCCTCACAACCCTTGGCATACCGTATATAATCGGCCATCATCATTGCCAAAAAATACCTATAACTTCTGAGTGTGAGTCTCATTTTCCTCCCTACCTGGTGATCCCCACATATTCCTTCATGGACTTCACCCATTGCTAACAAAGCCTCATTTTTACACCTTGATCCATAGCTCAAGTGGTAGAGTGAGTGAAAGATACCTTGTTTCAATAATGAGGTCTTGGTATCGATTCCCTAATGGGGGTGGCTAATAGTGAAGTGTGAACTAACAGTGGGGTGTACTAACAAGCTAATAAATAAATAAATAAAGCCTCCTTTTTAGACAAGCATCAGAGCAAGACTCCGTCGGCCCTTTTTAGTAAAGTTTGATATCAATAATGACATTATTGGTAGTCGATCTCCTCACATTCCTGTCGACCTTGGTAAGCGGGCTCTACAAATAACCCATGAGAGGAGCCGTCCAATCTTCTTCCCCTAACTCTACTTGGCATATGTCCATAATATCTCCTCTTTCAAAAATATATGGTAGGGATCTTTTCTAAACAACAATTATTCGCTCAGCTGACCCTCTTAGGGCATCGAGCCTTGTGGCTAGCTGTTTCATTTCATTGGTGTCCATGTTGTGGTCCCTAATCACATGTACTAGCTCCACTTCTTCAAAATGGTCTAACATTTGGGTTGTTAAGGCTTAATATGGTAACAAGGATGTACTAGTACACTTAAATTTCATGCCATCTGATTAATCACTAACTATGAATCACCTATTACCATCATAGTCTTTGCACTCAATTCCATCAATAATTATAGGACAATTATCAAGGCTTTGTACTCGTATCTATTTGCATTTAGGGAGATTAAAATTATTTCATCTCCTGATGTCTTATGTGTTTTTAACCCATCAAATATCAACTTCCATGGTGTTAATTATATATAATATAGAACTAAAAATTTTAAAGAAATTTGATCTTCCAAATCAGAGGGATGGTCAGCAAAAAATCAGCTGTGGCCCAACCTGTAGAATATAATAAAGATCAAATTCAGACAAAGCTAGCACCCATTTGTTAATTCATCCATTCAAAATTGAATGATTTAACATATACTTCACTAAATTGGTCACTGCTATTACATTTACTCTCTCGAACAACAAATAATGTCTTAATTTAGTGGCCTCGAAATATAATGACAAGAACAATTTCTATATAGCGGAGTATCATATCTCAACATCAAGTAATATTCAGCTTAAATAATAAATCATGTGCTCTTTTCACATATCATCATCCTGGGCTAGGAGAGATCCCACCAGTTCTATAGAGGTTATGACATATAGCTTGAGCAATCGACCCTTGATTGGTAGCATCAAAACTGACGGCCTCATCAGATATTCCTTAATTCTATCGAAGGCCAGCTGGTACTCTGCATCCCAAATGAAATTGAACCCATACTTTAACTTTATTAATGGTGAGAAAATATTGGTCTTTCCTCCGCAATTAGATATGAACCTTCGCTTAAAATTGACTTGCCCTAGGAACTGTTGCAACTCTGATTTGTTCCTCGATGGGTGAGCATTGATGATCGCTCGAACCTTATTTTGATTGACTTCAATCCATCGCTGATGCACTAGGAATCTCAGGAAATTGTCGTCCGAGACCCCAAAAGCACACTTTAAGGAGTTCATCTTTAACTTATGGAGCTTCATTCACTCAAACAATTTATGTAATTAAGAAACATGGTCTTCAATGTTGGTCGACTTAAAAACGACGTCGTCCACATAGACTTTCATAAATCGTCCGATCATATCATGAAATATGGCATTCATTACCCTCTGATATGTAGTTCCTGCATTTTTTAAGTCCAAAAGGCATCATTACCCAACAATAGGTTCCAATGGTCATGGACATCTAAATGTCATTTTCGGAATGTCGCCCGTTGCAATGTAAATCTGGTTATATCCAGAATGCCCATCCATGAAGGATATGATCCTATGCCTAGCAGCCCTATCGATTAGTTGATCAGCCATCGACATCGAGTATTCATCTTTTGGTGTTGCTAAATTTAAATTTCTTAAATCAACACAAACCCACAACTTGTCATTATTTTTTATTACTGGAATAACATTTGAAATCCACTTGGTGCATTTGATAGGCTTGATGAAACCAGCTTTTAAAATTCGTTCGATTTCTTCATTTATCTTGTGGGTCACTTCTGTTGTCATCTGCCTGGGTGGTTGTTAATGTGGATGATACCCTTCTTTTATAGACAACCTGTGCTCAACTAAACCACAATCGAGCCCTGACATATCAGGGTAATCCCTTGCCAAACAATCAGCAAACTCATTGAGCAGATCCATGAAAGTGTCGTGGTTTGTCAATTAGCATGTAAGTTGAGTCGGTGAGTCAGGTGAGCCTCATATGAAGATTGATCAAGCTATCGCCTCAACCAGATGTGTTCTGAGCCCATCACAAGTAATCAAGCATCACATCCCAAATCCCTAAACACTCAGGTAAACAAAATCCCTAAAAGACTTAGAACAAAATAGGATGAAATAGTCTGAAAACTTAAGTTTCAAACAGGAACATCTTCTACGTTTTTTAGCAACGTTTGATGATATCAAGTCTATGTTAATGTCATCGAACACTCTTGTTCGATGACATCGAACAGTTCTCGATGATATCAAATTAGGTATTTTATGTCCAGCAACCACAAAGTAATTTAGACAAAATGTTCGATAAATCGAGCATACATTCGATGATATCGACTAGCAGTTATCAATGACATCGAAGGTCAATTGATTATATCGATAGACTTAGAGCATTATCTAGCAAAGTCTTAGAAAATATTTTGATACTACTCGAGGAATCGAAATGGAATCGATGTCATGATATTCAAATCACGATGTCATCAATAGGATCTCGATAACATCGAATCAGGGATAAGTTTTGTCCAGCAAACTTCAGAGGAAAATCATCTAAAATGTTCGAGGAATCGACACATTACTCAATGTCATTAAAATTCAAATCACGATGATATCAAGGGAGTCTCGATGACATCAAATCTGGTAAAAACTATTCCAGCAAGCTTATGAGGAAAATCATGTGAAAATGATCGAGGAATTGATAGAGTCTCGATTTAATCGTAATTCAAAAATCAATGATATCGAGATAGAATCAATGTCATCGATCCTCAATTAGAAAAGTTCCAAGTTTATCTTCAGTTGAGTTAATATCATCGAGCCTAGATTTGATGCCATCGAAAGAATATGTTCAATGATATCGAATAAGGTCTGATGACATCGAACTCAGTCAGTCTCTGACAACATTATTACCGTTAGAACTTATTCTCTATATAAGGAAAGCTTGTTCTTGGTCGCAAGATAGAGAAAAAGTAAGAGAGCCTTGAGAGAGTAATTGCATACCACTTACCCTAAGACCTTTTTCTCATGGGAGTTCATCCTTCAATCCACCCTCGTCATTGACATTCAATAGAGTGGATCGGTGAATGAACTTCCTCATTCAAGGATCACTAGCTACCATCTTAATGGTGAATCATTGATCTGGGATCCCTTGAATGCTTAAGAGCTTTGAATTACTCTGTCTCTCAAATGAGTAATATTCATTAGAGTATATTCCAACATAACCTTGACCCAACCCGTCGCCTTACATTGGACCATCATCAGTGTTGCGGATCAAGGGAGATGAAGAATCTTCGTCATCAAAGGAGGAGATCTTCATCAATGTGCAAAACGGGGCTCATCTACTTATCTGTAAGTCATTAGAGTCGAGAGACCCTAGTGATCATTCCTTGTATAGGATTGGGTCACAGTTACATCTCACCCTTTCAAGCCCTCATAGGAGGCCTCCGATGGGAGAGTACGTTTGGGTATTCTGTGTTGACCCTTACTCTTGTGTAGGGCATAAACTCAGGTCCTTTGTGTACATCATTAGCCTATGTAGCCTAAAACCTAGGTTCTTTATGTGGATCTTTGGCCTGTGTAGCCTAAACCCCAGGTTCCTTGTGTGGATCCTTTGCTCGTGTAGGGCATAAAACCTAGGTGCTTCGTGTTGACCTTTGCTTTTGTACCGAGCATAAACTTATGCCTTTTGTAGGCATGTTTAGGTTCCTTGTGTAAGTCCTAGAGTCACTATGTGTAGGTTGTAAAGGTTAGAGGTGAACCTGTTTAAAACCTCCGTTAGTAAAATTCGGTACACTCAAGCATTGAGTGAGTCCACCGGGAGTGGAGTAAGCACATAGTTGAACCACTATAAATGATTGTATTTGGGATTGATATTTATGTATTCATTTATTATGCTTACTTTGAATGGTTATATGAAACATGATAACATGAATGTTTAGAATTGTTAAGAATCGCATCCCACACACATTGTCACATTATTCATTCATCATAAACTAATTGCTAAATCATGTTTAATTATTAAGTAGTCTTGTGATTGGATCGTCTACTTGGCTTAGAAGCTATTAGAGTTAAAGTAAGTATATCTTGATAGTCGCACATTGCATCAAGATCTGCTTAATAGGATTCTTAATTATCAAGAAAAGTTTATAAAGTCCTATTCACCCCCCTCTAGGACACTTTCACTTATTTCAACTTCTACTACTATGGTCTTTACCATAATTTTAATTGATATCAGAGTGGGTCTCTCTTAAGGACTTAATCGCTTAGAGAGTGATCTTAACTGAAGTTGGAATTATGGCCAAAGGGGAGGGCTCATTTATGACTAGACCTCCTATATTTAATGGATCAAATTATGCATACTGGAAGGCTAAGATGCACTACTTTCTGAGATCTCTGGATCATAACATTTGAGACATTGTTAAAAACATATATGTGCCCCTAACTGAACAAATGGTACTTGAACATGGCACAACTATCTCCAAACCAAAATCCAAAGAAATGTGGACTGCATTCGATAAAGAAAAAAAAACTTCTAAAACTAAAGCAATGAATGTTATTTAATGTGTTATGTCTCAAGAAGTATTCAATCAAATTAGCATATGCAGTACATAAAAACAAGCTTCGGATTTGTTGGAAACAACACATGAGGGAACCAACATGGTGAAAAGATCCAAGCTGCAGCTCCTAAAATCACAATTTGAACATCTTGGAATGGAGGAGCATGAGACATTCATGAAATTCTTTACAAAGCTAAACATCATTTATAATTCCATGGGCAGATTGGGAGAGAATGTTCTGGACCCAAAAATCTGTAGGAAGATTCTAAGATCCCTACTGGAACGTTTCAACTTAAAAGTTACAACTATTGAAGAATGTAGGAACATGGACGAAATGAAAGTAGAAGAACTAGTAGGTTCCCAACAAACATTTGAACTTCACTTCAAACCAACCCCTAAATCCAAAAGCAATGCCCTCAAAGCTGCAAAACACACCATCACTAATGAGGAGAAGAGTGAGAGAGAACATGAAGATGAGGAAGTGGCTCTCTTGCGTCAAAGGTTCAAGATGTTTTTTTAACAAAACTTGTGGCCAGTCATATAGAGGCAAACATTTGGACACTAAGCATCATATAGGCAAACCTTCTAAAAAATCCAAAGAGCCTCAATGCTACAACTGTAGAAAATTTGGGCACTTGTCCACTGAATGCCCTACCAAAAAGACAAAGGGAAAGGCCATGGTAGCCACATGGGATGACACTGAAGAATCAAACTTAGAATTCAGTAACTCAGAGAGTGATGGCGACCAAAAATCCTTGAAAATTCTCATGACCTCCACATCTCCAACATTCCCATAGAAACTGAGAAAATTGATGAAAAAGAAGAAGAAGAAAAGGATAATATACAAGATGTCTATGATCAACTCTATATACATAGCATAAATATCCTTAAAAAACTTAGAATTAATGACAATAAGAATAAATTGCTGCAAATGGATCTAGATAAAACTTTAGAGATCAATACACACCTGATTAATGATCTTCATCAATGCCACTCAGATAATGATAGGCTAGAAAGAATCAATTCATTTCTCAAATCTGAGTCAACAAAACTAAACAAACAAATTGAACTATTGGAAGATGAAAACATGCATCTTAAAAATGAAAATTAAAAACTTATCTTTGACGCAAAAAAATCTTTAAAAAAATTGTTGAGCTTAGTTACAAATTCTCCCAAAGTAGTGAAAAATTAGAAAGACTATTAAGGACGAGAAGACCACAAAAGACGAGAGGACTGGGATATGAAAATTTCAAACCAAGTCCCACTCCTGCGCTCTAATGATTAAGAAAACTGCTTCATCGGGAGTAATACAAGGGCTGCTCCTATCTGTCACTCATGTGGAGACTTAGGACATTATAGGTTCGAATGCCTTACTTTTGGCAAGACTCAATTTGATTCCAATGTGAACATCTCCGGTAAATACAAACCAACCAGAAGAACAATACAAAACTTCAAGAGTCCACCAAATTACATGCCAATGAGTAAGAAATATCCATCTCCACCCAAAATGATAAAAAGAATGGAAGAACTAAAAAATGGCTCAACTGAATCAAAAAACAAAAGATTTAATGAAACAAGGAAATGTGATTTAGTTGCCTAACATGCCCAAACAAGCCCATAGTGAAGGAAAAACGTCTCTTAGGAAAACTGTCACAAAATGGGTAGTGAAAAACAAGAGAAATTGTCTAGTAATTCATTCATTTTCAAAAATAGACAATGATGCTAAGTGGTACCTTAGTTGCAGGTGCTCGAGACACATCACAGGTGACAAATCACTTCTCTCAAATTATTCTAATATTGATGATGGGAAGGTCACCTTTGGAGATGGACGCACCGCTAAAGTAATAGGACATAGGACTATTATTAGATTAGAAATGCTCAAAAATGAGAATGCTTTGTGCATAGAAGGGTTAACTCACAATCTTCTAAGCATTTCTCAAGTATGTGACAACAAACATGTGGTAACATTTTCCAAACAGGAGTGCAAGATCTTGGACCTATCAGGTAAATTAATTATGAAGGGTCTTCGCACTAGTGACCACTGTTATGTTGTCAAAGGAAAGAGAAAGGATGATCCCTCTGTCAGATATCACCTAAGCACATATAATAAGTTCAGTTCATGGCATCTAGGCCCGAACATGTGTGTGAAATGATGCACTTTTGTGATTACTATGCTATATCTGAGGTTTGTATACCTCATCAAATTCTTTTTGATAGTGAACATGACAAATGTTCATAAGTTTGAGTCCCACAACTTTTTGTACAAATTTTATTGTGTATACAGGCTGATACGAAAAAACTTTATGATATGCATATCTAAGAGGTTATCGAAGTCTATAGATCAATGTCATATTCTTCTCCTCGATAAGTCAGTCAACGAATCGAATGACTCGTCGATATCATCGAGAAGATCTCAATGTCATCGATAACCTCTCAGAATCAGAAATGTCACACCCAATAGTTGTTCACACCCCAAGTATAGGGTTGTGATGAAGTAATAATCTTAGTAAGACTAAGGTCGAATCCACAGGGACTGAACCTTGTACATAATCTAAAAGTAACTTGAACTAGAACTAGGCAACGATGTGATCTAAATTAGGAAGAATTAATGGAATAAATGTGAATTTTGATTAACTAAAAATTGTAAAATTTAAAGGAGGAAAACTAGGGTGTCAAGGATCCACTTGTAGAGATCAGGCAGATCTACGCTTGATTCAAGAACACAACTGGATTTAAAGTCCTATCTTCATCCAATTGGAAGATAATCCATTAAAACACAAATATGAACTTCTTTTTTATCTAGTTATCAAATAGAAGATAGGTATGAGAATTAGAATTGATTCCATCACAAAACTATGCCCATGAAGCAAAACAAACAACAGAATTTAGTCAATCCATAACTAATCGAAGGGATGTATGAATGTTGGGAAGGATTCCATCATCCAACCATGCCCAGGAGACGATGGTGAACAACAAGGTTCCCAAATTCACAAACCCTATAATGCTAAGAACATGCTCAAAGCTATCGCAGATCCATTGTAATTTAAGTCACAACAAACCATTAAAAATTGAAAGCATTTCTATTAATCAAACTAGAATCAAAAGAGAGCTCTATTAAAAACTAAATTCAAGCCATAGGCACAACCCATCACGCTACAAGCTTCACCTCTTAGCCCTAGCTAAGAGGCTTAGCCCATCATAGACATGATAAGGCTAGGAAAAACATCAAAGCTAAAAGAAAATCAAAAGGTAAAGGAGCAGGACAAAGGAAAACTCTTGTTGTCAACCCGCTTCACGCCTCCACGGCGGCCCACTACCTAGCTTACACATCCAAGAGATCCCTCTTCATGCCCTCTCTCTCCATTTTTATAACAATGAGAAGGTCGTTTAGTGCATAGAATTTACGCAGCAAGAGGAGAGGTGGTGCGTGAGAAAGGAGTTACGCAGTAATAAGTTTGGCAGCGAGAAAAACTACGAATGCGGAACATGTTTGGTGTCTGATCTTCATTGCTTGGGTTGATTTTGGATGGTCGACCACCTGAATGGTTTGGATCTTCATACAACTCCCTCGTGGTGGCCCACTGCATCCTTTTGCGTAGGCTTGTTTACGCAGCTAGCTATCTTGTGAAGTTTAACCGCACACATCTCCTTCTCTCTCCGCTCGTATATGCACATGTGGTTATAAATGTGTGTAGTCTTCATGGTCCTAGTTAGTTTTGAACCCTCTACAAGATAGATGGTTTGGATTTCTTGAATGAGTATGCACGATGGGCCACATCAAGGCTCAATGTGGGGATGATATTAACCATCACTTCTGATTTTGCGTCCCATATTGTGGAATACACTATTTAGATGTTTTGTTCAAAAAATAGGTGGGGCCCACTTCTGATACATTCTCGGAGATCTACTCCGTTCATCATCTTCTTAGTAACTTGTAAGCACATGGGTCAAAGTATGAAGTAGATCCAAACTCTAGGTGGGCCACACCATCCACCTATGATGAGGTAATACCCACCATTGAAGCAAATCTCTTCTCACCTACGTGCATGCATATGGAGTTCCTTAAATTGTAGATTTGCCGTCATTCCAGCCGTCGTCTTTCGAAGTACGTTATGTTAGAATGCACCATTCGATTTCCTTAAAATTGAGCAGGTATTCCTCATTTTTTGTGCTCTTTTCATCGGTCAAGTTTGGGCCCTAATCTCTCAAAGATGACTAAGATGCACTGTTAATGGTTATTGTCTAATCTAGCCTATCGAGTCATCCAAGGGCTGAATTTTGATGTGTACAATTAATTTATGGTCTTCAGGCCAGATATAAAGTTTCAAGCCGAACGAATGGTGGTAACCCTGTGATCTTGCATTCTAGACGACTTTCAAGACTGTCTAAACCTAATCACTTAATCTTCTTGGATCTTTGGCATGTAAATTCCTTAATCTTGGTCCCCTGGGGTCCGTCCCTTGCCTTGGTGATTTTAGAGCATAAATCCATACTTTTAATACATTTTCAATCTAAGCTCTTTAAATTCACTTTGCAATAAAAATACAATTAAAATAGGATGTTAAGCATTAAATGTTCGTAAAATCAGGTAATAATTAGGGTCTAATATGCAATATTTGACCCTCAACAATAGTCTGTCATCGAACACCTCTTCGATAACTCAATTAGGGCCTATCAATGTCATCAAATCTAATTCGATGATATCAAATATGACCACCTGATAAAAGGCAGTCGAGTGGGAAATTTTTTCTTTTTTGGTTCCAATTTTTGGGCGTTTCCTCCTCCCTAGTTTTTCTTGATGCCATTGATGGTTTGGGCGACCATTTACATCTTAAATCTAGAGGATTCCTAAGTCTACTTCACATCTTTTCAAGGTATTCCTCATTGTGATTGGTTTAGCTTAGGTTGATAGAGGTTTCTCTTTTGTTGATCTTCATCGATTCTTCCTTGTCTCAAAAGTTTACTTGGTTTCTAGTATCTTATCATCTTACATTATCCTTGAGTGCCTAATCTATCATGTCAAGAGACAAAGAAAAAGTCCCAATAGTTGGAGAATCCTCTTGACCTACCCAACAAAAGTCTCTGGCCCCACGAGAAAGAGCTACAGCTCCCGAATCACCTGTGCATCGCTGTGGAACCACCACCAAACAGTCGTCACATGGTGAGGCTCCATCTGCTTTGCCTGTACCTCCTCTAGCTGCAGCACGCCAATGTTTTGGCAAAATATTTGGGGAGGAGTCTTGTGCATGAACATCGAGTAGATAGGGAATGCATTCGTCCTTTCAACCTAGAATCCTTGTTTTCTATAGTTGATTGGTCACCCATCTTGGATTTTGGTGGACCATGTCACGATGAAAGGACCTATTACTTTCTTGCCTATTGCCATTCCCCAGTCCTTGAGCCTCCCTTGATCATAGTCACAGTTGGGAAGATGAATGTGGAAATCACTGCCAAGTCTATAGTAAATCTATTTGGTCTCACTCTTTCTCTGATTGGTATGTCTGACCTTGATATGGATGATCCCACTATCTGATTCCTGGCCACCAAATTCTCGTACCATGGAAGAGATGTTCCCTGGTATCAAGGAAATGCACTTAAGGCTAAATACATGCAGCCAAAATACTGGGTTTTGTATGGGATCTTCTCCACAAATGTGTATCCAAGGAGAACTAATCGAGCCGATCTCACCAGCTTCATGGTCCTCATTTTGTACAGCATCGCATCTAGTACCAAATTGTGTCTGCCCACTCTTATAGTCCATCAGTTGGCAACTATTGTCCACACTTTGCTTGTAACTTATCTCCCATTTCCTCATATCCTTCATGTGCTGAGTAATGAGTTGGGACTACCTGCGACGGATGATCTCGAGCATCCTTTACAACATTTCAACAAAGTTAACATACGCAAGATGGACCTCAAGTTCCATCTAGTCATTGAAGGGCAAACTGAGGAAGAGACTCAAGGTGACACTGACATTGGGGAGGCAGTGACACCAAATGAAGGAGAGATGTAGGGAGCACGGGTCACTCCAACCACACCTGACTCCGCACAAATGCAGAGACAAAAGCGGCATCAAGAACAGGTCAAGGTGACTCTAAGAGGGGTGGCGTGTCTTGAAGACAGATTCGATCAACATGAAGAGAGAATCTCGGGCTTGGAGCAGATGGTGGCTGCTTTACAGCGCACAACTCAGCATATAGTTGATTTACTCACTTGTCGGTGTGACGACACCGCTCTAACCAGCGCAGCACCGTAGTTCTGTTAATTGCCCCATCACATACACATGTTCATCACTCATACTTAGGACATGGGTATCTTTTTTATTCTCCTAAGTACTTATGAGTGTATATGATGGTCTACTAACTTGTATAGTCTGAAAGTTTAGTGTGTTTATTTGGTCTTTGGTATTGGGATATTTTTGATTGGTTGGAAGATTGCCCATTAATGGGAAACATAGTTGGATGTTTTTTTATTAGGATATGACCCATGGTTAGGCCAGCTGACATTTCTTTTCGGATGCTTTAAAATATTCATACTGCCAAGCTTGGGCAGTTTCTATGCTTTCATGAATGATGATATTTCTCAAAATTGAAATTCAGTTGTCTATGAGAATGAATCTTATATGCAGGATGCTGAATTTTGCATATTATATAATCATAGAAATGAATACTAACAATGGGATGATGATTAGTTTATATGCTCTTGAACAGATTTACTTCTGATTGTTAAAATATGATTTCAATGTTCTATTTCCAATGCATATGTGCTTATTATGTCTCTTTTGGAATATTGTATACTCTGATATCTGTCTTATGCATTTTAGAACTGTATAGAGTGAAGTCTATCACCTTTATGTTATAAGGCTTCCCTAGATGGACCTCATATATTGATTCTCCCAGTGCTTTTCAATTCAACTTCAGTCAATACGCTTGCAATTGGTATATTCTAACCTTTGTCAATGACTGACAAAAAGGGGGAGCTTAGATCCCACCATGAGAACAATTGTGTATGGTTTATATGCATGGTGATACAGGTGATAGGGGGAGCAGCTGAAAGGAGATAGAGGGAGCAGCTACATGAAGACTTTGTCTTGTGTGTGAACTATGTGTAAAATTGTGTAAAAGTTCATGTAAACACAATTTAGGGTGTTGTTCTAGGTGTTGTTTTAGGTGTTTTGTGTTTTGTCAAGTAATTGACAAAGGGGGAGATTGAAAGTGCCCTGGTTTATCAATTAGCGTGTAAGTTAAGTTGGTGAGTCAAGTGAGCCTCATATGAAGATTGATCAAGCTATTGCCTCAACCAGATATATGTTCCAAACCCGTCACAGGTAAATCAAGTGTCACATCACAAATCTCAAAACACCCGGGTAAACAAAAGCCCAAAAAGACTTAGAACAACATAGGATGAAATAGTCTGAAAACTTAAGTTTCAAAACAAGAAAATCTTCTAAGTTTTTCAGCAAAGTTTGATGATATCGAGTCTGTGTTAATGTCATCGAACACTCTTATTCGATGACATCGAACAGTTCTTGATGATATTGAATTAGGTCTTTTATGTCCAGCTATCACAAAGTAATTTGGAAAAAATGTTCTATAAATTGAACATACATTCAATGATATCGACTAGCAGTTATCGATGACATCGAACGTCAGTCAATTTTATTGATAGACTTAAAACATTATCCAACAAAATCTTGGAAAATATTTTGATACTACTCGAGGAATTGAAATGGGATCGATGTCATCGATATTCAAATCACGATGTCATCGATAGGATCTCGATAACATCGAATCAGGGATAAGTTTTGTTCAGCAAGCTTCAAAGGAAAATCATCTAAAATGTTTGAGGAATCGACACATTACTTGATGTCATCGAAATTCTAATCATGATGATATCGAGGGAGTCTCGATGACATCGAATCTAGTTAAAACTATTCCAGCAAGCTTATGAGAAAAATCATGTGGAAATGCTCGAGGAATCGATAGTCTCATTGTCATCATAATTCAAAAACCAATGATATGGAGATAGGATCGATGTCATCAATCCTCAATTAAAAAAGTTCCAAGTTTATCTTCAGTTGAGTTCGTATCATCGAGCCTAGATTCGATGCCATTGAAAGTATACGTTCGATGATATTAAATAAGGTCCGATGACATCAAACTTAGTCAGTCTCTGACAACATTATTACCATTAGAACTTTTTGTCTATATAAGGAAAGCTTGCCCTTGGTTGCATGATAAAGAAAAAATGAGAGAGCTTTGAGAGAGTAATTGTATACCACTTACCCTAAGCCCTTTTTCTCATGAGAGTTCATCCTTCAATCCACTCTCATCATTAACATTCAATAGAGTGGATTAGTGAATGAACTTCATCATTCAAGGATCATCCAGCTACCATCTTAATGGTAAATCATTGAGCTGAGATCCCTTGAATGCTTAAGAGCTTGGAATTACTGTCTCTTAGATGAGTAATATTCATTAGAGTATATTCCAACATAACCTTGACCCAACCCGTCACCTTACATTGGACTATTATCAGTGTTGCAGATCAAGGGAGATGAAGAATCTTCGTTATCAAAGGATGAGATCTTCATCAACGTGTAGAACGTGGCTCATCTACTTATATGTAAGTCATTAGAGTCCAGAGACCCTATTGATCATTCTTTGTGTAAGATTGGGTCACAAGTATATCTCACCCTTTCAAGCCCTCATGGGAGGCCTCCAATGGGAGATTACATTTAGGTGCCATGTGTTGACCCTTGCTCTTGTGTAGGACATAAACTTAGGTCCTTTATGTAGGTCCTTGGCCTGTGTGGCCTAAAACCTAGGTTCCTTGTGTGGATCCTTGGCCTGTGTGGCCTAAACCCGAGGTTTCTTGTGTGGATCCATTGCTCTTGTGTAGGGCATAAAACACACGTGCTTCGTGTTTACCTTTTCTCTTGTGTAGGGCATAAACTTGTGCCTTATGTAGGCATGTCTAAGTTCTTGGTGTAGGTCTTAGAGTCGACCATGTGTCAGTTGTAAAGGTTAGAGGTGAACCTGATTTAAAACCTCCGTTAGTGAAATCCGGTACACTCAAGGGTTGAGTGTGTCCGTCGGGAGTGGAGTAGGCATGTAGCTGAATCATTATAAACTATTGTATTTGGAATTGATGTTTGTGTATTCATTTATTATGCTTACTTTGAATGGTTACATGAAACATGATAACATGAATGTTTAGAATTGCTAAGAATCACATCCCACACACATTATCACATTATTCATCCATCGTAGACTAATTACTAAATCATGTGTAATTATTAAGTAGTCTTGTGATTGAATCCTCTACTTGGCTTAGAAGTCATTAGAGTTAAAGTAAGTATATCTTCATATTCGCACATTATATCAATATTTGGTTAATAGGATTCTTAATTATTAAGAAAATTTTATAAAGTCCTATTCACCCCCTCTATGACACTTTCGCCTATTCCAACTTCTACTACTGCGGTCTTTACCGCAATTTCAATCTGTCAATTGCACCTTCTCTTGTGGTTTCAGCAAACCTCTGATGAATGTGGGCTTCGGGTCTTGTCTGGTCCCTAAGTCAACTTCAATTAAAGGATCTTGAACTTGGGGCCTAGAATCCTCCATCTTATCAGGCACCATTTTAAGCTCAATGCCCTCTTCTTTGGTCAAAACATCCATATTGGCCAAGTTTACAAGGCAACCATCTTCCATCTCTTTTAGACTTTCTTCGAGCCTCCTTATTTTGGCCATGAAATCGGCCTAGTATTGCTTATTTCTTGATGTACTTTAATATTTTCAATACTCGAGTGTTGCCATATAACCTAGCTTAGTAGAAAACAAATCTAGCCTAAGCGAACATTCACGTGCATCCTAGTATAAATCCAACTATAGAAAGTAATCTCGATCCATATATATCAAGCTATCCACCCATCAATTTCCAACATGGATCATCATACCACCAGAGATATCTACCTTTAGGATTTCAATCACCTTAATTAACAAACCAAACCATCCAATAGTCTATGATCTTTAGCCAGGTCTACTATTTAAACCCATGGAGCCTCCTAGATAATGTGGATCTTAGAAAATGTCATCTGTGAGGCTCAAATTGTCAAGTCCATTGTTCATCAACTTCAAGATTAAGTTGGGAGTAAATGCAACTAAGATTTGCAAGCCTTAAATCCCACTAATAATCATAGTGTGGATAGCCCTTGGGCCTTTAAAACCCTTTTTAATCGGTGATGATCAAATCTAGAAGAAATCCGACCATCCAATTATCGAGAATCATTAGTTGGTCATGAGATCACTAAGTATGGCCCATCTGAGTTTAGGATCCGCCTCATTCTTTGGGTTGGTCCCAATTCAGGTTGACAAAACAGATGGAAGGAGTAGATTAGCCAAATTGAACCCAGGATTGATAGATCCACCATCCATCTAATCTATAATTAATATCAAGTGATTTAACACTCCAATACTACAATTAAATTGCCTGATCGATAGGAGTGGCGTTGAGGATCATTTGAACTGGAATAAGGACCACTCGTAATAAAATTCGGGGTCAATCCGACTATCAAATTAACTTGAAACAACAAAATAACTCGAATTGATCGAGTATGGCCCACCTAAGCTTTGGATCTACCCCATATTTGGTCAAATGTCTTGATAGGGCCCACATGACTTGATGGATGGGGCAGAAACATCAAAATCATCACGGTGGACCCAATGCACATGGTGCGTGTGCACAGGGCATGCGAACCCGTGGTCACTGGACCACCAACTTGGGTCAAACAGACGCTAACCCGAGCTTGCCCGAAAAGGAAGGGTTTATCCCTCGTTTCTATCCCAATTTCGATTCGAACGGAAAACGTCCGTGTGCAACATATGTGGTCCACCATCTTAGATCAGCTAGGAGATTTGAACTGTCCATCAGGTGTGAGGCCCTCCATTCTGACCAAACACATCAATCTCCAGGTGTTGGGGCATCCATGCAAATGCAGGGTTGAGATTTACTAACTTTCCACAACACTTAAAACCTGGGTTTGAGATTTGCTAACTTATCCAAATTTTAAGGTTTAGTCTCAATAAGCCTAGTCTAGGGTTGACAATTTTACCTAAAATTCTAAAATTTCACTATTAGTTATTTATGATTGTTGGAACATGCGAGAAAATGTTACTTCAAAATTAAAGATTCGTATTAAGGAATTCGAATTATAATTCCTAGTATGAATTCTTAAGTTTATAGAATGCTTATATTTGATTTAATGTACAATGTCCTCTAGTTCCTGAATTCAGCAATCATAATTTACAAAGGAACTTAGGTTTTTATTTCTAAGTTCAAATGGTTAACCCTAAGCATTTCAAGGGAGCCCAAAATTTAGATTTCTATATTCACAAGATACCCTAAAGATAAGGGAATGGAACCTAGTTTTATCTAGACTCGCTCTAATACCACTTTGTAGTGCCCCAGTTTTTGGAACCCGAGTATATGACTCGTTCTCCAAAAATCCGAGTGTTAGCCTATAAAATTCAGTGTAAATTTGAACCGCTTAACATTAATCAGAGTTAATAGCAATGAAGCTAGAGTAAACCATGCATTGTATAAAAACATTCTAACCATAATAAAAAATCTAAATGTAGTGCCCATACAGGACTTATACAATCCCAAATATAAAGTTTATTAAGTAAAGGTAGAAATCTAGCGTCTAATGATGAAGCTTAATATTGGTCCTATGGACCCCGTCTAGCTCCTCATCTACCTGATCTGCTTTAGCAACCCAGTGAAGGTCATCGGCTCGTTCTATACCTGCATCAACTGTTACAGTTTGATAGCGTCAATGGCTATCACAGTGAGGAGCACCCTCTAAAATTGTACACTCATCATTCATAATCCAGTATAGATCGCAAGTCATGAGAATAGATATGTTAAATAGGGTAATTCATAATCATGATCATACACTAAAAATTTAGACAATCAACATAATATCATCATAAGAAAAATATAATATCAATCGCAATGCAAGGAAATATATCCAGATAGTCATATAATCAATAATTCAAACTCAGCAAAATGGCCCAAAAATCAAGCTTTAAACCTCTACTTTACCCAGAAATCATATCGTACGTGAACACCACAAGATGGCTAGGAAATAACTAAGCGAACTCTCGATCCACCCAGAAATCATAGTACGACTGAACACCATAAGATGAAGAGCGAACAATGTACAAACGTGTACTTCACCCGAAAATCTTATCATACATGAACACTGCAAGATGGCATGAAAATTGCTAAGCGAACACCCGCTCCACCCAAAAATCATGGTATGACTAAACACCGCACGATGATGAGATAAACAAAATAAAAATTCTAGACCACCCAAAAATCATTTCGTACGTGAACAACGCAAGATGGCTACGAAATCGCCAAGCGAACACTTGCTTCACCCGAAAATCACAATATGACTAAACACTATAAGATGGCTAGGAAACAATAGGATATGTAAATATAACCAATAAGCTACAAAAAGGGCACCAATAATATATCAAAGCCACGAAGGGCAAATAAACGATCCAAGCCACATAGGGCGATTATGCGATCCAAGTCATGTGAGGCAAAGTGTGATCCAAGTCATGTAAGACGGATGTGCGATCTAAGTTGCATAAGTCAAATATGGTCCCCAAGATGGTAAGCCCTCAACATGTTTCATTTGGTGTAAGACCCATGTCCTAGTCCATACCGTTCCGTTGGCTTCCGCGGTCCTTCCGGTCGAAACCCGACAATCCTTGACCAATTTCTAAGGTTTATGCGCGATCCTAAGTCGAGCCCTATATGCCAAAGTCGGTTAAAATCGAAACCTATACCTTAGTGACCGCGCCGTCACCGCGATTCTAACATTGCAACTCACGCACTGACCCGATACCCAGGATAGAAGATGTGAGCCCGCGTTCAATTCGAAGAAAACACCTCCCGTTGCTTATTATGAGGGAATCTCTATGAGATGTCCCATCAATCAATGTCAAGTACAAGTCATACCCAAGTACAAGAACCCATCCCTTCTCTTTTCAAAAGTCAACTCTCTCTCTCCTCTCACTATCCCTCTTTTACAATTTTTTCAAACAAACCCATCCCCCTTTTCTAAAAAAATCAAACAACACCTTACCTCCCATCACCTTTTCTTACACCCATCACTCCAACTATATCTTTTATTATTCTCTCTCATTTCTCAAAATCTCTCAAGCAAATAAAAAATTTCATACGTCCAAGCCTCCCCAACTCTCTCCTAAATCACAAGTGTGGCCCACCCTCTCATCTCTCATCCTCACCATCAAGATCTCATCATCCACCGTTAAACCCGAAGGCAAGGAGCTAAGGAAGCTAGGGGAGCAAGGAGAAGGCTTAGAGGTGGGTGATCATCCTTCATTTTAATTTTTAAGGGCCCACTTGTTGTGGGACCCATTTGATGTATGTGTTATAACTATGGAGGGCCCATAGTGGCGGGGACCCTCCAATCCATCACCATCTCTCTTGTTCTCTCTTTCTCTTTCTCTCCTTATCCTTCCCCTAAAATGAAGTGGGCCCAACCAATTCATGATAAATCTACTCCATCCATCAAATGGTGTGGCCCACCACATTTTAGGTAAAATGATATGTAATATATATTATATTATATTAACATTATATATATACACACATATATTTACATATATATAGGTATATGGTGGGCCACGTACATGTGAGACCCACCATGATGCTGTGTTTATCCACACCGTCCAGAGTCCCTGGACGCTGGACAGGCGTGGAGGCTAACAGGGAGTGCGTGTACAGGCATGGGTGTGTACTGACAAAAAAAGGGGGGGTGCTTTGGGGTGGACCATGCAATAGGCCCCACCTTAATGTATGTAGATGATCCATGCCGTCCATTCCATTCTCTAACCCACCTTAGGTGTTGACTCGAAAAATGAAGCTGATTCCATCTTATGGCGGGCCATACCATAGGAAATAGTGGTGTTTTCCATTGAAACCCACCTTGATCTTCTTACTTTCCCAAAACAGGCCACATATTGGACTCATTTGAATAGTCTTGAGCCATGGAGTCCAATGAATGGATTGGATTCTTCTTATGCAGGACCCACCTATCAAAAAAAAAAAACATGTGATTTAAAAATTTAAAAAAAAAAATAAGTGCAGCAGCTGGCGCTGCTGCTGTCAGAACGCACGCAGGCAGCGCCTGCGTGCTGACCGACGGACGGACTACGTGATGCATTTCCAACATCAACATTGTGCATTGGGTGGGCCTTTCCCCTAGCTATGGGCCACCCAAAAATCAGATGTATACGGAACTCAGGTGGGCCATACCATCTAAAATCATGTGAAGACATGCCTAAAACATATAAAAGCACTTGGTGGGGCCTACCTAAATTTTTGATGTGGCTGAAACTTGGTCTGGACCCTCAGCCAGGTGGGACTCACATAATGGTGGTCTAGATTGGTGGACCACATCACTGTGGGACCCTGACTGTGTGACCCAATGAACGGTTGGGTGACAAATAAATGTTCCAGTGCCACCCCTGGCCCGTGTAACCCAATCAACAGATTGGACCCCAATAAACATTACCGTGGGCCCAGGTCCACGTAAACTTGTGAGCAGGTTGGATGTCAGATAAACAGCACGGTGGGCCCCAGTCTGAGTGGCCTCATGGACAGTTTGAATGGCAAACAAACATCACTGTGGACCCTGGACAAATTGGATGAAAGGAAACGTTATGGTGGGCCCCCTAGTCCACGTGACCTTATGTATAGGTTGGATGATAAATAAATATTATGGTGGGCCCCCCTATTTATGTGACATATCAATAGGTTGGATGATAAATAAACATTACAGTGGGCCTCTTAGTCCATGTGACCATATCAATAGGTTGGCTGGAAAATAGACATTTTGGTGGGCCCCCTATTTATGTGACCGTATCAACGAATCGGATAGGAAAATAAACATTATGGCGGGCCTCACATGAGGCTCATTTTGGTAAGTATGGGCCCATGTATTTAAGCCCATCTTTATGTATTTTTAGGCCCATTATTGAGGCCCACTTGGATGCACATGGGCGCATGTATTTAAGCCCACCTCAGCATGTATATAGGCCCAATGTTGAGGCCCATTTTGGTATATATGGGCTCATGTATGTAGGCCATCTTGATGTGTTTATAGGCCCATTGTTGGGGGCCTACCTTGATATATATAGGACCATGTTATGAGGCCCATTTAATGTATTTGTGGCCCATTGTTGAGGCCCACTTTGATATATATAAGGCCTATGTAATTGGACCCATTTAATACACATAAATCTTATGTGATTGGGCTCATTTTAATGCATTTTAAGGCCCATGGGTGATGGCCCATTGCAAAGTACCTAAGGCCCATTGGTGAGGCCCATTGAGGTGGCCCACTTGATGAATATAAGGCCCATGAGATATGGCCCATTTGATGTATTTGAGGCCCAATGGGATGTACCTAAGGCACATTGTAATGTGTGATTCCGCCATGATTTATTTAATGATATTTAAGGAAAATCGAACCTTGGGAGCAATGATGGTTAGATGCCCACATTGTCAGGATGATGTCAGTTAAATGTTCGCATTATCACTCTCCCTGAGGCCCACTGATAAGTCCATACTTGTAGTGTGAAGGCCGTCTAGGCCCATCTTAGTTATGCACAGGGCCCATCACCACATAACATGTTCAGTATAGATCCATGATTCATGATCATATGCATCATATGTATGCCTGATATGAGGAGTGACTGATCATAGCATGTGCCTTCGGGCAGATTGTTTATAGGCTCCTTGATATGCGGAGTTACCCTACGTGAGCGCATGGTACGTGCAGGATGGTTGCATATCTGGTAGAGTGATTCATGCATTTGCATTTGTTTGATTATGATTATTGTAGGATTATGCTCATTACAAATTAAATCATGTTTGAAATCCTCCTTGTAGCGTCCCAGGATCAGAATCTGGTATATGGGTGCTAGGAGCCGAGAATGGGGTACTACGGAGGCTGTCGGTGCCGGAATCGGTGATCGGGAATTTTATGAGCCCGATTTTTGAGTTCGGGGCGTTACAGAAGTTGGTATCTGAGCATAACTTGGGAATAACCGAGAACAACATCACATGTTTGCTAAGAGTTTAGGACGATTAGGTTCTGAGCCCGCAACCTTACGATTTAGTTCCCCAACGCACAATTCTTAAGGTTGATTGGCATTATTATTCTTTCCTATAGGACATGTCGACCAGGAGAGCGACCTGAGCGCACCTCGATCCACCACCTGAGGCTCCAGCTTTACCACCCACGCCTCCCATTCCACCACCAGAGATTCCGGCTCCCCAGCCTGAGGATGACATTCCTCCACCTGAGGTGGATGCAGAGCTGACTGTACCTGTGAGTGCCTCTCAATTACAGCAGATGTTACAGGCTGTGATAGCCGCATTCTAGGGACAGGGCAGGCGCCCAGTTGTTATGCTCATTACGAATCAAATCATGTTTGAAATCCTCCTTGTAGTATCCCAGGATCGAAATCTGGTATATGGGTACCGAGAGTCGAGAATGGGGTACTATGAAGGCTGTCGGCGCCGGATTCGGCGATCAGGAATTTTGTAAGCCCGGTTTTCGATTTCGGGGAGTGACATTTGGTCCATAAGATAATCCCAAGCGATAACATCTAATTGATTAACAAACTCCATAACTTAAGATAGCATGTGGCAACCAATTCATTTATGTTTGTTAACATTAAAGAGACATAGCAATTATACGTTACATGAGTCAATCATGCAACATATTGGCATATTCATAAAATGAGATAAGTAAACTATAAATTAACTTAGAACTACTAATTGCATGGAATTAAAGCACCATTTATGTCCAGATTGATGAATATAAGTGGAAAGCTCAAAGAGAGTCCTCACCTTGAAAGAACATTCCTCTTAATTTGAACCTTCCTATAAGGTGAGTCTATGAGTTCCTATATCAAAGTGATGTGAATTAAATTCCATTTTAGTTCATATATGGACTATAGGTAAGTTGAAATTGCCTTCACTTACTTGATTTGAGATTTATTGAAGGGGAGTATCCTTCAAGGAGAGTAGTTACAAATAGTACCTAATTAAGACATTGCAAGATTCTAGTGAGTTACTACCGAGTTGACTCAGTGGGGATTCTCACTCAACAATCTATTCGGGTGAAGGGTTTAGGGAAACACCTTTCATCGTAGCATTAGTTGGGTCCTCAGATTGGTGAGGTTTCTCAAACTCCCTTGAGGTAGCACCTATCATTAGTTGAGAGTCATTTTAGATCCGACTTAGTTGAGGAAAACTAGTCAGGTCAACCCATTATCGAGTGTAGTGTTGACTCAGCTGGGCATATCTTACCGAATCAGCCCTCAATCGAGCAAGTTCGAGTCACCCTAAAACAAGGTTTCATATTACCTAGGACGGACTATTTCCTAGGCCCAAACTAAGTCAAGGTTTTACCAAAAACATAACTGAGTCACTAACTCAGTAGTGACTAAACTCAGTCGATTATTTCAACTAGTTGGGTGGTTGTTAAAGAAGTAACTAAGATCGGTTCGAGAGGCTTGATAGTGCCTGATGCAAACTGATCTTAACCGCTTATCTAAATTAGGATTTTTACCCTGAAGTGTGGTTCTGAGTCACACTAACTCATGACCAAGTTGGGAGTGGCTGAGAACACCATCGGTCAAGTTGGTGCAAAACTCCCAAAACTAAGAAAGAGCATGCATGGGTACCTGATTAGGGACGTTGTCTGGATACTGAATGGGGTCTGGATAACAGCATGCAACTTCGGGTTCATGGAAAATCAGAACCACGCCTCCCTGACTCGTTTTCTGCCACCGTTTGGGGTGATACGGGTCTTATATAGTAGATCATTGGGTTGAGTTAACAACGAATCTGATGTAAGGCTGAGACAGGGGATTTCAGTTTCAATACCTGGATTGGGGCTAGGGACTCGAGCTGGATGAACAGGGCCTGCTGTGAGCCTCTATGGTTTCAGATGGCCAACTGGAAAATTGCACCAGCAACTCCTCTCCCTTTCCCCTTCTTCTTTCTCTCTCAATCTTTTCTAAGCAAATGAATGACTCAAATTGAGTTGAGTTACTAGAGGGCATGCACTCGCTCCAGCGACCCCCGATATCTCTATCTCTCTCTCTAACTATTTCTTTCTTTTCCTTTTTTTCTTTCTTAGGATTTTCCCTAATAATACGGCTATTTATAACCTATCCCACTTCTAGATATTTCCCCGCCTAAATGCGGGATTAGTTGGATCGTTAATAGGAGAGAGATAGAGAAACTTAGTTTGAGAGCTTCTAAACCCTAGCTTAACAATTGCATGGGTTTGAACAGTTGTTCCTAATGAGATTTAGGTGGGGTGGGCTGCATTTTGGATGACTTGGATGAGTGAAAGGATCACCTTCCCAGAGTGCGGTTTTCTTTGTCGGATCAAGGAAGATGACACCCTGGCCATGGAATTTTTACAATGCCCGGCTGATCCAACGATCAGGGCCATTAGGATGGTTCGAATGATGCCCAACAGGCATGTGTGGTCCACTTAACAGTAAATAGGGTCATTGATCGCAATGTTTGCGTTAAGATGGAGACAACTCGTGCCATGGAAATAACTCACCAAAATCTAAGTTTTCTTACGAGATTCTTGGGTGGCCCTAGACCAGACACTCCAGATTACTCGAATGAAGCTTCCAGAAGGTGAGTGATGGCTAGGATTAGCAGTTACTAAGAATGGAAAGGATTCTTTCCACTTTTTGCTGAGTAAGAAATTACGGTAATGACCACTTTAGTTGAAGTGGGAATATGCTAATATGTCCTAGAGAGGGGTGAATAGGACTTTTTAATATTTTATGATAATTTAAAATTCTATTAAACTTATCATGAGAAAATATGCATATATCAGGATTTCTTTAAAGTAACTCTAATGGCTTCTAAGACAAATAGAGGATCTAATCATAAAACTATTTGAAGGATAAACAAGATGCAAATCGTAGAATATGATAGATATAACTGTGTCCGAGGTGTGATCTCAGATAAACAAATACGAAAGTATTTAGGGAAATCACACAAGTAATCAAAGATAAATATCAATCTCAAACACAGTTGCTTTTATAATGGTTTGACTACTTATCTACTCCACTTCCGACGGACGCACTCAACCCTTGAGTGTACCGAATCTCACTAAAGGAGGTTTCACAACAGGTTCACCTCAAACTGGAGGTTTTAAATCATGTTCACCTCTAACCAGTACAACCTACACTTAGACTAACACAACATGTCTACACGACACAAGTTTATGCTCCCATGAGCTAGGGTCAACACACAGCACCTAACTTTTAGGCCACACAGGCCAAGGATCCACTCAAGGAACCTCACCAGTTTATGCTCCCATGACCAAGGGTCAACATAAAGCACCCAAGTTTTAGACCACACAAGTCAAGGACCTACACAAGGACCTAAGAGTTTATGCTCTCTATAAAGCAAGGGTCAACACAAAGCACCCCCATGTACACTCCCACCAGAGGCCTCTTATGAGGACTTGCAAGGGGTGAGAAACACCTTAAACCCAATCCTACAAAAGGAATGATCACAAGGGTCCTTTGGACTCTAATGACTTACAGATAAGTAGATGAGCCTCATTCAGCATGTTGATGAAGATCTCCTCCTTTGACGATGAAGAATCTTCAGCTCCCTTAAACCATAACTCAGAATATGTACTAATATAAGACGACAGGTTAGGTCAAGGTTATGATGGAATCCTACTCTATTAAATGTTTTCTTATAAGGAAGATAGAGCGATTCCAATCATCTATGCATTTAAGGCATCTCAACTTAATGATTTGCCATTAAGGTAGTAGCTACAGGATCCTTGGATGTGGAAGTTCATTCCCCAATCCATTCTATTGAATGTCAATGATGAGGGTGGATTGGAGGATGAACTTTCATGAGAGAAAAGACTTAGAGTATATGATCTATGGTTAAACATACAAAAGCACTCTCTATTTTCTCTACCAAAAACTAAGGGCAAGCTCTCATTAAATAGGCAAAAGGATCCAACGGATATAAAACAGTCACATTTTTTATAGAGTTCGATATCATCGAGCTAGGTCAATATTATCAAGCGTATACTCTCGATAGCATCGACTGGCTGCTCGATGACACGAACTCAACTATCAAACGCTTTTGAAATCTTTTGCCAACTAAGCGAGGAAATTGAACATGCGTCGATGTTATCGAATTTCGAACTCCGATTTCATCGACACGAGGTTCAATTCCTCGACATTTGAAAATGTGAAGCACTTGCCTTGGAATATTTCAGGTATATGATATGATCGAGCACCACTCGATATCATTGGAATTTGAATATCGATAATATCGAGGGAAGTATCGATTCATCGATAATTCCAAGGAATTTTCTTATAAGCTTGATGGATAATTTATGTCTACTTTCGATGACATCGACCTTGCCTCGATATGATCGATATTTGAATATCAATTTTATCGAGTGAAGCTCGATCCAAGAAAAATAACCTGAAAACTTGCTAGATAGATTTGTGTCCCAATCCGATATCATCGAAGGGCTTCCGATATTAACTAGGAGCTCTTCGATATATCAAGGATTACATGATTTTCCTTAGCAGTACTTTGGACATAACAGACCAGATGTCAATTTTATCGAGTCGGCTCAATGAACTCGAGATTCAAACTTTGATGATATCGATGAGTCCATTGATTTATCGATAATTCAGTCCAGATATCTTTGTGGTTGTTGGACATCTTAGGTCCTCATTTCAATAAGATCAAGTAAGCTTCGAGGACATCGACAACAGGGTTCGATTGCATCAAACCACATGTCGATAAATCGATAAAGGTAGAAAAATTAAGGATTTTCCTGAAGTTTGAAAAAAAATTTCTAACCAAAAACCCTAGGGTGTTCAATTCAATTTTAAGGGTTTTAATTATTTGGTGTTTTGGGACATGGGATGTGAGGTTAATATTTACTTGTGGTAAGTTCAGGCACACATCCAGTTGAGGTAGACTCTTGATCAATCATCTTATGGCTCCTTTGTCCAGCTGACTCAACGATCACGCTAATTGACAAACCAGGGCACTTTCAGAGTAGAGGGCTATAACCAAAAATGGTAAAGGTGACAAGGTTGTTGTTGCGTACATGGCTATCGTCCGATGCTTTCCAACGGCTGGATTTACTAGCACACTCGAGTACATGGATCTTCTCTCCCGTCAGTGCTTTCTTAATTCAGCGTTTGATCAGTCACTGACCGAACCCATGCGGTTGACTTTTGATCATGGATCTAACCATGGTTAGGGTCGATGGGACCTTATCTAAAGAATGGACGGTTTGGATTTTAATGATGGGATTGGATGGATAGTCACTTACATCATTAGACGGATGGTTCTATTTGAACGTGCGTCAAACGGGAGAAACGCTAGAAATTGCTGAAATTTTGCTTTTCATCAGGTCAAAGCTCCTTTAACCCGATGCTTAGGTCTCAAGCACAGCATGTGCACATTATCTGTGCACACGCACAGATCAGACATAGTGTCTACATGATGATTAAGTCGATTAACACCATCCATTAGTCTCATATGGTCCCCTAATGGCTACAAATTAAAGGTTGGTACGTTCAAATGATTGGGTGTTTATCTTTTAAGGGTTTATAATCAATAAATGTAGTTATTGTGGGTCCTGATCACTCGTGGATATAACCTAAGTTGTCTATTCCTCTTACAAGGTTTGTTAATTGCTCTGGACTGAAGATCAGTCTGTCTTTATTCTTGTAAGGGGTCATACTTAAAGATTTATCTTGATGAGCATTGATTATTTCAATTAGACTGTTAGTATTTATTTTTAGTGTGTAAGTTAGTAATCTTAAGGTGTGTTTAAAGGGAGATAGAATCTTTCTTATGGCTAGAATTAGGCTAAAATATGGGTTTCATGATGATGTAATGGCCTATCTTTAAAATCAATTGTTGGATAACCCTATATATGGGTAGGGACTATTTTTGATGGTCAACTTAGACTAGATTGAATGTAACTATTCTGATAGGTTAGGTTTCTACTTATACTAAGCTAGGTTACAAGGTAACACCCGAGAACTGAAAAGTACGGGCTGTTACACCTCATCCTTTGGGTTAATCCCAATTCGAGTTGATAAAACAGAAGGAAGGAGTAGATTAGCTGAATTGAACCTTGGATTGATAGATCCACTATCCATCTAATCTATAATTAATATTAAGTGATTTAACACTCGGATACTACAATTAAATTTCCCGATCAATAGGAGTGTCATTAAGGATCATTTAAACTAGAATAAGGACAACTCAGAATAAAATTCGGGGTCAATCCGACTGTCAAATTAACTTGAAACAACAGAATAGCTTAAATTGATCGAGTATGGCCTAGCTAAGCTTTGGATCTACCCCATATTTGGTCGGATGTCCTAATAAGATCCACATGACTTGATGAACGGGGCAGATCCATCAAAATCATCACAGTGGACCCATGCACATGGTGCTTGTGCATGGGGCATGCGCACCTGTGGTGCACTGGACCACCGACTTGGGTTAAACGGATGCTGACCCGAGCCTACATGAAAAGGAAGGGTTTCTCCCTCCTTTCCATCCCGATTTCGATTTGAACAGACAACGTCTGTTTGCAACATATGTGGCCCACCATCTTAGATCAACTGGGAGATTTGAACCATCCATCAAGTATGGGGCCCTCCATTCTGACCAAACACATTAGTCTCCAGGTGTTGGGGCATCCATGCAAGTGCATAGTCTAAAGCGCAATCCCACCTATGTGCAACTATATTGCTGAAAACGAAAATTCCATTTTCTATGGGAATAGGCTGGCAATCTGCATGTCATTGCGTCCATCCATCATAACCATTCATTTAGGCAAATCTCAGCCCTCTGCTTCACCTTAGTTTAGGGCTTCCATCCGTAACAGAGCAAAACCACGGCCAGTTTTACATTACTGACTGTGTGTGTAGGATGTTGCAAAGCAACACAATCCAAACGATTTTTTAATAATCTTACAGTTTTAGAATGCTATAAAGACCCTATATATGAGCTGTGGATCGAGAGCAGCAGGGTTACTCCTCTGTTTTTGGCAACCGCGCCTGAAAATCAACTGAAACCTTTAACTGTCGAACCCACCACCCAAGCCTCCTTCAACCTTTAAAACCTACATTCCACAAGTTCCTCTGAGCCCATCCAGATCATCCAACACCTCTAGATCAAAGAAAGAAGCTCCGTTCATAATCAACCATTAATGCTTGAAGCTTCTTCCTCATGCACTCGTGCCACACCACATTGAGTCAGGGTGAGTTCGAGTCTATCTGGATGAATTCATTTGAGTCTAAAGATCACTAGACTTCTAACTGAAAGGAGAAAGGAAGAGAAAGAACAAAAGAAAGAGAGGAGGCAATGATGGTGCAGTTACCGCGTCGACTCAACTTGACTGAGCTTAAGTCAGGCTGGGCCTGACGTCTATTACTGGATGTTTCAACTAGAAGAAAAGAGGAAGAAGAAGCAGATGAATGAAGAAGAGAGAGTTCGAGAGAGGAGCGGGTAGCTACCATCGTGCCACACAGGAAATTCGACCAAGTTGTTGGTGCGATTGCCCGAGTCGCTAGGTCGAGTTACATGAGTCGGGGCTGCTGTCAATCCGAGTTGGGTGCGAGTTTGGTCCAGTCCAAACATTGGGTAAGTTTAGGAAGAAGGAAGAATAGAGGGAGGGAGAGTCGAGTGAGTTGATGTGACTCAATCTAGCCACTGAGTCACTGTCCAGTCCCTAGTTTGGTTTGGAGTATCTCTGGATCTCCAGAGAGAATGAAAAGAAAAGAAAAGAGGGAAAATAAAGAGAAGAGATAGAGAAAGCCAGGGTAACTGTCATCATGTTGCATCGAATCAGCCACCTGACTCGCTGGATGGACTCACAGGGCTGCCCACCCACCCCCCCCCCCCCCCCCCCCCCCCCCCCCCCCGCCCTAGTAAGAAATAACAAGAGAGAGGGGAAAGATAAAGAGTGAGAGAGAGAGAGAGAACAGGAGGAAATAAAGGGAGGAAGTTAAGAAGAAAGGAGAGGAAAAGAAGAGGGATGTCTTATCTGAACCAAGTTGACTCGTCTGAGTCAGGGGCTGACCCAAATCTCAAACTATTTCAGAGTCGTGCTCAATCAGCAGGCCAACAACGTCGAGGCTCCCAGCCAAAAAGCTAGTGTTAAACATCGTTCATCAGGTAACCCTTCCAACTAAGTCTAAATCAATTAAGTTGACTCAGTGAGTTGATTCCCTTCTTTTTGAGTTAATTATAGACATTCTTAATACTACCTATTAAAATAGCGGTGAAGACCGCTTAAGTTGAAGTAGGAATATGCCAATATATCCTAGAGGGGGGGTGAATAGGACTTTTTAAAGTTTTTATGAATTATTAAAAATCCTTATCACACTAATCCTATCACAGAGTACAGATTAGGATTACTCAAAATTAACTTTACTGGCTTCCAAGCCTGGTAAAGGATCCAATCACAAACTATTTAAAAGAAAAATAATTTATAGATAAGATTGTGATAGATATGACTGTGTGTGTGTATAAGATATGATTTCAGATAATCAGATATAAAGGCATATAAGGAAATCACATAAATGAAAGACAATTCCAATCTCAAACATAGTCATTTTATAGTAGTTCGACTACTTGTCTACTCCACTCCCGGCTTCCACACTCAACCCTTGAGTGACAGGATTTCACTAAGGAGGTTTCCATGGTTCACCTCAAACCTAAGGTTTTAAATCAGGTTCACCTTCAACCTTTACACAGAGGTTTCTACTCGGTTCACCTCTAACCCTGGAGTTTTGCTGGCGCACTCCTAACCAGATGTTTATGCCCACACAGAGCAAGGGTCACCCGAATGTTTATGCTCTCCACAGAGCAAGGGTCCACATAATGCAACCCGCACGTACACTCACGTCGAAGGCCTCCTTTGAGGACTTCAAAGGGTGAGCAATACTTAAGACCCAATCTTAGAAAGGAATGATCAGAAGTGTCCTCTGGACTCTAAGTACTTACAGATAAGTTGATGAGTCCCTTTTTGTGTAATGTCGAAGATCTCCTCCTTGATGTTGAAGGGTCTTCAGCTCCCTTGATCCACAACACAAAAGATATACCTATACTAGACTTTAAGTCGGGTCAAGGTTATAATGGAATTCCACTCTCTAAAGATTTTCTTATTAGGAAGATAGAGTGGTTCTAATCATTTATGCATTCAAGGCATCCCAGCTTAATGATTTGTCATTAAGGTAGTAGCTGGAGGATCCTTGAATGCGAAAGTTCATTCCCCAATCCACTCTATTGTATATCAATGATGAGGGTGGATTGGAGGATGAACTCCCTGAGAGAAAGGGCTTTAAAAAATGATATGAAGTTTAAAACACTCAGAAGCACTCTCTTCTTTCTCTACTAGCAATAAAGACTAACCTCTGTATATATAGGCAAAAGGTTCCAACGAATATAAAATGGTCACATTTATGACAGAGTTCGATATCATCGAGCAAGAGTCGATATGATGGAGCGTATACTCTCGATTGCATCGACTGACCTCTCGATGATACAAACTCGAATGTCATTTTCACTTTTGGAAACCTTTTACCAACTGGTCGATGGGATCAAGACACACATTGATGTTATCGAATTTCGAACTCTGATTCCATCGATGGCGGGATCGATCTATCGACAGGTGAAAACAAAAGAGATAAGCCTTGAAGAATTTCAGGTTCTAGAGATATGATCGGGGAATAGTCAATGTCATCGGAATTTGTATATCGATAATATCGGAGTCCGTATCGATGGGATCGATAAATCGTATAGATTTACCTATAAGCTTGCTGGACGATTTATGTCCGGTCTCGATCCAATCGACTAGGTCTCGATATGATCGACATATGAATATCAATTTCTCGACTGGCACCCCGATCAATGATTAAAACACCCTGAAATTTATGCTAGAGGAAACATGCGCCCACTATCGATATGATCGACTGACTTCCAATATGATCGATATTTGCATTCAGATTGAATCAGAAAGTCATCGATATATCGAAGCTCATAGTAGTTTTCTTTAGAAAAATAGGGCCACCGAAAAACTTCCTATCGATATTATCGATCCACTTTCGATAGGATCGATATTCGAATATCTATGATATCTATTGATCCGTCGATATATCGATAAATCGTCCAAATGAATGCTTGATTGTTGGATGCTTTTTGTCCTCACTCGATTGTATCGATTGAGATGTCGAGGACATCGACAGAGCAGGTCGATCATATCGAAATATGATTTGATATAATCGACAGGGTAAGAAAACTTTAAGATTTTCCTGTTTGGTAAAACATTTTCTTACACTAAAACCCTGAGATGTTTTACTTAGTTTTAAGGGTTTTAATCACCTGGTGTTTTGGGACATGGGATGAACCAGGGCACTAGTAGGTGCACTTTCAATATCCCCCTTTGTCAATTACGTGACAAAATATCCAAAACACCCTAGAAAAATATCTAGACAGATACATCCTAAATTGTGTGTACATGCATTAACATAATTTTATAAATTCTAATCACTCATGCACACAACCAGTAATTTCTCCCCCTTACTTCAAAAACTCCCCCTTTCTTGTTGCGGCTACTCCCCCTAACACTTGCAACATATAAGAGCACAAATTTCCAATTTTCCACAGGAGTGTTTGTAATTTTTTCCTTTTTATCAGTCATTGACAAAGATATAGCAAGTGATATTGACTGAAGGTAGATGTAAGATGAGGGAGCAGCAGATATAGATGTATATAAATGAAAGCAGTGTAAAGCATACATCATGAGCAGACAGTATGGATTTAATAAAGCACTTAAGGCATAAGATAAACATGCAGTCTATAATCCCGAAACTTCATTAAACCAGGGAGGCATAAATTCAAATGGCAGGAAGATAAGAACTAGATTCAACCATAAAATAAACTACCCAAGATTGGCAGAAATATCTAATACTGCCCTAGACAGCAGCAGTTTAAAAAAAATAAATAAAGCTCATTTGAGGGCACCCAAATATCAAAACCAGTATTTTAGCCCAGCCGTGGGCATATTCAACCAAAAAAAAACTATGCATGGTGAAAAGGTTATCATACACACCACTAAGAGCGTAGAACATACAAAAAGATACTGATGTTCATCTGCAAGATAAGAGTAAGGTGTGTATGATAGCATGCATGAACCTGGCCTCACAGAGCAGAATATGATAGCATTGTGTCGTCTCATCGGCATGTCAGTAGATCCACCAACTGTTGGACTGTGCTCTGCACTCCTTGAACCATCCTTTCCAGGATAGTAAGTCGTTCCTTAACTGAGTGCATGTCCTTCTGAATGGCCTCAATCCTGTCTAGTTTAAGCCTTTTGTCATACCCAGCGGTTGACGTAGACGGAGCGACATCAGGTACATGAGGTGCATCATCAGTCATTGCATCTTCCTTCCATGGGATCATCACCTTCTCCTCCTTCCCCTTTTGTATGAATGTCTTCCTCAGTTTTCTCCTTGTACTTGTGAAATATCAGATCCATTTTTTAAATATTCTTTTTATTGAAAACTTTGAGCGGGAAAATCGGATCAGTTGTAGAAGGAAAGCCAATGCTTTGACAGATTCTGCTAATAATCCAGGGATATGGCAGATGTAAATCTCTGGAAGTATGTATGGCATTGACAAACTGATTGACAATCAAAGTTGGAAGGCAGATATTTGTCCCGGTTACAACAAAGTAGACTATCATGACCATGAGACTTGTGAGATCTGATCGGTTTGTACTTCTTAGGTACAAATTAGTGGTAAAGATCCCATGTATGACTCGAAATCAGGGCTCCATATACCTAGCTTTTAGGGCATTCCCTTGATGTCATGGAATATCTATGTCATGACATAGGTATTTGGTTATCTTTGATCGCACATCTAAAAGATCGAGATCCTAGTTTAAAAGGTCTTTTGGAGCCAACTGTAGATTGAGGATGTGAGCTACAGTGGCGGGGGTGATAAATGCATCATCACCATCTAGGGATACTATGAATGAAGGAGGGTCAGCCACCGGGGAATGACATGCAGCAAGGAAATTGCGTGTCCTTTCTAGTTGGTATGGTCTACCAAAATCCAGGATGGGTAGCCAACCGATTGCAGCAAATAGGGGTTCTAATTTATAGGGTGTTAAACACTCCTTGTCTACTTTTCTCTCAAAAATCAGCTTCCTATTGGCGTATTTTGGTGGGCATTGGACAGCTGGAGGAGGAGGCACTGGTTGAGACAGTGCAAGAACTTCGGTTTGGGACCCACTGCGTCATGATCTTTGCCGTGTGGGGGTCCCACTGTCTGGGATCCTAACTCTTTCCCTTGAGGCAAGGACTTTTTGTCAGGTACCTCTCGAAAACTCCCCCAGACCGGATGCTACGTTTTTGTCTTTTCCCATGTGGAAGAAAAGGCTATTTGAAGTATTTGGGAAAAATGACAAAAATGCCCGACAAACTAAGAAAAGAAGGTTCTGACGATGTTGGAAGAATATTACCTGATTTGTGGAGGGAATTGGTTAGTCCGACTTGGCTTCTGGTGATTGGTCGAGAGGATCAGACAGGGAAGACAACCGAAAAGCCTTTTGAAGAAAACCCCCCTTTTTTTCGACCTGCTAACTTTTATCAGGCGCCATCTGTCGATCATATCGGCCAATGTATCGATTATATCGAGGAGTTGTCAATCAATTCTATTGAGTCTGCCCACGATGTCATCCATGGTCATACGACTTTTCATATTCTAAAGAGTCGTCGATTGTATCGACTCTCGGTCGATGAAATCGAAAAAGACTGACACTTCGTATCAAATGTAGATACTTATTCAGAATTTTCATAATTTTGACACACTATTGGGTATTTCTTGTCTTGATCAGTATATGTCATAAAAATTTGTACCATTTCTGTACAATTATAAACATGATAATGTTTATATACAAAAATTCAAGGTCTCCAACCTTAGATGTAATATTAAAGGCTCAACAAAATTGCATCATTTCAGCAAATATCCAGATCTAGATGCATAATCTAGATTTGTTCCTTTTTCAGCTTGATGTATGAGGGTATATGGGATTTAATCATCAGACAGTTCAGTTTTTCTTTAACTACCCATTGTGAGACAGATTTCTTCATTCTATTCTTTTCTTTAGGTGGTGATGGATGAGTGCTCGTCGTAGATGGACTTTTAACATTCTGAGTTTCTCTGATTGGTTTGAATTTTCCAATGTGATTTTGATCAGAGTTATATGGAGTCCGTTTAGGTGCTAAACATTCAAATTTATAATGACCAGCATCACCACATAAATGACAAACTGGAGAAATTCCCATATTGCTACTTGAAGCAGTAAGTTTTGTTTAAGCTTTATTTCCAGTTTTCTTTTTACTTTTCTCATATCCTAGTCCACTCTTGTCTCTTCCTAGTCTTCCCATCCCTAACCATTTTTTCAATTTCTCACCACTCTGAGAAAATTTGTAGTTTATCTCGGTAAATTTCCTGGATTTTTTTAAGTTAATATAAAGTGAGTGGTTCTCATTTTTGAGTTGTACATTATCATCTCTTAGCAGTTCAGCCTGGTTCATAAGTTTTGATAATTCTGCTTTTAGGGATAAGTTTTCTCTTTCTAATTGATCATTGTCTGTGTGATATTGCTGTAAATCATTGGCTAAATGTACATTTATTTCTAAGGTTCTTTCCAAGTCCTTCTGCAATAATTTCTTCTTCTTTTTAGACATACCGAGTTTTTTAAGGATATGGATGCTATGAATATACAGCTGATTATAAGCATCTTGCAATTTATCCTTTTCAATTTCTTCCTCTTCTTCTTCAGACTCCAATTCCTCATTGTCAGATGGAAATGATTCAGTGGCTTGTTGTTCTTCATTTCTTTCAGATTCCATGGGAATGATTGGAGATATGGAAGCCATAAGAATTTTTAAGGATTTTTGGCCACCATCACTCTCTGAGTCACAAGTTTCTGAGTTTGACTTTTCTGTATCATCACATGTGGCAACCATCGCCTTGCCCTTGATTTTTCTGTTTGGGCATTTGGTAGATAGGTGTCCATACTCATGATAGGCATAGTATTGTGATTCTTTGGTTCTTTTCCTAAATTTGCCTATAGAAGGTTTTTCATCCACCTTTCTACCTCTAGAGGGGCGGTCGCGATTCCTTTGAAAGAATCTTCTAAATCTTTGTGCTAGTAGAGTCACTTCCTCATCTTCATCTTCTTTTTCACTCTCACTGTCCTCATGTTTTGTTTTCTTAAAAGTTTTTAGGACAGTATTTTTAGATTTTTGGGATTATGTGAAGTGTAGTTCAAAAGTTTGTAGGGAAGCTACTAGTTCTTCTATTTTCATCTCATCAATATTCTTACACTCCTCAATTATTGTTACCTTGGGATTGAACCATTCCGGTAAGGATCTTAAGATTTTTCTACATATTTTAGGTACCGGAACCTTCTCTCCCAATCCACGCATGGAGTTACAAATGATATTCAATTTGGTGAAAAACTCCATAAATGTCTCATGCTCTTCCATCTTGAGCTTTTCGAACTGTGAAGTTAAAAGTTGTAGTTTAGATCTCTTCACAGTGCTTGTGCCTTCATGGGTTGTTTCCAATAAGTCTCATGCTTCTTTAGAGGTCCCACACATACTTATCTGATTGAAAATATCTTGGGACACGGCACAGTAGATGGCGTTCATTGCTTTTACTTCAGCATTTCGCTGTTCTTTGTCAAACGCCGTCCACTTTTCATTAGGTTAGGGTTTAGTGATTGTGGTTTCATTTTCAAGTACAATTTGTTCAGATGGTACCACATATCCTTTTTCGACTACATCTCAAACTTCATGATCCAAAGATCTCAGGAAGTAATGCATTCTAGTCTTCCAGTAAGCATAATTTGAACCATCAAATACTGGAGGTCTAGTGACAGATGAGCCTTCTCCTTTGGCCATATTTCAACTTCAGTCAAGATCACTCTCTAGGCAGTGAAGCCCTTAAAGAGAGACCCGCTCTGATACCAATTGAAATAGCGGTGAAGACCGCTTGATTTGAAGTAGGAATATGCTTATCACGCTAATCCTATCACAGAGTACAAATTAGGATTACTCAAAATTAACTCTACTGGCTACCAAGCCTGGTAGAGAATCCAATCACAAACTATTTAAAAGACAAACAATTTATAAATAAGATTTTGATGGATATGACTATGTATGTGTGTGTAAGATAGGATTTCAGATGATCAGATATAAAGGCATATAAGGAAATCACATAAATGAAAGATAATTCCAATCTCAAACACAGTCATTTTATAGTGGTTCGACTACTTGTCTACTCCACTCCCTGCTTCCACACTCAACCCTTAAGTGACCGAATTTCACTAAGGAGGTTCCCATGGTTCACCTCAAACCTAAGGTTTTAAATCAGGTTCACCTTTAACCTTTACACGGAGGTATCTACTCGGTTCACCTCTAACCGTGGAGTTTTGCTGGCGCACTCCTAACCAGATGTTTATGCCCACACAGAGTAAGTGTCACCCGTATGTTTATGCTCTCCACAGAGCAAGAGTCTACACAATGCACCCTGCACGTACACTCCCGTCGGAGGCCTCCTTTGAGGACTTCAAAGGGTGAGCAACACTTAAGACCCAATCCTAGAAAGAAATGATCACAAATGTCCTCTAGACTCTAAGTACTTACAGATAAGTTAATGAGTCCCTTTTTGTGCAATGTCGAAGATCTCCTCCTTGATGTTGAAGGGTCTTCAGCTCCCTTGATCCGCAACACAAAAGATATACCTATACTAGGCTTTAAGTCAGGTCAAGGTTATAATGAAATTCCACTCTCTAAAAATTTTCCTATTAGGAAGATAGAGTGGTTCCAATCATCTATATATTTAAGGCATCTCAGCTTAACGATTTGTCATTAAGGTGGTAGCTGGAGGATCCCTGAATGTGGAAGTTCATTCCCTAATCCACTCTATTGTATATCAATGATGAGGGTGGATTGGAGGATGAACTCCCTAAGAGAAAGGGCTTAAGATAAATGATATGAAGTTTAAAACACTCAGAAGCACTCTCTTCTTTCTCTACCAGCAATAAAGACTAACCTCTCTATATATAGGCAAAAGGTTCCAACGGATATAAAACGGTCACATTTATGACAGAGTTCGATATCATCGAGCAAGAGTCGATATGATCGAGCGTATACTCTCGATTGTATCGACTGACCTCTCAATGATACAAACTCGAATGTCATTTTCACTTTTAGAAATCTTTTACCAACTGGTCGATGAGATCGAGACACACATCGATGTTATCGGATTTCGAACTCTGATTCCATCGATGGCGGGATCGATCTAACGACAGGTGAAAACAAGAGAGACAAGCCTTGAAGAATTTCAGGTTCTAGAGATATGATCGGAAAACAGTCGATGTCATCGAAATTTGTATATCGATAATATCAAAGTCCGTATCGATGGGATCGATAAATCGTATAGATTTACCTATAAGCTTGCTGGACGGTTTGTGTCCAGTCTCGATCCAATCGACTAGGTCTCGATATGATCGACATATGAATATCGATTTCTCGACTGGCACCCCGATCAACGATTAAAACACCCTAAAATTTATGCTGGAGGAAACATGCGCCCATTATCGATATGATCGATATTTGTATTCAGATTGAATCGGAAAGTCATCGATATATCGAAGCTCATAGTAGTTTTCTTTAGAAAAATAGGGCCATCGAAAACTTCCTGTCGATATTATCGATCCACTTTCGATAGGATCGATATTCGAATATCGATGATATCGACTGTTCCGTCGATATATCGATAAATCGTTCAGATGAATGTTTGATTGCTGGAAGTTTTTTGTCCTCACTCAATTATATCGATTGAGATGCCGAGGACATCGACAGAGCAGGTCAATCACATCGAAATATGATTCGATATAATCGACAGGGTAAGAAAACTTTAAGATTTTCCTATTTAGTAAAACGTTTTCTTACACTAAAACCCTGAGATGTTTTACTTAGTTTTAAGGGTTTTAATCACATGGTGTTTTGGGACATGGGATGTGAGGCTATGATTTACCTATGGCGAGATTCCACACATCCAGTTGAGGCAGACACTTGACTTGATCTTCCTGTTAGGTGCAGTTGTCCGACTGACTCAACTTACACAGTAATTGACAAACCAGGGCACTAGTAGGTGCACTTTCACCTATAGCTAGCTTAAGAAGTCTAACTTGTTTTGTCAGGCGTAAATCATCACATGTGATTGCACAAGGTTGGACCACCGAAAATAAGTGTTCAGTTAATTCATAGTTAGTGGAGAGCGAATAAGAGATAGAGGTGATGATTTCTTCCCCTTGAGCTTGACTCTTCCATATTAGTTTAAGAAAAAGTTTCTTTTTTAATTTTGGTTGAGAGTTGATATCTCTACTTCATGATTACTTGTGCTAGTTGTTGAAATTGATTTCTATATCATATGCTCAACATTTATCACTACAAGAAACAACACTTTTACCGACGAAAAAAATTTCATCAGTAAAAGTACATTTTTACCAACGAAATTTTTTTTCGTTAGTAAAACTACACTTTTACTGACGAAATTTTTTTGTCAGGAATAATGATTTTACCGAGGAAAATTTTCATCCGTAAAAGTATTTTCATTTTTAAGATAGAAAATTTTTGTGCTATTTTAAAAATTTTGCGGTAAGACTTTTACTGATAAAAATTTTCGTTGATAAAAAGAACAAAACCACTTTTACCAATGAAAATTTTCGTCGATAAAAGTGTTATGTTTTTAACTTAGAAAATTTTGAAATTTTTGCCCTGAGTTTTACCGACGAACTAAAAACGTCGCGAATAATGGTTTTATCAATGAAAATTTTCATCGGAAAAGGTGTTTTAATTTTTAAAATGAAAATTTTCACACTATTTTAAAATTTTCGCGGTAAGACTTTTACCGACGAAAACTTTCGTTGGAAAAATCACAAAAAAAGTTTTAACGATGAAAATTTTCGTCGGTAAAAGTGTTATGTTTTTAACTAAGAAAATTTCGCCCCAAGTTATACCGACAAACTAAAACCGTCGGGAATAATGGTTTTACCAACGAAAATTTTCATCGATAAAAGTGTTATGTTTTTAACTTAGAAAATTTTCGCCCTGAGTTTTACCGACGAACTAAAACATTGGGAATAATGTTTTTACCGATGAAAATTTTTGTCGGTAAAAGTATTTTAATTTTTAAGATAAAAATTTTCACGCTATTTTAAAATTTTCACAATAAGACTTTTACCAACAAAATTTTTCGTCAGTTAAAAGCACAAAACAAATTTTACCGACAAAAAAAGTGTTATGTTTTTAACTTAGAAATTTTCACCCTGAGTTTTACCGACGAACTAAAACCATCGCGAATAATGGTTTTACCAACGAAAATTTTCGTCAGTATAAGTGTTATGGTTTGTCAGTCAGAAAATTCACCCTGAGTTTTACCGACAAACTAAAACCGTCAGGAATAATGTTTTGACCGACAAAAATTTTCATCGGTAAAAGTGTTATCTTTTTGATTTAGAAAATTTTGGCACTATTTTGAAAATTTTCATTGGTAAAAGTGTTATATTTTTGTCCTAGGCCTCTTTTTTTAACAGTTCATATCTTTTTTACCACTGATTAGACGATGAGATTTCTTTCAGCCCTTTTTTTTTGTTATGATTAGTTTAGATCTTTTTTCACCATTGATTAGACAGTGAGATTTTTTTCAAGGCTTTGATTAGACAGTTGAGATTGTCCAATTACCTGCCCAAGCTCACCGCAGGTTATAAAAAAATTTGCTACTAGAGGTGAGAATTTTTATTTTTATTTTCCATCAGGAAAGGGATTGGTTAGTGACTACGCCACTACCCATGATTTATTATTACATCCATTCCGTCCATCTATTTTTCCATATGATTAATGGTATTTGTCCAAAAAATAAGGTAGATTTAAATCTCAAGTGAACCACATACAGAGTTGATTGAACGCTTATCATTAAAAACATACTGGGACCACAAAAGTTTTAATCAAGCTGATATTTATGTTTTTTTTTTTTTTGGTAATTTGCCTTCATCCAGGTCTGTATGACTGAAGGATGTTAAATAAACATTACAGTGAGCCCTAAGAGGGTTTTAATGGTGGAGATTCAATCACTACTGTTTTCCCATGGTGTGGTCCACCTGATATTTAGATCTGCCTCATTTTTAGGAACAACTCCTAAAGTGATCTGTAACAATAAATGGATGACATGGATATCAAATAAACATTAAGTGGGCCCTAAGAGGGTTTTAATGCTGAAGATTCAATCGCTACTATTTTCCCGTGGTGTGGTTGTAACACCCCGGATTTTTGCCAACCTGGGATTAGACGTCCTTAGGCAATGAGTCTATCCTAACACTTGATTAACTTCTCAAAACTCAATCCAAAAGTCTCAAATCCCTATTTCCTTCAAAAATCTCACCTTTTACTACTTTATCCTTCAAAATTTTCTAAGAGCTCTCACATTAGACACAAATCTTAAAGTTTAGGTGATGTTGATCAATACTTAAGCTAAAAAGTACTATGAATAGTAAATAAATAAATAAAAAGGGTTTTTAGCCATTAACCTTTTGAAGTCTCACTAAATAAGTAGACTAATTGGATAGATCAGCTTCTCCTACCCCAAAATCATATATTGCATGTCAAATAACTCATCCCAGGTTCTAAAATACACCCATTTCAAATATCAGATGGAGAAACCACCCCAAACAGGTCAGTGGTCGGCGATGCCATCGCCGGTTTGGCGATGCATCGCCGAACTCGTCCGTACAGCGAGTTTCTGTACCTTTTTTTCTGCGCATTTCTTCGGACTTTGAAAAATCATATCTCCTTCGTTATAACTCCGATTTAGGTGATTCAAAAACCATATTGAAGCTAAATGAGTCTAGTTTTATATAAAAATATGTGAAAAATATAATAAAATATTTAATATAGTTTAAAGCAGGTCATTGTGAGCAACTGTCCGATAATCACTTGTTGGACAACTGCTGCTTCTGGAATTTTTAAAATTTTTCTACAACTCGAAATCTTATGAAATTTGGAGGAGTTAGGGTAAACTTGATGATGAACCCCTAGAAAAATAATAAAAATAATATGATACCTAAAAGTTCCTAAAATGTGGGATAGAATGGCCCTAGGACCGTATTCTGCCATAATTAGGGTAGAATTTGGTTGAGTACCAAACTGAACACTCAGTAGAATTAACTTAGACCACTTTAAATACGTTCTACAAGACCCAAAGCGAGTGGAACCAATGACCCTATAACTCTTTATAACCTCAGATCAAACTCTAAGCCGGTTTGTTCTCTGGACCACTTTGAATTCTTGTATTGGATTTAGACCGCACGTCGAAAGTCCGATACTTCCTATCTTAGACCGTTAGAACCGCCCAGCTGGACTTGACAATCATTTCAAAAATCAAGTCAAACCGATAATCACAGACTATTTCATTGAGCCCGGACTGAAGAGACCGCGAATAGGGACAGAATTGGAATTTCAAATTCAAATCTGGCACACGACTTGACACTTCAGTATTAAGCGTTCTGACCGTCAGAATTCATCCAGATTACACCCTCGGATCAGGAAAAATTTCTATTTATTATTAGGAGACTTCTAGCCCTGATCTACGTGCGGTGACCGCTGAACTGAAACTGGTCCGCCACGTGCGATCTGTGAACCCTGTCGGACTGAAAACTTAATGCGCACTAGATCTGGTACGCATGAGCTTAAGTCCGATCACATTCGACCAGGGGACCACCAGAAAGCATCTTTTGGACCGAAACAGCCCCGATTTGGTTACCCCTCAAGTGAAACTTGTTCCCGAGCCTATTTCGGGCAAGTTTGGGCTTATAAAAGGGCTTGAAACCCTCACTCCTCTCTCCCATCCGAATTTGTAAAAAACCCTAGATTGGGAGAGAGAAAAGGTGAGAGTTTGTGAGAGAAGGTGGGAGAGATCTTCCTGCCACCTGTTGCTGCTGTTGTACGTGCTTAGGCAACGCACTCCGATCACTTTCCCGGCGATTCCTCCGCGTTTTCAGGTAAGAAAAATCCTAGAAAGTTGCTGATTTGATGTTTCTTCCGTTCCATAGCTTGATAGTTAGTAAATCTCGTAAAACAGGTTCTCTTATCGCTGTAGACGAAGCGTATACGCTCCGTTCGAATTTCAACATCCATAAGAGACAAGGTGCGGATTTTAGACGCTTTGATTGACTGTTTCCAAAGCTTTCAATGTCGTTTAATAGTAGATTCTTGACGGCAATGCCGTTTGACATGTACAACATGCTATCCGTTTCCTGTTTCGTAAACTAACGAAGAATATGAGATTTAGGGCATTTTAGTCATTTGTAGGAAGTATAGATTTCATTCATATTTTGCTGATGTGATTGACATGATATGTTGTCGCATTAGGATGTTAGGAATACGTGCATAATTAGTTTGGCGAAGAGATTCGCCTAAATGCGCACTTCGGGTCGACATACTATATGTAGACTTAAGTGTGTAGTGTATGTGTTTGTATAAATGCTTGTATTAGTATGTATTGAATTAAATGGTGTTATGAATTAGTTTGAGATTGATTTCTCAATTAATATGCTGGTGTGAATGGTTTCCTACATGTTAGCCATATGCATGATTTCATGATATGAATGAAATGCATGTGCTTGACGATCCGCTTAAGCTGTATGTTATAACATGTGCTTGATGATTTCCTTATGAGTTACTTTGAGATTGAATTCTCAATTAATATGTTGATGGAGGGGATTTCCTATATGTTGGCGACATGCTTAATTTCATTATATGTGTGAAAGACATATGTACGATGATTTGCTTAAGTTGTATGTAATAACATGTGTTAACATGCTCTCATGGTTGTATTTCATTTCCATTACCCTTACACAACTGCTGATGTGATTCTATGATTGTTTGGGACTATGCCTAGTCCAGGCAGTCGGTAACCGAGCGAATTCGTGGTTAGTTTATCTTCACCACGAACGACGCGTCGATGAACGCGAGCCGTGTTCTGGAGTTGGCGGCAGTGGTTATGCCACACGAAGTGTTTTACGCACTTCATGTCGTCAACTTGAGATGCGATCGCGCTAGTCGAGCCCGTCAAGTAACCCGACTGGCCATTGTATGTTCACCCTGCATGAGTCATATCTGCTTGAACCTAGGGTACTGAACTTACCATTGTAAACCCTGTTAACCATGGTACCTTGATCCATAAAGACTCATGAGCCGGGCATGGTGGTATGGGACACCGTGGTCGAGCTGTCGGCCTACGCTGGGGCCACAAACCTCCCCGTAGTGACCAGTGAGCACCTAGACTCGTGAGCAGATTATGGTGGTATGGGACACTATATTCTAGCTGTCGGCCTACACTGATCAGGCGACGAGTCCTTTGTAGTGACCGCGAGCGTATTCTGAGTCTACAGGAGGCGACGACCCTTCAGTAGCAGTAGAGTACAGTAGGCCTGTATTGATAAGGTGATGGGGGAGCGGTGCAACGAGTGCGTGCAACAGCCCTGGCAGCCCTTGCAGCGACCTACGAAATATACATCGTATGAGATTACTAGGAGTGACGACCCTAGACAGGATCTGTGTTGGGATTGATATAAGGGAAGTACCTTAGTTTCCCAATCCTGCTGTTTGAATGGACTAATAATAACTCAAAAATCATATCACCATAGCATTGCATGTGCCTGGAAGATGTGGAGCACTCTAGGGAGTGTGGCATGCCGCGGTCGTAAGATGTTGCCGCATGAGGGTGATCGTCGGTGAGGGCATACATCAAGTCATGTCATAATTGCATTAACAACAGTATTAGGAATGTTTGAATTACTGCTTTACTATTATCGCATGATTGATTTGATAACATGTTAATCTTTGCTCTATTATTCCACTGAGTTAGCTACTCACTCCCACGTTACGGGACGGTGTTCCTGGACACCCACCAGACCTTTTTGTGATTGCAGATGATGGCGCGGCCTGTGAGGCGGAGCCGGACTTGATGATGATGAGGAGGGTCCCTCCTTTATGCGTGTTCTGATCAACGGGATTACAGGGAGGTTGATTAGATGCCTTGACACTTGTCATTTTATATTTTTAGAGCACTCATGTATATTCTTTTGCTTACGTTTGAAGTATACATGTATGTATATAACCTGGTAACATGTTCACACTCTGGAGACATACAACAGTTTATATATGTTATACATATTATTACAGACTTCCGCTGGTTAATTTAACTGTCTCTGGAGTATGATATGCGGTTCTAGCTTAATCTCACTCATGTTTAATACATTATCACAGACAACATTCAATCATACATATCTATGTTGCATAAATAACATTTTGGAACTCGGGAGTTGGGTTTTTACTCGACCCCCCGATTTTTGGGATGTTTCAGTGGTCCACCTAGATTTAGATCTGCCTCATTTTTTATATTAACTCTAAAGTGATCTATAAAAATGAATGGACGGCGTGGATATCAGTAAAAATGGAGATTCAACCCATTAATTAGACGGTTAGGATTGTCCTAAAACTGTACCTTTTTTTCATGCAACTAATTAGACATGAGACAATCGATATCTTTTCAGGCCATTGATTAGACGGCTGAGATTAAAAGTAAGAACTAAATGATGGATCAAGAGATTAAAATATTCTATCTCATTAAATACCATAAAACATCTATCTTTTCTTTCATTTCATTTTATCTTCAGCAGCATCCTTTGGCAGTGTGTGATGAAACTATGTGAAGACATCCTAAAAAATATAAAAGCACTTGGTGGGTCCCACATGAGTTTTAGATGTCATTGAAACTTGGTCTGACCCCTCATCCAAGTGGGACACACATCATGAGTGGGTTGGATATATGAATCACATTTAGGCAAGTCCAATATATGATTATGAATGTTTTAAGGAAACCCTTCTCCACTACATTTAGGTGAGTTACTCATTACCCTTACTAGAGTAAACTCTGTGGGGTCCACCGTTATTTATTTATTTTATCCACTCCATTCATCCATGTTAACAGATAATTTGAGGTCTAAAGAACAAAAAGGAAGCATATCCAAAGCTCAAGTGGACCACACCACAGGAAATAGTGTGATTGAACCTCGACCATTTAAAAATTCTTAGAGGCTATAAAAGTTTTGGATCAAGCTGATGTTTGTTCTTTCTATTCATTCATATATTTTTGATATTATTAACAACCTTTAATCATTTTTGGACAATTTAATCAGTCCAAATTGAAGAGTAAATAACTTTAGATGTTTAAATCAAAATTCACTCAAATTGTTGATCAATCTTGTTTGCCCAATATCTTTCTCATATGAGGCATGATCAAGGTGAGTAACTAGTCAAATTGAGGGTAATGATCAATAAAATAGAGTGAATGGACCAAACATGTAAAATGGGTCAAATATTCTGGTCAAAATTGTGACCCAACTTATTGACACCCTAAGAACCTAAGAATTAATGTTAATAAGTTTTGTAGGGCCCATCATGATGTGTGTTGAACATCAACACCGTGCATTTGATGTGTCCCCTTTAGCTTATGAGATATCTCAAAAATCATCCGTATATGAAACTCAGGTGGGCCATACCATCTAAAACTATGTGAAGACATCTAAAAAAATATAAAAGCACTTGGTGGGGCCCACATGAGTTTTGAATGCATCTAAAACTAGGTCTGACCCCTCATCCAAGTGGGACACACATAATGAGTGGGTTAGATATGTGAATCACATTTAGGCAAGCCCAATATATGATTATGAAAGTTTTAAGGAAACCCTTCTCTATTATATTATGTGGCGTGGCCTACCCAAGTCATGGATTGACTTTATTTTTAAGCTCTTGGCCCACCCAAGTCATGGATTGACATTCTTCATACCATTCAACGCTTTTCTCGGATCATTTTAAGATATTAACTAAAAAATGGGGTGGGTCCAAGGCTTAAGTGGACTACAAAGTGGGGATGGAACATCCCACCATTAAAAATATCATTCATAGAAGGTTTGGATCAAGCTGATGTTTGTGTTTTCCCTTCATTCATATCTTTTTGATCTGATGAACATGTTGGATGACAAATAAACATTACTGTGGGCCCAAGGAAGGTATCAACGGTGGAAATCATTATTCTACACTATTTTGTGTGGCATGGTCCACTTGAGTTTTGGTTTTACCGAAAATTTGGGATCAACACACACCGTTCATCCATTTTTCAAGATCATTTTATAGAATTATCTAAAAAATGAATCATATCCAAAGATTAAATGGACCACACAACAAATAAGGGGAACGGATTGGCTACTCCCCCTACACCATGGGTGGTGGTTGGTGTTGTGTGGGCCCCACCATGATGTTTGTGTTTAATCCATGCCGTCTATCTATTTTTAAAGATCATCTTATGGCATGAGACTAAAAATGAGGCATATCATAATCTGAAATGGACTACATTACAGGAAATAATGTTGAATGAGCGTCAACCATTTAAAACATTCCGGGGGCCATAAAAGTTTTGGATCGAGATAATTTTTGTTTTTCCCCTTCATCTAGGCCTGTATGACCTAATAAACAGATTGGATGCCAAATAAACAGTACAGTGGACCTTATGAGGATTTTAATGATGGATATCCAATCACTGTTGTTTTCATGTGGTGTGTGATCCACCTGATTTTTATATACCTCTCATTTTTGGACCCCCACCATGATGTATGTTTTATATCCACACCTTCCATCCATTTGGAGAGATCATTTTAGGGCAATATCTAAAGATAAATCCAAAGCTCCAGTGGACCCCAGCAAAGAAAACAATGGGGACAGTGACACCCACCATTAAAAAACTTATAAAGGCCACGAAAGTTTTAGATCAAGCTGATATTTGTGTTTTACCTTATTTCATGTCTTTTTTAACTTTTGAACTAGTTGGATTTCAAATAAAAATTATGATGGGCCTTAGGATAGTTTCAACAGTGGGAATCACTCTCCCCACTGTTTTCTGTGGTGAGGTCCACTACATCTTTTTATCTACCTCATTCTTTGGCTCATGCCCTAAAATAATATCTCAAAATGGATGGATGGTGTAAATACAACACATATATCATAGTGGGGCCCACAGAACTTTGTGACGTCACTTCCGTAGCCAACTCGCTACTCAACCTGTATCTAAGCCACTCCCGTGAGACTACGATAGTCTCTCTCTCTCTCTCTCTCTCTCTCTCTCTCTCTCTCTCTCTCTCTCTCCTCAAAGCTCGAAAACCTGATTGGAGATCTCTCAGCTCAACTCTCTCAATCTCTCCTCAAAGCTCAAAAACCGGTTTGGGGCTCCAACTCAAACCCTCCACTCGTTCTCTTCCTCTCACCTCGAAAGGTAAAAACCCTAACCCATGACCCAAGCACACACTGACAAAATGAAGGTGGGCCCTAATCCCATTTTGAATTCAGGAATTTTTGTACCCTAATCCCAAATCGAATTTGGTGGTTTTGAAATTAGGGATTTGAGTACCCAACTCCCACTTCGAATTTGGGGATTATGGTACCCTAATCACATTTTGAATCTGGGTGTTTTAAAAATGGGGATTTTTGAATATGGGGGTTTTAAAATTGGGGATTATGGTACCCTAATCACATTTCTAATCACATGTTGTAATGGATCCAGCCATATTGGTAGTTCAATGGGTTTGGTGCGTGCAGCTTTTTTTTACAACAGAAAGTGTGATTCATACTGCATTGTGGGATAGTGACTGTTCATCATTAACGTTGAGTATTCTGATTTATGCATTCATTTAAATCAGTCCGCTAACAGATCTCATCCCGTTAAGAATGCTGATTGAGGACTTTTGAATATGAGTGTGTTTCTTGATTTATATTGCATGTCATCTCTATTGGCCCACAAGTTAAGACCTAAAATGATGAATGGAGCAGATGGCTTTGAAGGTCTTAGACAGTGTGATCCTCGACCTGAGATATGAACATCTTTGTACAAGTGGGTGCCCGTGTTTCAGTGCATCCAGAGCACTTCTCTATTGGCGCTACCTTTTGATGGGCCATGCAGTGTAATTCTACTTCAGTTGATAATCATAACCATCTGTGGGCTTCTAAGGACCTTGGCCCCACTTGTACAAACTGAAAATCTAAGTATACTATCTATGTCCCATCATCCTATGGTAAATGATCATATGATTTTTAATCTTCCTTAGTGTTGTTTGGATGCAACTTGTAAAAGTAAAATCAATATTTTCATTTAGTAGGTGAAAACCAATCTAATTGACTTTTGGATGGGTGGCATTTTAATTCCTATTTCATCAATTGATCTTGAAAACTGATCTTTAAAACTATGTTTTCAAGTGGGTTTTCCTATGACTGCAAATTAACCCTTGTTTCCCATCAAATGAGGTTTTCTTCTCCAAACATGGGTTTTGATAGTGCACGAAAGGGGCCCTTAAAGTTTGTTTTTTTTTTTTTTTTTTTTTTTTTGTGTGTGTATGTGTATTATCTATCTTCTAAAAACATTTATATTTGGGTTAACATTGTTATGTTTTCATCGGTGTTAAAATTTTAACAATGGCACTTAAAAAAATTTTATATCAAATTATCAAATACATACATTGATGTGCTTGTTTAGGTTTAAGATTTCCACCCTAATCAATTGAAAAACACAATAATTATAAATTATCAAATTCATACATTGATGTGTTTGTTTATTTAGGCATGCTCCCGCCTTTTGCCCAAAAGAAGGTGCCCATAGAAAACTCTTTGATTATTTAAAAATTAAAGGAAGTCCTCCATATTCAAACAAAAAGAGTAAAGCGATCAAAAGGGTTAAAATATTTATGTATAAGAGTTTTTATGTTCTGGGTCCACAATCAAAGGCATGAGATGAATGTATTAGAAAATCAATTTAGTTTTAGTCAGGAGGGTCTACACGACCGAAGCTATTTTCCAAGGATAAGTGATGGACTAATACAGTGAGAGGAGGATCTCCACATGATCTTTATTGACTTACATGGATGAGTGGTGAGATGAGAAATGATATACTTATAAATTAACGCATTTGAAAAACTTAGGAATAGCACCAATAGATAATAAGATGAGGGAAAGTAGACTGAAGATGGTTTGGTCATGTGCAATGGAGACTAAGAACTGTGTTAGTCAAAAGGGAAGAAACCCTTGTCAAAAGAAACCCTTTCAGAACATATCTACTTGTCCATTATCCCTAGTCAAAAGGGAATTCCTGATGGTCAGATTCTACTTGTCCATTATCCCTAGGACCAGCAAATTGTTCATGTGTTGGCCTACCATTTGGTGATCCATAAATGTCCAAGTGACCACTTTGAAGGAATATAGATACACTAGTAATGTAACCCTCATCACATATAATGTAATATCAACATCTTAGTCATAATCAACTCAAAATCAACCTAGTACATAAAAGGAATATAGGTACACTAGTAATTCCCCTCAATATCTTCATATGGATGTTTCTTGCTTTACTTACCTTTTATGTTGTTTTTAAATGTATTACTGGAAACCTATAACCTACAACATTAACCTAAACCTATACTTATAACCTAAGCCTATTCTCATCCCAAAACCTATAACCTAAACCTTAACCTTAACCTATAACCTATAACCTAAACTCAATTCCCTAAACCTTAACCTATAACCTAACCTAAACCTAAACTTATAACCTATAACCTTAACCTAAACCTAAACCTAAAACCTAAATGTATTCTCAAATCCCTAAACCTAAACCTAAACCTAACACTATAACCTAAACCTATAACCTACAACATTAACATAAACTTATAACCCAAACCTATAACCTACAACATTAACCTAAACCTATTCTCAAATCCCAAAACCTATAACCTAAACCTAAACCTAAACCTATAACCTAAACCTAAACCTATATCCTAAACCTTAACCTATAACCTATAACCTAAACCTATAACCTATAACTTAAACTCAATTCCCTAAACCTTAACCTAGAACCTAACCTAAACCTAAACCTATAACCTACACTTATAACCTAAACCTATAACTTTAACCTATAACCTTAAACCTATACCTATACCTAAAACCTAAATGTATTCTCAAATCCCTAAACCTAAACCTACACCTAATCCTAATCTTAAACCTATTTCCGTAAACTGACTATAATCTTTTCATTGTAGAGATGGATAAGAGTTGAATGCGAGCTAAGAACAATTGTCTGCATTTTTCAAAGTTAAGGTACACCTAGTGATTCACTTACCGCACAAGGCAAAGCTTGCAGGCCCAATATAATATCGTTGGATGTATCCGATCGAAAGGTGGTAGAACCTATTAAAATTTTTATTCATTCCATAAAGCACATATATCCATATTTTCATACGTATAATATAGTGGTTTTGTATACAGACACCTTCACACACTAAAACGATTTGTGAGGAATAAGGCACGACTAGAGAGAAAAGGACCGAAAGAAGACCGCTTCTGTGTCCTTGGAGGAATGTTCTACGCCAGCATCGTTGAATGCGCTCGTGCCAGCACCAGTGTAATAGCTGCTGCCCCCATCATCGATGAAGGCGATCTAATTCCCAACTCGACCCAAGTTCGGAACTCTCGACTGAAAGTGTGTGGTCCATGCGAACCACTTCCTTATTGATATAGCTGAGGACAAGGACCTATGCTACTATGATGTGAGATTTCCCTCCGTTTAAAGTCTTTCATCTAATTTTCGCTTCAGATCTAGTTTTTCTTCCTTGATATGTCTAATATTTCCATCGATCCTTTGTTTTTGTGTTTTGATCTATTATTTTTTGTATGGCTTGTTTGATGTTATCTATGGCTTGAAAATAACTTTGATCTTAATGCATTTCTCCTAAATGCTTCTAATCGTGTTCTTAGTTTGAGATCTTATATATTTCTACCTCGTTTCTTAAATCCCTCAGCATTTTTTTGATGATTTCATTTGTATCTATTTTTTATTTTTTTATTTCTCTTTGTTAAGATCCCAATGTGCGTCGGAGCTATCCAGATGTTGAGTGGGGGTCCCTGGAAGGTGGGAACCGCTGTTATAACCATGATGAAGCTGTCTATTTCCTATGAAAAATATTGGAGTGGCCTGGCCATTTGGACAGGTCGTGTTTATGTATTTGCTAGAAATTGATGGAGTAGACCCAGATGTGTGTCAGAGCTATCCGGATGTTGAGCAGGGGCCCCTGGAAGGTGGAAACTGCCGTTATGACCATGATGAAGCTATCAATTTTCTATGGACAAAATTGGAGTGACCTAGCCATTTGGACAGCCGTGTTTATGTATTAGCTCAAAATTGTTGGAGCAGACACTAGTATAACCCTAAACCTAAATGTAACATCCCGAAAATCGGGGGGTCGAGCAAAAACCCAACTCCCGAGTTCCAAAATGTTATTTATGCAACATGGATATGTATGATTGAATGTTGTCTGTGATAATGTATTAAACATGAGTGAGATTAAGCCAGAACAGTATATCATACTTCAGAGACAGTTAAATTTGCAAGCGGAAGACTGTAATAGTATGTATAACGTATATAAACTGTTGTATGTCTCCAGAGTGTGAATACATTACCAGGTTATACACATACATGTATACTTCAAAAGTAAACAAAATGAATATACATGAGGGCACTAAAAATATAAAATGACAAACGTCAAAGTATCTAATCAACCTCCCTGCAATCCCGTCAATCAGAACACGCATAAAGGAGGAATCCTCCTCCTCATCATCAAGTCCAGCTCCGCCTCACAGGCCGCGCCATCATCTGCAATCACAAAAGGGACTGGTGGGTGTCCGGAAACACCATCCCGTAACGTGGGAGTGAGTGATCAACTCAGTGGGATAAGAGAGCAGAGATTAGCATGTTCACAATTCAATCACGCGATAATAGTAAAGCAGTAAATCAGACAATCCTAATACTGTTGTTAATGCAGGATGACATGACGTGATGTATGCCCTCACCGACGATCTCCCTCATGCGGCAACATCTTACGACCGCGGCATGCCACACTCCCTAGAGTGCTCCACATCTTCCAGGCACATGCAATGCTATGGTGATATGGTTTCCAAGTTGTTATTAAGTCCATTCAAACAGCAGGATTGGGAAACTAAGGTACTTCCCTTGTATCAATCCCAATACAGATCCTGTCTAGGGTCGTCACTCCTAGTAATCTCATACGATGTATATTTCGTAGGTCACTGCAAGGGCTGTCAGGGCTGTTGCTCGCACTCGTTGCACCGCTCCCCCATCACCTTATCAATACAGGCCTACTGTACTCTACTGCACGGAAGGGTCGTCGCCTCCCGTGGACTCAGAATACGCTCGCGGTCACTACAAAGGGCTCGTCGCCTGATCAGTGTAGGCCGACAGCTAGAATATAGTGTCCCATACCACCATAATCTGCTCACGAGTTTAGGTGCTCACTGGTCACTACGGGGAGGTTTGTGGCCCCAGCGTAGGCCGACAGCTCGACCACGGTGTCCCATACCACCATGCCCGGCTCATGAGTCTTCGTGGATCAAGGTACCACGGTTAATAGGGTTTACAATGGTAAGTTCAGTACCCTAGGTTCAAGCAGTTATGATACATACAAGGTGAACAAACATCGGCCAGTCGGGTTACTTGACGGGCTCGACTAGCGCGATCGCATCTCGAATTGAACGACATGAAGTGCGTAAAACACTTCGCGTGGCCTAACCACTGCCGCCAACTCTCAACACGAATCACATTCATCGACGCGTCGTTCGTGGCTATGACCAGTCAGCCACGAATTCGTTCGGTTACCGACTGCCTGGACTAAGTCAAGTCCCACACATCTATTGAATTACATTACGCTATATACCACGGTATTGGAATTGAAAAACATCATGTGAGCATGTTAGCACATGTTTTAACATTCAACTAAGGCAAATCTTCAAGGCATACTTTCCATGCATATTCAACTTAGGCAAATCTTCAAGGCATCATTTCTATGCATGTGATGCAATCATGCATAAGGTCAACATATAGGAAATCATTTAGGTCAGCATTTTAAATCATGAAATCAATCTCAAACTACTACATAACATCATTCAATACAATACATACTAATACAAGCATTTATACAGACACATACACTACACACTTAAGTCCACATATAGTATGTCGACCCAAAGTGCGCAACTTGGCGAATCTCTTCGCCAAACTGATTATGCAAGCATTCCTAACTCACTAATACGGTGACAAACCATGTCAATCACGTCAGCAAAATATGCATGTAGACCGTACTTCCTACATATGACTAAAATGCCCTAAATCTCATATTCTTCGATAATTTACGAAATAGGAAACAGAGAGCACGTTGTACATGTCAAACGGCGATGCCGTCGATAATCTACTATTAAACGACATTGAAAGCGTTGTAAACCGTCAATCAAAGCGTCTAAAATCCTCACCTAGTCTCTTACGGTCGCGGGATTTTGAACGGAGCGTGTACGCTTCGTCTACGGCAGTAGGAGGACCTGATTTATGGAATACATTAGCTAACATGCCATGAATCTGAGTAAACCCTAAATCAGCAAGTTCTAGGGTTATTTTATACCTGAAAAAGGGGAGAAATCACCAGCCAGGTGATTGGGAAGAGGTGTTGAAGCAGCAGCAATCGGCGGCTCGGATGCGGGGAAAATCTCCTCTTCCCTTTCTCTCAAACTCTCTCTCTCTTTTCTAGGGTTTGTGAATTTCGTATGCAAGGAAGGAATGAGGGTTTCAACCCCTTTTATAAGCTTGAAAACGCCGAATATAGGCTCCGGGACGAAGTTTACTTATTGCCTATCCATTTCGGGGCTGTTTCGGTCCAAAAACTGATTTCTGGTGGTCCCCTGGTCGATTGCGATCAGACTTAAGCTCATGGGTACCAGATGTACCTCGTATTAAGTTTTCAGTCTGGCAGGGTTCGCAGATCGCACGTATCGGACCAGTTTCAGTTCAGCGGTCACCGCACATAGATCAGGGCTGAAAGTCCCATGATAATAAATAGAAATTTTTCCTGATCCGAGGGTGTAATCTGGATGAATTCTGACGGTCAGAACGCTTAATACTGACCCGTCAAGTCGTGTGCCAGATTTGAATTTGAAATTCCAAATTCGTCCCTATTCGCGGTCGCTTCAGTCCGGGTTCAACGAAATACTCTGTGATTATCGGATTGACTTGATTTTCGAGATGATTGTCAAGTCCAGCTGGGCGGTTCTAACGGTCTAAGATAGGAGGTATCGGACCTTCGAAGCGCGGTCTAAATCCAATACAAAAATTCAATGTGGTCCAGAGGACAAACCCGCTTAGAGTTTGATCCGAGGTTATAGAGTATTGTAGAGTTGTTTGTTCTACTCGATTTGGTTCTTGTAGAACGTATTTAAAGTGATCAGGGACTGTTTCCCAACCACTCCAACGTTGCGCTAGCTAACTTATGCTTAGTGTCTAAAGAAATTTATCCTAAGTGGTTTCTTTGGCTATGGAATTGGGTTCTGAACGATTTTTCAGGTGTTTTAATTGACCCATTGCCTAAGGACGTTTAATCCCAGATTAGCCAAAATCTGGGGTGTTACAATCTACCCCCCTTAAAACACAATGTCGTCCCCGACATTGGCGAAGGGCAAGGAGTACTTTCTCTAAGGAAGGTTCAAATCCTATTTAATAACCTAATCGTACATATAACCTAAATCAAATGTTTCGATCCTGGGCCAGTGGGAAAGAGGCCAACCACTCTTCCGCTGCGCCACACTGATCGAACGACAGTGTTGACTAATCCTAACTGGATTGGACTTAATACGTTCTACCCCCCTTAAAACTTGGTTTTTCTTAAATTCAAGAATCTATGCATCGCTCTATATATCGGAACAAGGTGCAACTTAGGGGCGATCTTTGACATGAATTAGGGAACAACCTCTCATTACAGTGGCTTTCCCTGATAATGATGCGTTCTATGGCATTGGTATCTATGGCGATAGAGATGAGCCTAAGCTCTATTGTGGATAGGTTCAGGTATGAGTTGGTGGCAAGATGCCTAATTCTCTACTGGCTTTAAGTCCTCGCCATTTCCCAAAGACACTATGATCCTGTTTAGTTGTAGATGGTCGAGCCAACACGGAAGAAAGGTTGTGTAATGGGTCTGAGCCGGATACATAGACTTTCTGTCTAGCTAGGACAGAAGATTTATTGTATCAATTCTTAATCCGAGTCGATTCCGATCTTCTGCTTGATCAGAGCATTGGATTTATTGGTAACCACTAGGATTAAGAAGTCGATTCAGACCGCGAATACATCGCTTACATGTAGTTCCTTTATTCCGCATTCTCGAATGCAATAAGCCCTTGGGGAAGGCAATTCTAGGGGGCGTGCTAGTACATTCTAAGTTCAATCTGAGGGAGTTATAAATGTTCCCTGAGAGTGTATGGTTCCTTCCTATGGGCAACAACAGAAATCTATTAGTCATAAAGAAATCTAACCTACTATCCCTTAGCATATATAGGCCTTACACTGCCTAAGTCAACTAGTAACCTAGTCTGTAACTCAGTACTTATAATCCAAAGCCTAAGTTTATACGTTAAATGGTTCCATACCATTTCTACTATAGGGAATTGTTCTATCACTCAGGGTCAAGATTATCTAAATAGAATTGGGTTTCCTATATCGTCAGATCCTTCAAATCTAGCAGTGCTAACTCTAGGACCAAAACGCCAAGGGCCTATGTGGCCAGTAGCATTCAGTTGTATTAAATAGAACCGCATTCTTAGTCCCATAGTGGGATCGGAAGTGGCATGCTTGGTAGGAGGGTGGGGTGGGATAAAAACTAATTTGTAGGCCGGATCTCAGGGAGTTATAATACTCCCAATCTAGAAACAATATCTTATAACGAAATGAAACAACATGCATTCCATTCAACAAATTTTGGCTATATTAAGCCCAAACCACAACACAAACACATTTTTCTACCTAAAAACAAAACAACCTAGAAATTTCAAATAGTAATCAAACAAGCAAAAGGGCAACGACATAAATGCCTAATTCTACCAAAGGACTTCTACCAGGGTCCCAACTGACCTTCTTGAATACTATCAAGTTCAGTACTGTCTGTTGCCCATTCGAGCTCTATCGGCCAAGTATTTTCACTACTTCTCACACGGAGAAAGTTGAGAAATGGGATTTGAGGTTAGCACGATTCTAAGACCCAAAAAGAGGGTAAAGTCTCAAATAAAAGGGACATGAGAAGGAGGATGGTGGAAAAGGAGAAAAAGGCTAAAATAGCTTAACAATAGCAATGGAAAATGGGAGAAATGCAAGGAAATGGCTAACCAAAATAGAAAAGGGAGATCTAGGCGTTGTAGAGGGATGCTTCAAGCTCCCCTAGGATGTATTTTCAGAAAGAAATGAAAACGAAAAAGGGGAATGGAGCACCTCACGAATTCGGCTCGATTTGGGGGTTTTAGGAGCTCCAACGGACGAAACCTTCAAGAGGGAGGGCTGCCAACTTCAAAGGAATGATGGAGGGTGGTCTTTTTTGGCCAAAGATGGATCTAGGGGTGGTTTGGAACCACAATTTTTGGTTAGGGCAGCAAGAAAACGAAAATGGGGCTAGGGAAGGGGACTTTTGTGAAGGAAGTACAGCTTTTAGGGAGTTTCAAGGTACGGACCGCATACCAGGGGACTACCCTAGCCCCCAAACTCATCCAGCCCAAAGATCAAGCCCATCCGATAAGTTTGACCGGCGATGCATCGCCGAACCGGCGATGGCATCGCCGATGAAGTTGCAAATTGGCCATTTAGGCCATATGGGATGGATTCCCCTTGTCCTAGGGATTCCAAAAAGGTATGGTGCACACTCTGTTTCATTGTAGATTGCCCTAGGGAGGCCAATACATTTTTAACATCCATTCGAGGCTTTTCGGGTCCAATATTCAATCCCGAATACAAAACCCTATCATGCAACATATGATTTTGGGGTAGAAGGATCTATTACATCTATATAGACCATTAGTTGCTAAAGAAAGTGAAGTTAGAATGGCCTTATGGCCATTTTTCATGAAATTTTACTATTCACTGTAAAATTTGGTGAATGTACTAATTTGTGTTATTTTCATATTAGGTTTGATGCCTAACATGAAATGGATAAGAAAAAACTGAAGGTTGAAGTGTTTAGAGGAGGAATTTTGAGAATTTTTGGCAAAACGGGGTTTTTAAGCCCTGACGATTGATTACTGGAGTCGTGGTCATTCCACGGCCCAAGGATTTACTTTTGCGGTTTAAAACCGCTCATAGGACATCTCAACCTAACTTCCTATAGCTTAGCAGCGATTCGGGTGGCCTTACGCGACCCGAGATGCGTTACAGAGTCGATCTTGCGATCGATTCTAATAGACTTCGCCTATCGGCGAATCTGCGATCCTGGACGTGTTTCTAGACCCTTCTCGCACCCACCTATGTCAAAGGAAGCGACAGCGTGCGTCGCGTGACCATAACCCAGGCCCGGTTTAATCCAAATCATGCTCTGATACCAACTGTAACATCCCGAAAATCGGGGGGTCGAGCAAAAACCCAACTCCCGAGTTCCAAAATGTTATTTATGCAACATGGATATGTATGATTGAATGTTGTCTGTGATAATGTATTAAACATGAGTGAGATTAAGCCAGAACAGTATATCATACTTCAGAGACAGTTAAATTTGCAAGCGGAAGACTGTAATAGTATGTATAACGTATATAAACTGTTGTATGTCTCCAGAGTGTGAATACATTACCAGGTTATACACATACATGTATACTTCAAAAGTAAACAAAATGAATATACATGAGGGCACTAAAAATATAAAATGACAAACGTCAAAGTATCTAATCAACCTCCCTGCAATCCCGTCAATCAGAACACGCATAAAGGAGGAATCCTCTTCCTCATCATCAAGTCCAGCTCCGCCTCACAGGCCGCGCCATCATCTGCAATCACAAAAGGGACTGGTGGGTGTCCGAAAACACCATCCCGTAACGTGGGAGTGAGTGATCAACTCAGTGGGATAAGAGAGCAGAGATTAGCATGTTCACAATTCAATCACGCGATAATAGTAAAGCAGTAAATCAGACAATCCTAATACTGTTGTTAATGCAGGATGACATGACGTGATGTATGCCCTCACCGACGATCTCCCTCATGCGGCAACATCTTACGACCGCGGCATGCCACACTCCCTAGAGTGCTCCACATCTTCCAGGCACATGCAATGCTATGGTGATATGGTTTCCAAGTTGTTATTAAGTCCATTCAAACAGCAGGATTGGGAAACTAAGGTACTTCCCTTGTATCAATCCCAATACAGATCCTGTCTAGGGTCGTCACTCCTAGTAATCTCATACGATGTATATTTCGTAGGTCACTGCAAGGGCTGTCAGGGCTGTTGCTCGCACTCGTTGCACCGCTCCCCCATCACCTTATCAATACAGGCCTACTGTACTCTACTGCACGGAAGGGTCGTCGCCTCCCGTGGACTCAGAATACGCTCGCGGTCACTACAAAGGGCTCGTCGCCTGATCAGTGTAGGCCGACAGCTAGAATATAGTGTCCCATACCACCATAATCTGCTCACGAGTTTAGGTGCTCACTGGTCACTACGGGGAGGTTTGTGGCCCCAGCGTAGGCCGACAGCTCGACCACGGTGTCCCATACCACCATGCCCGGCTCATGAGTCTTCGTGGATCAAGGTACCACGGTTAATAGGGTTTACAATGGTAAGTTCAGTACCCTAGGTTCAAGCAGTTATGATACATACAAGGTGAACAAACATCGGCCAGTCGGGTTACTTGACGGGCTCGACTAGCGCGATCGCATCTCGAATTGAACGACATGAAGTGCGTAAAACACTTCGCGTGGCCTAACCACTGCCGCCAACTCTCAACACGAATCACATTCATCGACGCGTCGTTCGTGGCTATGACCAGTCAGCCACGAATTCGTTCGGTTACCGACTGCCTGGACTAAGTCAAGTCCCACACATCTATTGAATTACATTACGCTATATACCACGGTATTGGAATTGAAAAACATCATGTGAGCATGTTAGCACATGTTTTAACATTCAACTAAGGCAAATCTTCAAGGCATACTTTCCATGCATATTCAACTTAGGCAAATCTTCAAGGCATCATTTCTATGCATGTGATGCAATCATGCATAAGGTCAACATATAGGAAATCATTTAGGTCAGCATTTTAAATCATGAAATCAATCTCAAACTACTACATAACATCATTCAATACAATACATACTAATACAAGCATTTATACAGACACATACACTACACACTTAAGTCCACATATAGTATGTCGACCCAAAGTGCGCAACTTGGCGAATCTCTTCGCCAAACTGATTATGCAAGCATTCCTAACTCACTAATACGGCGACAAACCATGTCAATCACGTCAGCAAAATATGCATGTAGACCGTACTTCCTACATATGACTAAAATGCCCTAAATCTCATATTCTTCGATAATTTACGAAATAGGAAACAGAGAGCACGTTGTACATGTTAAACAGCGATGCCGTCGATAATCTACTATTAAACGACATTGAAAGCGTTGTAAACCGTCAATCAAAGCGTCTAAAATCCTCACCTAGTCTCTTACGGTCGCGGGATTTTGAACGGAGCGTGTACGCTTCGTCTACGGCAGTAGGAGGACCTGATTTATGGAATACATTAGCTAACATGCCATGAATCTGAGTAAACCCTAAATCAGCAAGTTCTAGGGTTATTTTATACCTGAAAAAGGGGAGAAATCACCAGCCAGGTGATTGGGAAGAGGTGTTGAAGCAGCAGCAATCGGCGGCTCGGATGCGGGGAAAATCTCCTCTTCCCTTTCTCTCAAACTCTCTCTCTTTTCTAGGGTTTGTGAATTTCGTATGCAAGGAAGGAATGAGGGTTTCAACCCCTTTTATAAGCTTGAAAACGCCGAATATAGGCTCCGGGACGAAGTTTACTTATTGCCTATCCATTTCGGGGCTGTTTCGGTCCAAAAACTGATTTCTGGTGGTCCCCTGGTCGATTGCGATCAGACTTAAGCTCATGGGTACCAGATGTACCTCGTATTAAGTTTTCAGTCTGGCAGGGTTCGCAGATCGCACGTATCGGACCAGTTTCAGTTCAGCGGTCACCGCACATAGATCAGGGCTGAAAGTCCCATGATAATAAATAGAAATTTTTCCTGATCCGAGGGTGTAATCTGGATGAATTCTGACGGTCAGAATGCTTAATACTGACCCGTCAAGTCGTGTGCCAGATTTGAATTTGAAATTCCAAATTCGTCCCTATTCGCGGTCGCTTCAGTCCGGGTTCAACGAAATACTCTGTGATTATCGGATTGACTTGATTTTCGAGATGATTGTCAAGTCCAGCTGGGCGGTTCTAACGGTCTAAGATAGGAGGTATCGGACCTTCGAAGCGCGGTCTAAATCCAATACAAAAATTCAATGTGGTCCAGAGGACAAACCCGCTTAGAGTTTGATCTGAGGTTATAGAGTATTGTAGAGTTGTTTGTTCTACTCGATTTGGTTCTTGTAGAACGTATTTAAAGTGATCAGGGACTGTTTCCCAACCACTCCAACGTTGCGCTAGCTAACTTATGCTTAGTTTCTAAAGAAATTTATCCTAAGTGGTTTCTTTGGCTATGGAATTGGGTTCTGAACGATTTTTCAGGTGTTTTAATTGACCCATTGCCTAAGGACGTTTAATCCCAGATTAGCCAAAATCCGGGGTGTTACACTAAATCTCCACCTTAAACTAAATATCATGGTGGGGACAATGCCCCCGACCGTTGATTCCTTCCTGGGACCCACCATGGTGGTTATTGAGATCCAACCTGTTGGTAAGTTCACACAGACCTAGACCTGAACAAGGAATAACACAAATATCAGCTTGATCGAAAACTTTGGTGGCCCCAATTCATTTCAAGGTCTACTTGAGCTTTGGATCTACCCCAAAACCTAAACCTAAACCTAAACCTATTCTCAAATCCTAAAACATATAACCTAAACCTAAACCTTAACCTAAACCTAAACCTATAACCTAACCCTAAACCTTAACCTATAATGTATAACCTATAACCTAAACCTATAACTTAAACTTAAACCTAAACCTAAACCTAAACCTATAACCTAAACGTATTCTCAAATCCCTAAACCTAAACCTAAATGTAACCTAAACCTAAAACCTAAACCTATAACCTAAACCTAAACCTAAAACCTAAATGTATTCTTAAATCCTTAAACCTAAACCTAAGACCTAAAACGTGAAACCTAAACCTAAACCTAAAATGTAAATGTATTCTCAAATCCTTAAACCTAAACCTATAACCTACAACATTAACATAAACTTATAACCTACAACATTAACCTAAACCTATACTTATAACCTAAACCTATTCTCAAATCCCAAAACCTATAACCTAAACCTAAAGCTAACCTAAACCTAAACTTATAACCTACACTTATAACCTAAACCTAAACCTATAACCTAAACCTAAACCTAAAACCTAAATGTATTCTCAAATCCCTAAACCTAAACCTACACATAATCCTAATCTCAACTCCCTAACTTAAACCTAAACCTAAACTTAAAAACCCAAACCTAAACCCGATCCTAAACCCGAATCTAAATCCCTAAACCTTTAGCCTAATCCTAAACCTAAACTTAATTCACTTAACTTAAACCTACACCTTAACCCAAACATATAACCCGAACCCGAACCCGAATTCCTAAACCTAAACCTATTCTCAAATCCCTAAACCTATAACCTAAATCTAAACCTAAACTTATAACCTAAACCTATAACCTATAACCTAAACTCAAACCTGAACCTATAACCTTAACCTAAACCTATAACCTAAACTTAAACCTAAACCTTAACCTATAACCAATAACCTAAAACCTAAACCCAAACCTAAACCCGAACCCGATTTCCTAAACCTAAACCTTAAACTATTCTCAATTTCCTAAAGCTATAACCTATAACCTAAACTTAAACCTATAACCTAAACCTATAACCTTAACCTAAACCTAAAACCTAAACCTAAACCTAAATGTATTCTCAAATCCCTAAACCTAAACCTACACCTAATCATAATCTCAACTCCTTAACCTAAACCTAAACTTAAAAACACAAACCTAAACCCGAACCCGAACCCAAACCTAATTTCCTAAACCTAAACCTTGACCCATTCTCAATTCCCTAAACCTTAACCTATAACCTAACCTACACCTAAACCTATAACCTACACTTATAACCTAAACCTAAACCTATAACCTAAACCTGTAACCTTAACCTAAACATAAAACTTAAACCTAAACCTAAAACCTAAATGTATTCTCAAATCCCTAAACCTAAACCTATAACCTACAACATTAACATAAACTTATAACCTAAACCTATAACTTACAACATTAAACTAAACCTATACTTATAACCTAAACCTATTCTCAAATCCCAAAACCTATAACCTAAAACTAAACCTTAACCTAAACCTAAACCTATAACCTAAACCTAAACCTTAACTTATAACCTATAACCTATAACTTATAACCTAAACTCAATTCCTTAAACCTTAACCTATAGCCTAACCTAAACCTAAACCTATAACCTACACTTATAACCTAAACATAAAACCTAAACCTAAACCTAAAATGTAAATGTATTCTCAAATCCCTAAACCTAAACCTATAACCTACAACATTAACATAAACTTATAACCTAAACCTATAACCTACAACATTAACCTAAACCTATTCTCAAATCCCAAAACCTATAACCTAAACATAAACCTATATCCTAAACCTAAACCTATAACCTAAACCTAAACCTATATCCTAAACCTTAACCTATAACCTATAACCTAAACCTATAACCTATAACTTAAACTCAATTCCCTAAACCTTAACCTATAACCTAACCTAAACCTAAACCTATAACCTACACTTATAACCTAAACCTAAACCTATAACCTAAACCTAAATGTATTCTCGAATCCCTACACCTAAACCTACACCTAATCCTAATCTCAACTCCCTGACATAAACTTGAACCTAAACTTGAAAACCCAAACGTAAACTCGATCCTGAACCTAAAATCGATTTCCTAAACTTAAACCTTAACCTAACTCAATTCCCTAAAGTTATAACCTATAACCTAAACCTAAACCTTAACCTAAACCAAAACCTATAACCTTAACCTAAACCAAAACCTATAACCTACACCTTAACCTATAACCAACCTAAACTTATAACTTATAACCTAACCTTAACCTAAACCTAAAACCTAAACCTAAAACCTAAACCTAAACCTAAACCTATAAACCCAAAACCTAAACCTAAACCTAAAACCTAAATGTATTCTCAAATCCCTAAACCCAAACCTACACCTAATCCTAATCTTAACTCCCTAACCTAAACCTAAACCTAAACCTAAACTTGAAAACCCAAACCCGATGCAGAACCTGAACCCGATTGATGTAATCCAATCACATGGCAACAAATAAGAAAATCTTGCTTTGTTGGCAAGCATACTCGAACTCAAGCATCACAATGCATCTATTTCCATCTCCACTATCTCTTATAGCATAGATTATCTGAGATTTGGATTTATGTCATTTTTAAAGTCATGTCCTAACACAATATGATAATATTAATAGACAATGTGGATTTGTCACCAACATTTTCCAAGACCCATATAACTTCTCCTTATAAGAAGTTGGGTAGGGCACATGAAGCTTGAATCCATCAAAGGAGATAAGGATCACCTCTCATATGTTCTCTCTCTTTTCATTTTTTTTTTCCATAGGATTATTTATTTTGTAGTGTCTGCTCAGGTACAACATTTTATCATGTTAATATAATTATAAGTAGCCTAATCTCACCTTTCTAAAAACAACTAATAATAATTTCTACCTGATGATAAATCACTAAATACCATTAGGCTCAACCCAAAAGATAAATCATCACTTTCTTTCTTTCTTTTTCTTTTAACACACACTCACACACCAGAGTCTCTTATGGCCACAATGGGTACTTGAACTCGTGACCTTGTATTAAAACTATTTTGAATCTACCATGAAGGCATGAGTAAGGACCTAGGTGTGTGCACAATCGGCAATGTGTTCACCACACTAAATTTTGTGAGCCCCACCAGGAACTAGGCTATGAATAATTTTTTATATTTTATTTATGATGTTAAACTTATATGTATTTGTGCGTGGATGAATGTGATGTGGATATGACTATTTGTGTTTGGATGGATGTAGTTTATGTTTGGATGAATGTAGTTTATGTTTGGATGGATTTATGTAATTTGGGTTTAGATGGATGTGAATGTGAATATGATGAAATATATTATATAACAGGTGTATACAAGGAAGAATATGATGAAATATAATATGACAAATGTATATCAGGAATTTTGTGCAAGAATATTGGAAAAAAAAGAGATTTTTACCTAATAAATAATTTATAAGACCCGTATCCTAGTCTGCACTGTTCCATTGACTCCCGCGATCCTTCCCATCGAAGTCCAGCAATTCGTGACCTATAATCGATGTTTACATGCTACCCTGAGTCGTATGTTGTAGATTTGAGTCAGCTTAATCCGAGACTTGTACTATTGTGACTGCACTGTCGCTGCGGTTCCAACTCCGCGTCTTGCATACTGATCTGATACCCTGGCAGGGAGATGTGAGCCGGCGTTTATTTCAAAGAAAATGCTGTGCATTTATAATTCTAAGGGAATCTCTACATCATGTCCCATCAATCAATCACTCAAATCAATCAATCAATCACCTCATGTCAAGTACAAGAGCAATTCATGCTTTCTTTCTCCACAAGTAAAGCAAACCCCAAAAGTCAACAAGTCTCTCACCTCACATCCATCACCCATCACTCTCTCTCCTTACAACCACCCATTCTCTCCTCTTTTCCTTCACATTTTCCAAGCAACAAAGACCAAAAGGAAAAAAATGGACGTCCAAGCATCCCAAGTGTGAGAAAAGGTGTTTTGTGTGGCCCACTTCCTCTCCCAAAAACCTTCATCCTAGCCATTCATTTCTCATCTTCTACCATCAAAGTGAGACACAAGGAGATCGGCTTTCCAATGGACTAAGATGATTGAATGGTGGGTGGTTTATAGGCTAGATTTTTCATGTTTTGATGATGGACCAAGTGAGGCCTACCGATTGATGGTATGGATCTCACTTTGGACCCTAGATGTGGCCGATGGCCCACCTTGATTCTCATGATCATTCCATGATTAGGTCATTCTTCATGGACCCCATCATGATTTTATTTTCCTTACATGAAAAGAGGTCATCTAAACCGTCTATTTTGTTTTGATTTGGTGGGCCCACATGTATTGAGACCCCCTTGATGTATGATTAAATGCAAGGGAAGGCTCAGAGTGGCAAAGCCCTCCATCATACGTGTCTATCTCTCTCTCTCTCTCTCTCTCTCTCTCTCTCTCTCTCTCTCTCTCTCTCTCTCTCTCTCTCTCTCTCTCTCTCTCTCTTTATGTGATGATGTAGTTGTGTGGCCTACCCTAATGGACCCCATCATGAAGCATGTTTTTTATCTAAGCCATTTGTAGGTGGGGCCCACTTTATATATGTGTTGTATCCATATCATTCATCATTTGGTGGCCCACATGAGCAGGGCCTACCTCCCATATTTGAAATGGTCAAACCGTCCAGCATCCCTGGACGCTGGATGTTAGTTGAAAACAAAAATATTAGCCTTAGTTCAAAGATATTTAGGTGGGCCACTTGTGTAGGCCCCACCTCGATGCATGAATGTAATCCATGTTGTTCATCCTATTTTTCATATTATTTTAGGCGTTGAGCCAGAAAACGAATCCAATCCGATTTTTTGGAGGGCCATAACATAGAAAATATTAATTTTTGCTGTTAAAAATTAACTAGGACCCACCTTGAGCTAAAACATACCGCATATTGGGCTTGTTTGGTTGGCCTGGAGCCATAAAATGGAATGGCTGGAGTGGATCCACCTGATGCGGGCCCCACATACGAAAAACCACATAAGAATTAATTTTTCAAAAAAAAAAAGCAAGCAACAGCAGCTGACGCTGTTGCTGGTGCAAGGATGGCGCAGCGTCCTCAGCGTTGGGACGGTCGGCTAGGGACCGTGGGTCCCTAAATGTGGGTCCCACCGTGATGTGTGTGGACATCAACACTATGCATTTGGTGGCACCTTTAAGGCAGCGGGTCCCCTTCAAGAATCAGCCGGGTACGTAACTCAGGTGGCCCACATCATAAGGAACAGTGTGATTGAACATTTGCCATTGAAACCCTTCAGGGTGTCACAGGGGTTTTGGATCCATACGAAATTTATTTTTCCTTTTCATCTAGGTCTGTGTGACCTTATTAACAGATTGGATGGTAAGTAAACCTCATTTTGGGCCCTACTTGGGACCCACCTCTGTCATTATTAAGCAGCAGCAGCACGCGATGCACGTGCCCTCCACGGTGTAAACGTACACTGTTCATTAGCTGGTGGGCCACATGCATGGACCCTACCATGATGCATGTGTCGCATCTAAACTGTCCAACCTTTTGGCCAACTCATTTTAAGACTTGAAACAAAATAAGATAGATCTATTTATCAAGTAGACCATACTGCAGAGTGTGGATTGAACGTCTACCATTGAAACTCCTGTGGTCCAGGAGTTTTGGATCATTATGAAATTTATCTTTTTTTCCTCTTAAATCAGGTCTGTGTGACCTTATGATCAGATTGGATGGAAAATATATATTATGGTGGGCGTTAGGAATTTTAATGGTGGAAATCATTATCACCACTTATATTTGGGTGTGACCCATTTGATATACATGGGGCCCATTGGTGTAGTCCATTTGATGTACATATAACCCATGTGATGTGGCCCACTTGCCATATAAGGGTCATTGTAATTTATTCAAGGCCCATGGGTTATAGCCCATTGTAATGTACATAAGGCCCATTAGTGCGGCCCACTTGATGAATATTAGGCCCATGTGATGTATCTAAGGCCTATGGGTCGAGGCCCAATGGGATGTACTTAAGGTCCATTGCAATGCGTGATTCCACCATGGTTTATGTAATGATATTTATAGCGGGCCATACCTTAGGAGCGATGATGGTTTGACGTCCACATTGTAAGGTAATGTTAGTTAAATGTCTGCATTATGACTCTCTCTAGGGCCCATTAATAGGCCCATACTTGTTATGTGTAGGCCGTCTAGGCTCATCTTTGTTGTAAGGATAGTTCACCACCATATAACATGCTTAGTATAACTCTATGATTCATGCCCATACGCATCATATGTATACTTGATATGAGTAGTGACTGATCATAGCATATGTCATTGAGCAGACCATTTACGGGACACCTTATGAGATGGAGTGCCCCACATTATCACACTGTACACGCAGGATTGTTGCATGACTGTATGGTGTGACTCATGCATCTCGCATATGTGTGACTTGATTATTGTATGCCCTAGCGACATCAGGGTCATGGCTCCACAGGTACATCATGGATGGCCGTATCGGATACTGAAAATACTTGGTTCTAGCACTATGAGCACTTAGAAAGTCCTTGGGTGAAAGTCCCAGAACCTTTTTGGTACCAGGAGGTGCTCCAACGTCTAGACCGAGTGGATACACAAGCGCCCGAGTGTCAAATACCAGTAGGCCTCGTCTCCCAATATGTCGTGGTCGATTGGAAGGAGGTGTGGCCTTATTCACCAGAGTAGAGGGCTATAAGCTAGGCTGAGTTTGACCAGCTCATAAATGAGTCCGCTATCGATGAGCCGACTAAGTATTGGCAGACTACTGGTAAGGCAGATAGTGAAGTCTATTCCACTCGCTTGGCTGTGCGGCTAGGGAGGAGGTAGTCAGTGTGGAGTATACTAGACCCTGGTGATATCCTAGAAATGAACTGTAATAATATGTGTACTTGATGAGTACTAGCATGCTTACTTTACATCTCACATATGACATTTGACTTCATAGGCCTCGCATCGCATGGCCTTGGTATAGCCGATGGCATTCATGCCTTGCATCACATAGTTTTAGTACAGCTGATAGCATTCGTGGACTTCCGCATATTTCTGCATTACTCTGATATAGTACATTTGGTGCTTGCCTTGTGCACACACTCACACCACCCTCTAAGCTTTTATAAGCTTATGCATGACCGTTGTGTGCTTGTGGATTGGATCGCAGTAGTACTGAGGCAGGAGCGCACATCAGATTATTTTAGAGTTTTTGATCACCCTGTATTTCCCTTTCTGCATTATACTTAGAGTTTTTGATATAGTGGATATGTGGTAATGTTGTTTTGTGACTTGGTTATACTTATGGTTATGCTCCATTACAAAAAAAAAAATTATACTAAAAATCCTCCTTATAGGATCCTAGGATCGAAATCTGGCATGTGAGTACCGGGATCCGACAATAGGGCACTACGGAGGTTATTGGCGCCAGATTCGACGACTGGAAATTTTCTAAACCTATTTTTTGAGTTTGAGGCTTGACAGAAGTTGGTATCAGAGTATAACTTGAGATTACTTGAGGATCACATCACATATCTACTATGAACTTAAAATGAATAGGTTCCGAGTCCGAATAACCTAACAATTTTTAGACATAGACCCTTAACATTTATGCCTTTGAGAATTCTCAAGGCTGATAGGCCCTTGTTCCTTCTTATAGGACATTATGCCTAGAAGAGCGACCCGAGCGAATCTCGCTCCACCACCTGTGACTCCCACTCTACCACCTGTGACTCCCGCTCCACCACCGGATATTCCTACTTTTCAGCCTGAGGATGCCACTCCTCTACCTGAGACCGATGCGCATCCGACCGTACCTATGAGTGCCGCTTAGTTGCAGCATATGTTACAAACAATGATCGCTATTCTTCAGAGGTAGAGTAGGCGTCTCACTATTACGCTAGCCGAAGCCGAGCAGGACCGTGCAAGTGCCCTTCTCAAGGACTTCTGACAACATGATCCTTCACATTTTTGGGGCGAGCCAGACCCTATTGCAGCAAAGATATGGTACTCCGAGGTGGAGAAGATATTTGACACTATGAAATGTATGACCCAATAGCGAGTCTCATTAGCTGTATTTCTTCTCCAGGGTGAGGGTCAGCATTAGTGAGCATCTGTTGCCCAATCGGTAGTGGTCGATTTCGTGTGGTCCTGGGAGGACTTTGTAGACCGGTTCAACCAGAAGTTCTTTTCAGAGCATGTGCGACAACAGCGCGCACTAGAATTTGAGACTCTGGTCTAGGGAGACATGACTGTGTCCCAGTATAAGGCACTTACGTCCTACCCTCAGGAGCCATGTGATTGGACACATGCTTCCGACATTTGATCAGATTGTAGAGAGGGCCAAGATGTACGAGTCAGATTAGGCCGGCTTACAAAGAGCCCGTGACCAAAGGGGAGATCAGAAGAGGAAGGCGCCCTCTGGTAGTTCCCACCAGGAGCGTTGTTCACAGCAGTGGCGCACGACCCGCCTAGCATTCCAAGCACTAGTAGCACCTCTAGCACCACCTTCGGGCCGTTCACAAGTACCTACTTTGGATGCAGTAGGACAGGACATCGTGTGCACAAGTGTCCCCATCCACAGCAGCAGCATCCGAGGGCACCGTATCAGCCTCCACAATAGCCCCCACAGCAGCAGCAGTGACTGCAAACCAACCTCCGAGACCTCCCCCGCAGCAGCATAGACCTCAGAGGGGACATGTACTTCCCTAGTAGGCTCAAGAAAGATTTTATACCACTCAGCAGGACCCTCAGTGATCAAGAGCAGTCATCGACGATTCATGTGACTTGGCCCCTACACCGTCTTGCTAGATTACTCATGAATGATGCGTCTTAGGAGTAAGAGCTTGAGATTCGTGGGCGTAATCTCCATCTATTATGTGTTTGATGATATGTTGTGTTTTGATTATATATGATGTTATGTTCCACATTCTCTTATGAGTTATACTTAGTGCGATGGTAGTATAAATTTTGAGGATAAAATTTTTATTAGCTGGGGAGAGCTATAAGACCCATAAACTAGTCTGTATTGTTCCGTCAACTCCCACGATCCTCCCGTCGAAGTCTGGCAATCCGCAACCTATAATCGATATTTGCACGCGACCCTAAGTCTTATCCTGTAGATTTGAGTTAGCTTAATCCGAAACTTGTACCATTCCGACCGCACAGTCACCGCGGTTCCAAGCCACGTCTTGTATTCCGATACGATACCCTACCAGGGAGATGTGGTCCAGCTTTTATTTCGAAGAAAATACTGCGCGTTTGCAATCCCAAGATAATCTCTACATCATGACCCATCAATCAATCACTCAAATCAATCAATCAATCACCTCATGTCAAGTACAAGCGCAACCCATGCTTTCTTTCTCCACAAGTCAAGCAAACCTCAAAAGTCAACAAGTCTCTCACCTCACCCATCACTCACCTCACATCCATCACCCATCACTCTCTCTCCTTACAACCACCCATTCTCTCTCTTTCCCTTCACATTTTCTAACCCTTCACATTTTCCAAGCAACAAAGACCAAAAGGAAAAAATGGACGTCCAAGCATCCCAAGTGTGAGAAAATGTGTTTTGTGTGGCCCACTTCCTCTCCCAAAAACCTTCATCCTAGCCATTCATTTCTCATCTTCCACCATCAAAGTGAGACACAAGGAGATTGGCTTTCCAACGAACCAAGAAGAATGAACAGTGGGTAGTTTATAGGCTAGATTTTTCATGTTTTGATGATGGACCAAGTGCGGCCTACCGATTGATGGTATGGATCTCAATTTAGACCCTAAATATGGCTGATGCCCCACCTTGAATCTCATGATCATTCCATGATAGGGTTATTTTCCATAGACCCCATCATGATGTTTATTTTCCTTGCATGAAAAGAGGTCATCTAGACTGTCCATTTTAGGTGGAGAAGGAATCTCCATCGTTAATCTTTGATTTGGTGGGCCCACATGTATTGGGACCCACTTGATGTATGATTGAATGCAAGGGAGGGCTCATAGTGGTGGAGCCCTCCATCACATGTGTTTATTTCTGTCTTTCTCTCTCTCTTTTTCTTTTTATGTGATGATGTAGTTGTGTGGCCTACCCGGATGGACCCCACCATAATGCATGTATTTTATCCAAGCCATTTGTAAGTGAGGCCCACTTTATATATGTGTTGTATACATATCATTCATCATTTGGTGGCCCACATGAGTAGGGCCCACCTCCCATATTTGGAATGCAAAAATCATCCAATGTCCCTGGACACTGGACGTTAGTTGAAAACGCAAATATTAGCATTGGTTCAAAGATATTTGGGTGAGCCACTTATGTAGGCCCCACCTCGATGCATGAATGTAATCCATGCTGTTCATCCTATTTTTCAGATTATTTTAGGCGTCGAGCCAGAAAATGAACCCAATTCAATTTTCTGGGGGGCCATAACATAGAAAAATATTGATTTTTACCGTTAAAAATTGACTAGGACCCACCTTGAGCCAAAACATACCGCATATTAGGCTTATTTGGTCGGTCTAGAGCCATAAATGCAATGGCTGGAGTGGATCGACCTGATGCAGGCCTCACATACAAAAAACCACACAAAAATTGATTTTTCAAAAAAAAATAAGCAAGTAACAACAGCTAACGCTACTGCTGGTGCAAGGACGGCACAGCGTCCTCCGCGTTGGGACAGTCGGCCAAGGACCATGGGTCCCCAAACGTAGGCCCCACCGTGATGTGTGTGGACATCAACACCATGCATTTAGTGGCCCCTTTAGGGCAGCGTGTCCCCTCCAAGAATCAACCAAGTGCGTGACTCAGGTAGCTCACATCATAGGGAACAGCGTGATTGAACATTTGCCATTGAAACCCTTTTGGGTATCACAGGGGTTTTGGATCCATATGAAATTTGTTTTTCCTTTTCATCCAGGTTTATGTGACCTTATTAACAGATTGGATGGTAAGTAAACCTCATGGTGGGCCCTACGTGGGATGCACCTCTGTCATTGTTAAGCAACAGCCACTGCAATCTGCTGCTGCACTTGTAGCAGCAGCACGCGATGCACGTGCCCTCCACGATGTAAACGTACACCGTTCATTAGTTGGTGGGCCAAATGCATGGACCCTACCATGATGCATGTGTCGGATCTAAACCGTCCAACCTTTTGGCCAACTCATTTTAAGACTTAAAACAAAATAAGACAGATCTATTTATCAAGTGGACGACACTGCAGAGTGTGGATTGAACGTCTACCATTGAAACTCCTGTGGTCCAGGAGTTTTGGATCGTTATGAAATTTATCTTTTTTTTCCTCTTAAATCAGGTCTGTGTGACCTTATGATCAAATTAGATGGGAAATATATATTATGGTGGGCCTTAGGAATTTTAATGGTGGAAATCATTATCACCACTTATATTTGGGTGTGACCCATTTGATATACATGGGGCCCATTGGTGTAGTCCATTTGATGTACATATAGCCCATGTGATGTGGCCCACTTGCCATATGAGGGCCATTATGTTGTATTCAAGGCCCATGGGTTACAGCCCATTGTAATGTACATAAGGCACATTGGTGAGACCCACTTGATGAATATAAGGCCCATGTGATGCGGCCCATGTGATGTATCTAAGGCCCATGGGTCAAGGCCCAACAGGATGTACTTAAGGTCCATTGCAATGTGTGATTCCACCATGGTTTATGTAATGATATTTATGGCGGGCCATGCCTTGGGAGCAATGATGGTTTGACGTCCACATTCTAAGGATAATGTTGGTTAAATGTCTACATTATGACTCTCTCTAGAGCCCATTAATAGGCCCATACTTGTTATGTGTAGGCCGTCTAGGCCTATCTTTGTTGTGAGGATAGTTCACCACCATATAACATGCTTAGTATAACTCCATGATTCATGCCCATACGCATCATATGTATGCTTGATATGAGTAGTGATTGATCATGGCATATGTCATTGGGCAGACCATTTACGGGACTCCTTATGAGACGGAGTGCCCCACATTATCGCGCTGTATGCGCAAGATTGCTGCATCATGCATCTCGCATATGTGTAACTTGATCATTGTATGCCCTAGCGACATCAGGGTTGTGGCTCCATAGGAACATCATGGATAGCCGTATCGGATACTGAAAATACTTGGTTCTAGCACTGTGGGCACTTAAGATGTCCTTAGGTGAAAGTCTCAGAACCTTTTTGGTAATAGGAGGTGCTCCAACGTTTAGATCGAGTGGATACACGAGCGCCCAAGTGTCGAATACCAGTAGGTCATGTCTCCCACTATGCCGTGGTCAATTGGAAGGAGTTGTGGCCTTATTCGCCCGAGTGACGGGGCTATAAGCTAGGCTGAGTTTGACCAGCTTGCAAATGAGTCCGCTATCGACGAGCCGGGTAGGTATTGACAAACTACTAGTAAGGCGGATAGTGAGGTCTATTCCGCTCACTAGGCTGTACGGCTAGGGAGGCGGCAGTCAGTGTGAAGTGTACTAGACCCCGGTGATATCTCAGAGAGGAACTGTACTGATATGTGTACTTGGTGAGTACTGGCATGCTTGTTTTGCATCTTGTATATGACATTTGAATACATAGGCCTCACATCGCATGGCCTTGGTATGGCCGATAACATTCATGCCTTGCATCACATAGCTTTGGTACAGTTGATTGCATTCATGGACTTACCGCATATTTCTGCAATACTCTGATATTGTACACTTGGCGCTTGCCTTGCATACACACTTACACCACCCTCTAATCTTTTATAAGCTTGTGCACGACCGTTGCGTATAAGTGGCATTGGATTGTAGCAGCACTGAGGCAGGAGCGCACATCAGATTATTTTGGAGTTTTTTATCACCCTGTATTTCCCTTTCCACATTGTACTTAAAGTTTTTAATATAGTGGATATGTGGTGATGTTGTTTTATGACTTGGTTCTGCTTGTGGTTATGCTCCATTACAAAAAAAAAAAAATAATAATCATACTGAAAATCTTCCTTTTAGGATCTCAGGATTAGAATCTAGCATGTGTGCCGGGATCCGAGAATGGGGCACTATGGAGGCTGTCTGCGCTGAATACAGTGATTAAAAATTTTGTGAGCACATTTTTCGAGTTTGGGGCATGACATATTTCGTAGGTAAAAGTCTCATCCATGTTTTTTACCTACGAAACTTTTTGTAGGTAAAAGTCTCAGCCACGTTTTTACCTACGAAACTTTTCGTAAGGAAAAGTTTTGTAAATATTTTTACCTATGAAAAAAATCGTCGATAAAAGTTTTACGCTTATTTTTACCGAATTTGTAAATATTTTCTCCTACGAAGAGTTTCATAGGTAAAAGTATCGTGAAATATTTTTACCTATGAAAACCATCGTCGGTAAAAGTTCAGTAAATATTTTTACCTACGAAAATTTTCATAGGTAAAAGTATTGTGAAATATTTTTACCTATGAAACAAATCGTTGGTAAAAGTTTTTTATTTATTTTTTATCGATGAAGAAAGTCGTTGGTAAAAGTTTTGTAAATATTTTTACCTACAAAAAAATTCGTCGGTAAAAGTTTTGCAAATATTTTTACCTACAAAAAAATTGTCGATAAAAGTTTTTACTTAAGTCTTAACTTTACCGACGAAAAAAAATTTCGTCGGTAAAAGCCTTTACTGTCAATCTTTTACTGACGAATTTATCGATGAAAATTTTCGTCGGTAAAATGTTTTACCTATGAAAAAAGTGGATTTAGTGATGAAATTTTTCATCAATAAAAGTGAGTTTTCTTGTAGTGTATCTTGTATATACATCTATGTGTTACACTTGTATATCTTCTCATGCTTATGGATCACTTATGGATTGCTTGTGGAATTTGAACTACTACATTTATTAGTGGGGGACCCCACTTATATATGTGTATCCAGACTTGGTATGTAATGGACCCTCGACCTAGTGGTTACTTTGAATGATGTGAATATTTATGTGGGCTTACCATCCATGGATCGTTTTTCTTACATGGCTTTTGGGGATGATCTTTTTATCTCATCAATTTAATATTTTTCATATGTTTCTTTGATTTGATATTTGCCCTATATGGCTTCGATTTGATATTTTCTTCGACTTGATATTTACCCTATGTGGCTTCGACTTGATATGTGCCCCGAATGGCTTGATGGGATTATTTTTATATAACTATGCAATTGTAAGTTCCACTTGTTGAATTATGATTGGTCACTAGTCGATGAGGCTACCATTAAACATGCTAATGTTGGAGTCTCATGAGCCGAGGATGGTGATATGGGACACTATGCCCGAGTTGTCGGCTTATGCTGGGTGATGAGCTCCTGTAGTGACCTTTAAGCTTTCTTAAATTGGCTGGTTGTGATTGAAATAGTAGCAGTTGGGCTAATCATGGAAACATAGTAATATGGATGATGATAGATGGCTAATTCTGGATGTTGTAGCACGTGCCCTTAGCATGGTATCATTTCACTAACTCCTGGATCATCGACTATCAACCCACGTACTTGGTCACTATGTTTGTACGTGATGTACACACGTGATATACACACGTGATGCGCTTCACTGGTGACCGGCTATATGCATGGGCTTAGCCCAAATTTCAACTAGATGAGTATCCCCAAGTCGATGTGCACTCATGCATCCATGCATTTAAATAAGACTGTATCTTGTAATGTTTTTAATACCTTATTTTTGAAAAAAAAAACTATACTTGACTAATGTGGCGATGTATAATCTTGAGAGGAATTCACACTGAGCTGGCCACTCATTCATTAAATATATAACCCTATAGGTAGCACAGGTAGCTTAAATGATATTCATGATCAGATTGATGAGGAGTAGGGTATAATTGTTAGGGATGCATGGTTGTATCTGCTAAGAGAAGCTGCGCGATCTTGCAGCTCAAGTTTATATGCATTTTATTATTTCTCATGTGTTAAATTGTGTATTTCTTATATTTATTAGCATGGAGACATTGGTTTATATAAGCCATTTGGGCAGCCGCTCATAAATTCTGAACATATATGCAATTTCCTTTATGATTGAATTGTTAACCTTTCGCTAAGCTGCTAACTCAGAGAAAGGAAAATAAAATATATACCTGAAATTTGGCTATCTTTAAAGGTTAGCACTCGAGTTTTTAGAGAACGAGTCATACACTCGGGTTTCGAAAACCAGTATGTTACATATACCGATCATGGAATTTCCTCAATGGTACAATGTGGGAACGACCGATAAGGAACAATGTCCTTTGACAGGGTATCGCTCAGTCAGATTACTTTTGAAATTGCCTGCACAATACTGTCTGGATTCTTCTTGATGGATATTCCAGTTGGTCAACCAAACTTGTTCCTTTCGATGAACTGAATTGGTCTTACTTCTTCCCCATAATAATAAGCTTCATTGGCGTTCGAAGTAGCCATGAAGGGTTTATTATCGACCAAGACTAGTTCAACCTTATCTCGGTTCTAGAAGATAACAAACTGATGTAGGGAGGATGGGTTGCATGCAAATGAATGAATACAGTCTTTGCCCAGCAAAGCGTTATAGCTGGACAAAGTATCAACCATGAAAAATGGTGCTAATACTGTTTTGGTCTCAACCGTCAAATTGACCAATAAGATGTCATGAGTATTCATAACATGACCAGCAAATTTACTAACGGTCACCTCTGATGGAATCAAATCAGCTAATGTCTTCCTCAATTTTGACATCATTCTCAATGGAAAAATGTTGACGTAGCCCTATTTTAGACCAAGATTCTAGTGACGGCATCCTTCGAGATGAGCAAATATGTACAACAGCTTAAGATGCTACATCATGCATTAGTAGGTCTCTCTACGAATACCCTTTCAGACATAGTCCCCGACTCTACTGTGATGGTGTTAACATAAGATGTTTCATCCTTCTCGAGTTCATTTCCAGCATCTTCTTCAAAAGAAAAAGAAGCATGTTGTATTATGATTGGAAGGGTATATTCTTCCACGTCACCTGCCATTCTATTTGGCTGGGTTGGCCTGGCCTGAAAACTGAAAGGCAACGTGAAAACCACGTTGCAACGGAACACGACTAGTGGCAATGTCCCAAACACAATTCTTTCATTCAAACATTGGTCCCCCAATATCCCTGCTTCCATACCAAGGTCTTTTACCTGATCAACGCTTTCATCAATCGTAAGGCCAATTGGGACATTTTCTTATGAGATAATTTACAGCTCTTCAACGGTCGATGTTAGTTCATTACCTAACCATTCATCTGTTGGGAAGCACTCATCACTGAGGTAGTCTGAAAAGTTACCACAACTGTCTTCCTCCTTAGGACTTGTCAAGTGATTAGGTTGGCCGACCATATTGGAATCCTGGTTTTGTAACACATGAGACAACACTTCCCCCACCATATTTATAGCCACTAGACCTTCGGACACAAGAATCCTCAAGAAGGGCCCGGGTTGAGTTACCTCCGTCCGAGGTAGATTTACAACTTCTTCTTACTCTCCTCTTATTATGGCCCGACGCCTTTTCCATCGATGCTTTTAAGTTTGGGTGAGTGCTTTTAGCGTCACTAAAAATTTTGGATGCATAACCCGTTTCCATATTCCTTCATGGATTGCTGGTAGTTTAACCATTCTTCGGCTCGATCCCTCAGCTCACTGGTAGCAATTAGGAACCACTCATTATGGCTGATGTTGGTCGCTCTCCCTAACTTGCCTAAGGGTAACATGATAGCCCCGCCACTTCAATTCAGGAGGATCTCCCCATCCAGGAACAGTTCTTCTAGCACATCAGTCACATAGTTGTGAACCTAGCCCATCTTGTCGAATAGTGCTCAGCCGACTAGCATTCGGATGAATAGAACAACATTTCCTCTATACTAGTCATCCTGGTATCCCTCCTTGACTAATCGGATCAAGATCGACCCTTATCCATGGCCAGTTTCTCAAATTCTCCATGACCATATTGACCTCAAGGTTAGGTGGGAATGGATCTGTATCGATCAGCATATCTTCTTCATCCTTTTCTAGAAACTTCAACAATCCATGGTCAATATTATGTTGAATGACATTCCTAAATACAACACATTTATTAGTTGAATGAGACTGAGTTACATGCCACTTGCACTATTCGGTCTTTTGCAATTCGTTAGCCAAGGGTATCTTATGATTCATAAGAATTTTGATAAATTTCCCAGCTAGCATAATTTCAAATATTTCATTGGTTCTCATGATGTCAAAGGTGTAGACCTTTTGAGCTTTCTATGCAATGGATGCAATCAATTCTACTTTGACCAATGCCGAACATACAAGTGGTTTCTTAGCCACCACTTCGGCAATTGCAACTCCGTAATTTGGATCGTGGTAATACATCCCTAATGACAAGTTCTTTTTCCTTGTTCCTTCTTGCAAAAGCTCTTCATACCTAGAGACCTTCTTGGTCAGGTCATATAAATCTATGAAGTTTGTACCCGTGAACTTCTTATGAAGTTTGTATTTGAGCCCATCTTGTACTAACTGCACAAATTCAGCCTCGACCATAGCGATCTTACAATGGCTCTTCGCCCTTTTGAAATGAGTTATATAACTTTCACATGTCTCTCTTGGTAGTTGTCAAAGGCGAGCAAGATCGGCCATAGTTATTTCTTTATTCTTAGAAAAGAACTAAGCAGGAAACTTTTCTTCCATCTCTTGCTAAGTGCGCACCGAATCTGGCAATAAGTTCGAATACCACATGAAGGTCGCGGCTGTTAGCAAATGACCAAACAATTACAATTTATGATAGTCATTATTTTTCTAATTCCCCGCATTGCAATCGGCCAATATATTTGATAGTCGACTAACCGAAATTGCCTAAAAATAAGGCAAAATCTGGTCGATAGTTTCTTAGCAATGGATGTTGTCGATCTATCCATTCGAGATATGGCTTATGATACACTGGGATAGTACTGTGGCCGAGTACTTGACCAATAACTTCTTAGAAAATTTGTATAATCTGGTCCTGATGCATTCAATGAGGTTCAACAATTGGTGGTGGATTAGGGCCGAATATTCTTAGAATAAAAGATTCCTAGGAGATTTCTGAGGTTTAAATCATCCTGGCAATCCTTGATTCTAATTTCCAGGTATAAAGTTTCTAACCTCTCGCTTCAGTCATCTAAGTTCCACAGGAGGCGAAACATTTCGCATCTCTTAAATTGGGACCGATGGTGGATTCCTTTATGTAGGTGGCATGGATGGCCTCAATCTGGTTGGCCATATACGGTTAGTATTTTTAGTTTGAATACGAAAATGCTCTATTTGGGCCCTTTAATATTCTTGTACATGCCGAATATTTAGTTGTACATCTCAAAGTACGACCATTATATCGTCTAGAGGAACAGTCCAAGAGGTCGATGCTCCCTCCTAATCCCCAGTACCAGGTGTTAAACTATTGTTTAGATTCAATGCTTCAAGGGGCACTTGAACTGACACGTCCTCGACTAGAGGAAATGCAGTTGGCATAGAGGGATACATTCCAGCAATCTGAGTACTTCTTCTATTCATGGTTGGCAGTATTATGCTGATAAATTAGAGACAAGGTCCCACCCGGCATGTTTAAAACTGTTCGCGGTTGGTTTGGTTTTCAACTATTAGAATGGGGGCGTGTTAGAATTGAAATTGTGGCTCAATTTAAAATGAACAACTATGACATTAAGACCAAGATAGGCAAACACATAGTGTATGACCGAGATCTAATAAGATTAGTCGCCTATTTAACCACTCACTCAATGTGTAAACAAGATCAGATGATTTTCAGAGGGTGTGGTTCATCCTCTTATGATGGGTTACACCTTTTCCTTCCATACAAAAGGACTTTTCAATACATATAAAGTAAAATGAGAAAGGGATTCTTATAGTCGGTCGTGAGGTACAGCTGCGAAACACCTTTTTGTGTGAAGAAATGAATCCAGCGTGCAAGCGTAGACTCAAATTACAGCTAAAATTACTAACTACTTGATTAACGTTATAGATTACACTACGAAATGTAAATAGCAAGATGAAAGTAATAGATTACATTAAGACATGTAATTTTCTTGATAAAAAAATGTAATTTTCTTGATAGTGAAAAGTAAAGGATTACGCTATGCAATGTAAATTGATTGGTAATTGAAAGGATAATTGAAAGATAATGTTTGGTTTGTTTATGTTGGTATGAGACAAACTCTTCCTGCGAAATTCATTTGTTATTTATAGCTTTGATCTGGCCATTTAGATCCTTCCCACGTTCTGACAGTTGCTATAACCATTCACCACTAGTTAACTTCCTCTATTTCTTCTTCTGTCATATGTGTTGTAACTGTTCCTTCACAATTACTCTTCCATCGGCCGCATAAACAATGATGTAGCATTGTTTGATACATTCCAGTTGTTATTACTAAGAAATCTTCTTCGTACATCCCCACAAATCTTCAAATACACAATGCAGATTTGTACAAATTATACACAACCTATTCCGATTGGTTCTCATGAGGAATGGTCATAATGGGGATGAATGCAAATATGTGAAAATTAGTTGATTACTCAACCATTAATTCTTACTATGATTAGGTGATTTCAGAAGGGGTAAGAGGATTAGTCCTCTAGATTGGGATTTTTTTACCTTGGAACCAAGGACTTTTGTTTTAACAGTGATAGTGTATCAAGTTTATCATTAAAGTAATAAGGATTGGACATACATGACTGTCAATGTTTCAAGTATCGACTCGATAATCATGGGGATTCAACAATGAGGTCATGGATAGTTAACCTATTCACAATACGTACTACAGTGATACACTAGACAATAGCAAAACTAAATTGGATTGTATATTCAAACATGTTGCAGCATGACTTAACAAAAGTCGAGGGACCAAACTAAGATGCTAAATTAATAAACATCCATGGAGGACAAAAGATATGAGCAACATTGAGCTGTAGAGAGATTGATTGCTTATGGCGAGGGTCTGAAGCTTTTCTTTATATGTTGCTTTTATAGACTTGGAAAGGAAGTGGCCGCGCACAAGTCTTGTGGTTTCTATGTGAATCTTTCAATTACGCAGTGATTGTATTCTGTTATGATTTGGAATCCTTGTTATGCAATGTCATCGTATGTGATTTTCTTCTAATTTTGGATGGCTTTTCAAAATTCACTTCTAATTCCTTATTGACTTTAATAAATTGTCAGACATCTCTAAGGAAATTTTTATTTTTGGATTAATCCAAGATGCCCCATGTCATGTGTATGTTGAATTATGAAGAATCCAACATTAACAGTTCTTGCGAAACATCCTTAGCACAGTAAGGGTCACACATGTGTGGCATATGTCGATCACATGCCTTGCGAATGATGACCGCCTTTTCAAGTGTAAACGTGTGCACAGCTCTGAGTGTGGCTCCTTTTAGCATGTTACGTGTCGCTTAGAGATAAGCATGCGTAACCTTTCTTGGCATGAGTATGTTTCACTCATGTCATTCATGCGAGTGTGTTGACGCATGGTGGATTCTCATTGGTCAACATGGATTACGCCAAGTCAGGGTAAACAATGCCCCCACGTCTCCTTACATTCGGAGAATGTGAAGTGACGTTGCGTTATCTTAGCTTTTAGTGGAATTTGGCAGGTGACATGTGGTGGCACAAGGTTTATGCTTGGTTGTCATGCGCAATCTCTGGCATCTGAAATCGCCTATCATTAATGGCCGGTGAGGGTTTCGACAGCATGACCTTCTATGAGATAGGATTTATAGCTTGATCTTCCTCTTTCATTCTCTCTCTCTCTCTCTCTCACTTTCTCTCTCTCTCTCTCATTCTAGCCTTCCTATGATGTCTTCCCCTCTTCCAACAACTCATGGGATGTTGAAGAGTTTGAAGAGTGGTCCTTTGTACAGGTGGTGACAAAAACTCAAAGACTTAGCCACTATTTTATAGAAAAAATGAAGGATCCCCTTTTTTGCAAGGACAATTGGCCAGAGATCAGTTAGCTTTTTCTTCTCTTTTTTCTTGTAATTTCTGCATATCTTATTGTAAGAAAAGAAATTTTATAAAAATAAATATCTTTGTAAGGCCAATTTTAACGAATGGAGCCCCTCTTTTATACATGTCTTGCCTTTCTTCTATTTTTATTCTTCAGCTTGCTCCTTGGCCACTTTGGTTGGCCTCTGGATGGATTTCCACTGAGTAGGCACATACTTCTTTAAATAAAGGTCATTAATAGAATTTTTTTACTTTCATGGTTGTCTAGGTCTTACAACAAATAGGTTACAACATCCCAAAAATCAACTCCCATGCACATCTCACCGGATTCGAGTTCCGTGGTGTTAAATAATGTACTCAAGGTATAACCATATGTACTTGTCATACATTACATGCATTCACATTCATGAAGGTAGCTAGTCATGAGAATAAAACCAACTAACTATAATTCTTATTTCATTTAATCATAAAAGTTTAATTATCATTTAATATTCACTCAGGTGGGAGCTTATTATAATAATCTAAATTCGTAGCATGAAATGTAAATAAAACTAAACTAAAATGAAAGCATCAGTAATGTAATCTCTTGTCACTCATAAGAGTCTTCCGCATAAAAATCATCACTCACATCTTCAACTTGTGCATCACTTGTGTCATCTATATAGTTGGAGAGGGTGTTGGCCCTACTCATAATAATGGTTATCCTTCAAGATTTACAACAATTCAAGTAATTCATCACAGTGAGACAATATAAAGGTTCTGATACATCTTGTTTTCTACTACTATAAGTGGTATTAATATGCGCAACTAATCTACATGAACGCATGCATAGCATAGTTTGTGTGGCTCATCATACATAATGACCACTACATTGTGGAATATAATTCATAAAAAATTGGCTCGCTCCGCATCCTATAACTACACAAATTCATAAACTAATTGCAATACCTAATCCCAGGAAATGATTACCACACTTAGCAAAATTACATACATCGATGTGTGCACCACTAACTAACCCAAGAATTTACGGGTCAACTAAAATGGTTACTACCCGGAGCTCATTACGTCCATGGTATATATACAAGTCACTAGTTGTAAGTCTTTCAATACATCACTCGCAGCAATAGAGAATTAACTCAAACCATGAGAGTTTTGGAAATCCAAGACACATGCCTAGGCCATAAAATAAGAAATATAGCACAATGCTAACCCAACAAGAGAAAAAAGAGTAGCAATAGACTAACTCAATGAAAAGAAGAGTAGAAATAGGCTAACTTAACAAAAATAAGGGAGATGATCAAAAGTCAAGTCAATACATAGTGGAAACACGCGTCACTCTCAAAATCGGTAAAGGGTAAGGCTTGCATCTATCACTCCTCATAAATTTATAAAAAGTCTAGTGATATTTTCATTAACTAATTAATATAAAATTATAATAAAATAAACTCCAATAGGGTAGAAAATAGTTCATATACTTCAAAGGGTATCAATGAGCACAATAATTTGATTTCGAGTCAGACAAGTCACCAGGTAGGTCCAAAATACTCCAAAAGTGGGTTACACTGCCATAAGGTTTAAAATACAGATTTTAGGTCAAATTAATCTCAATAAAATAATAATATTTTCTGACATAACCATCCAGTCCATTAGATGTAAAACTATGCACCATTTGGAACCCAAACCCATGTAGTTTCATGATTTAAGGCATAGTTTTGTGATCCAACTCACAAAATATGTCTAACATGATTAAAATTATATCTTAAATATAATTTCCACATGAATAAATAATTCATAACAATCCACCGACTTATTAGCATGAAAATCACTGTCAAAATCAAACTATGCGCAATTTTAAGGTGAAAATGAGAAAAAGTATATATAAATTCAACTTAAATTGGTTATAAACTTAAAGGAATCCTTCACCTTAGATTTTATATCACTCTAGGGAGGATCCAAGTAGGTAAAATAATAATATAAAACAAAAATTTAGATTTTGAATGGTTTAGATTTCACATGTACGGCGTGGATCGAAACTAAAACTTTGATTGGGTTATTTATAAAATATAAAAAAAAAACACCTAAGTTAATTAAATTGAGGTTGAATTACCTTAAGATCAATGGAGGATGATGAGGAAGAAGAAGATGAAAAACACCTTGAAGGGGGACGCCCCTTGCCTACTTAAATTAATTTACCAATTTAAACTAAAAAAGGTAATTAACACTTAGGTTTCCAAACCATAGTGGGTCCATTCACATGGACTATAAGAGATGTTATAATTAAGCAACTAATCTATAGAGATAGTGAGCTTGTGTATGTTCTTATAAGTTAAGTGCCTAGCATATAATTCAATTCAAGCATTCAAATAATTTAATGAATAAAACACATGTGCAAGAATAAAATTATACTCAAATGACAATCACAAACACAAGCATGTATAGTAGTTCAATTATCCTACTCCAATCTTGGCAAATGCATTATCTTCAAGTGTACTAGTATTTAATGTCGGAGGTTTTCGATATGTTCACTACTAACCTTTACAATCCTACAAAAGAACCTAAATGTACACTCTCATCGAAACCTCCCCTGAAGACTTAGTTTTTTATCGATTAACCAGCAACCTCGGTCCTAATCCAAGGACCTATGTTTACTTCAGCTAGAGGCTCCCACAAAGACTAACATGTACACACTCACGTCCGGTGAATTCGGCCCTACGTAAGAACATATTCAAATTTGGGTCACAAACTCTGACACTCAATCCTACATAAGGAAAGAGTGTATGGACGCACACTTAACAACTTACTTGTAGGATTAAGCCCCTTTGTGGTGTGTTGCTTAAGATGCTTCTTCAATGCTCTCCCATCCATGAATTGGCTTCTCAATTGCTACCCCGATCATTGATGTCGATGCTTCAACTCCTACGATCAACCGACTTGCATATGATGCCCTGATGAGGTAACCAAGGTGGAGAGAGGATAGTATAATCTCATACAACTAATGAAAAGTTGAAATCCTAGAGGATTCACCTTGTTGAACACTCTAGAGGTTGATAGACATTAGGATTTACTAATACAATTAATTTCTAAACTCTAGAGATAGTTTGGAATCATGTTCTTCTTGTAGAGGGGCTTAGAATGCTAATTAGAGTGAAGAATCAATAAAAAGAGAGCATGAATCTCATTAAGATAGATTTTAAGAGATTTAGTAGAGCTTGATATTCACTAGGGTTTCTAAAATGTCAAAATCCATCATTTATACAAGGATCCAAATGCAATATTTATAAAGAAAAAGCTCCAATGGATTTCTAACGGCTAGCCTTGATCGATCAACTGAGGGTTATCGATCGATCGAGCTCTGCCAGAATAGTCTAGTGAACTCGCTGAACGTTTTGGGTAATGTTCGATCGATCGAGCCCGATCAATCAAGATTAATTGAGAAAGTGCTCGATCGCTCAATATTAATCGAGAAAGTTCTTAATCGCTTGATCTATCAATCGAATTCACATATGAGTTGGTTGGTTTGTGAAATCTATTTTCAAGCAACTTGGGACCTCTATAGCCAATTTAAGCATGTTTTAAGTGAACTTCTAAGGCTATATGATGATCAAACAAAGTTTTCCTATTAATGTTAGGATCATCTGTATGTTAAGGTTATTTTAGGATAAGTTTAGGGTCACCAAGGCACCTCAATATACATGTTCTTCATATCCTTGATGCTCCAAGTCTTTATGTGTCTTTTATCTTCAGCTTCCTAGGGCTCAACCAACATACTGACATATAAACGTGTGTGATTGACAAACAAGTACATAATTAAGTGCACTAATAGAATGTCTAACCATTTCCTCGTATAGATTAAGGCTAGAGTGTTCCCTTTGCGTGATGGAATCTTGGAGTAAGCGTGGCCCACTTACTTGTTGTGTTCGAGATCTAAAACTTTTTCGATCCTTTTCCAATGTGTATTTTTGTGTAACTGTGGGACCATCCTAATTCCACTTTTCAACCAAGGGTTATCTCCCCTTTTTATGTAGATGGCCCACTAAAGTTGTAATGGGTAAGTGTAACACCCTGAACTTTTCATTACCCAAGTATTGAAAGTTCTCGAGTGTCACCATGAAGTTAAACTTAGTATGGACATGTGTACGATACTAATTTAGCTATCCTAACCTTACATTTATTCTCCAACATGAATCTGACCATTGAGAATGATCTTCATCCATAGATCAAGCCATCCAACAGTTGATTTTAAGACAAGATCATCATATGTCCAAGTATTCCCACTTGTCCATCAAAACCAACCGTTCAGTCAACTAACCACTGATAGTTAAAGATATCTGACTGTCCACTTTGAGTTTGGACCACCCAATCATGGTAAACTAACTACCTCATCTTTACATCCACTCGTACACATATTAAATCGAGATGTTGATCTGTTCATCGTGTTCACCACCTATGAATATGCTTAACCCACCATCAAGACTACAAGTTGAGGAATTACACATGTGAACAAGTCACTTGAATCTAACGGTATACATATTCTACCTCTTGATCACTCCAAAAATATACTTATGTTCATCCGTTTACAAAACCGACCATACACCCACCTATATACATGATAAGAGTACTAACCCTCAAGTTTTTCTTTTTTAACATGTCATCTGACCATCCATCATATTTGGATCCACCAAATGGGCCACCTAAATATTAGAGTGAACTGCTCGATTCAAAGATCGTAACGTATATGCCACAACTACGGGCTGACTTCTCTATTATATATATGAAAGCGTTGATTTAGACCTTGGGGCGGTATAGCCCATTAAAAAGGCATCTTGGTCATCTGTAAGCGATCAAGGCCCAAAATGGGGCAATGGAAAGAGAATGAAAAATAAAGAATGCCTTTCAAATTTTAATGCATTTGGATGATATAGTCTGATGTTACAGACAATGGAAGTTGGAGAAATAAAAGATGGCAAAATCATAAATACTTAGGGCGTATTTGTTAAATCTGAAATCCGAAGTCTGAATTTGAAATATGAATCTAAAGTTGAAAAACTAATAGTGAATCTAGAATAACTTGTTTGTTAACTAACGTCTGAAATGTTTGAAATATATTAAATTGACACATTTACTCATATGAAACAATTGTGATTAAATCCCTTACCTTTAAAAACTCCATGAATTTCACTAAAATGTTTATTTGTCATCCAACCTATTGAAAAGGTCACAAATAGCTAGATGAAGGGATGACAAAAAAATCAACATGATTCAAAACTTTTGTGGCTCAAAAGAATTTTTAAATGGTCAATCACCGCTATTTCCTATACAAAGGTCCATCTAAGATTTGAAGTTAATTTATTTTTTAGATCATGTCCTAAAATAAGCTTTCAATATAGATGGATAGTATGGATGTGATCACATATATCACAGAAAGCCCCACAATCAGGGTCTCACTCACCTCATTGGATCGGGGGTCGCACCAAATCCGCTCCCCCATATTGGGGAGGCAGATTGGCTAGTTACCCTGCCACTAGCCAATGACCATTGATCAGTGCTATGTGGGCTCCACAATGATGTATTTATTTCATCCACTCTGTCCATCCATGTTTAGAGGTCATTTTATGATATGATCCAAAAAATGAGGTATATCCAAATCTCAAGTGGATCACATCATAGGAAACCGTGTTGATTGATTGCCCACCATTAAAAACTTATTGGGCCCACAAAAGTTTTGGATCAAGTTGATATTTTTTTTTCCCTTCAATCCAAGTCTATATGACCTAATCAACAGGTTTGAGATCAAATAAACATTACAGTGATCACTAAGAGATTTTTTATGGTGGGCGCTTAATCACTATTGTTTTCCTTTGCTTTGGTCCCCCTGAGATTTATATATGCCGCATTTTTTATATCAATGATTTATTAAATGATATGGAAAAATGGGTGAATGGTGTAGATGAAACACATACATCATGGTGGGCCCATAGAGCACCGACCACTAACCACCTGACTAGTGGCACCATCACTGGCCAAACCACGTCCCCAGGTGTGAGCCGGATTTCATGGGAAAGTTTTTCCCAGGAAGTCCACCGTTGGAAATCTAGGTGGGGCCCACCGTGATGTTTGTGTGAAATCCACCCCATCCATCTATTTTGTGAGAACATTTTAGGACATAGTGCTAAAAATGAGCCATATCCAATACTCAAATGGGCCGAAAATGTGAGGATTGGACTCCCATAATTAATATATATGTGGGGCCACAGAAGTTTTCAATCATGCTAATATTTGTGGCTTGAGTTTATCTCACCAGGAATGACAGTATGAATGGTATTGATGGTCTGTAAACATCACTGTCGACCCCGGGGAGGTTTCAACTATAGGAATTTTCCTACCCACCTTTTCCTTTAGTGCAACCCACTTAAGTCTTGCATCCTCTTCATTTTTTGTCTTAAGTCCTAAAATGATCACAAAACACAGGTGGATAGATTAAATTTATCACAAACATAATGGTGGGCTCCACCTAAGATTCCAGTGCAGGAAGTTCCAGCGAAAGGCATTTGAACATAATTCACACCCGAAATTTGGGAGGGGATTGCATACTACCCCACTAAGATCTACCTAAATATGGATAATTAAGGGCTTTGTGAGGCCTACCATGATATATATGTTTTATCCATACCGTTCATTCATTTTTTTCATATTATTTTAGAAATTAAGACAAAAAAAAAAAGGCAAATACAAGGCTTAAGTGGGCTACACTACAAGAAACTGTGGGAATTGGGTGCCTATCATTGAAAACTTCTTGGGGCCACATAAGGCTTTGATCAAGCTTATTTTTGTGTTTTTCCTTCATCCAGGTCTGTGTGACCTTATAAAGAGATTTGATGGCAAATAAGCTTCACAGTGAACATTAGGAAGGTTTTAACAGTAGTCGTTCCTGTCCCACTACTTTAGGTGGTGTGGTTCACTTGAGCTTTGGATGTGCATTTTTTTTTGGATCATGCTTTGGAATGATATAGAAAAGTTGATAAACGGTGTGGATCTAACACATAAATCATGGTGGGCTTAGAGAAGTGTCCCATGTTAAAAGGTATAATGCAAGGGAGAAAATCTTTGTCACAAAGGACACTTTTGGATTAAAAAAATAATCAGGGAGTGCATTCTTGATTCCCCATTAAGCCAAACTCCTATCACGAAAAAATTTCATTATAAAATAGTGGAGCGCTTTCCCTCTTCCACGTTAACAAACACCACTAAACATGGAGCATTTTTCAAATTCTACGTTAAGTACAAAAAATTAGCATTAACAAAGAGGCCCTTAATGTCATTAACCTATACCCTTGAATTCTATATCACATAGTTCTCATGATCCGTTTCATGTAAAATTTTATTTCATGCCTATTTATCATAAATTAACCATACAAGTCGAATTTTAGCCCTTAGATCATTGTAAAAATGTCTTAATTAACAAATCATCCCCTTAATCGTTGATTTTGGTGTCCATCGAGTGAGGAAAGTTCATGGGTAGTTGTAGTAGGATATTTTTCACCATATGAATGACTTTGAGTTCCCATCATATAGACCCACCCCACCTTGGTAGGCCTTTCCTTAGGCGTGAAGTAATTCATTTTAGGCTTACCAAATCTTCCTAAATCTATAGTTACCGATTAACCCACATTACACTGTTAATTGTAACTTAAATTTAGACCACACTTTGGCTTCACAAGACTACGATATCACATAAAATTTCGACCCCGATCTATTATCTTACACCGTTGAATGATGATTGCCTTGACTCTATTTCCTTCCTTTTGGTGTAAAAGGTGAAATTTCATATTTAGGCCTTTTTCACTATTGATCAACCACCAAATTTTGCCCAACCATTTGCCTATCTTGATTACACATTTCTCCTAAAATTGGACAATGATCATTAGGTGTAGACTGTTAATTGAAATAAAGTTCGTTTTGGCACCATTAGGAGAATTTTTAAGATAAGCCAATCTAAATTTCTAATCACCAAGAAAATCATATACCCTTGCTTTATTTGATGACCCCAACCCATTGAACAAATTAGATTTAAAGAAATATCAACAAAAAAGGTCAAATTGGATAAACCCAACCCAAGTGGGATGTGAAACACACCCCTCTCACAGGTCCACTCCTTTATAAAAGGGGTGTATGTCCCTTCTACACTCACACACCACCTCCCAACTTCCAAGGAGGAGAGAGAGAGAGAGAGAGAGATAAAGAGAAGCCTAAACGCCCAACATCATCTTCCTTCTCCACACATGTGGTGTCTCCCTCTTGCTCAAGCAATGCCATGATTCGTGTAGAAGCTTTCCTACATCAAGATCTACCTAAGGTTTAGATCTAAGGCTAAGTTAAGGGATTCATTGAAGTTTATACTAATTTGAGTTGATATTATTTATCTTTTTTTTGCATACTTTCATATTACTATGATTTTTCATGCAATTAATTGATAGATGGTTATGAATTATTTATCCTTTTAGAAATTATGGTTAAGGTATGATTTTAATATGCATAATATTTATGAATTTTTATGAGATGATGGATACAAGCCTTGCTCTTTGTCAATTTGAGAGTAACATATGTTTTCACTCCATATTGAGTTGGCTTTTGTTCCTCTGCCCTTATTCTTGTTAAGTTAGCCTATTTGCTACTCTTATCTTTTATTGAGATTGCTTAATGCTACTTTTCTCCTTTATTAGGTTAGCCTTGTGCTACCTCCCTTGATAGCTTCGACATGTGTCATAAAATTTCAAAACTCTCATGGTTTAATTTATTTTCCCATTGATGCAAGTGATGTTTTGGAGGTTCACACCTAGTGATTTATATATTTTATCATGGATATGATCTACTCTGGGTAGTGACCCACTTGGTCAATACGTAATTCCATGGATTTTGGGTAACGGTGCACAAATTGATTTAAGTAAACCACCATGCGTGTTACATCACTTCCAAGATTAGATGCGTAAATAGTTGCTCCATAAACAAATCGTGTCACATAAATCATCTAATCAGTGTGTTGTGTCATCTTGAGGTATTCATATAAATCTACGGTAGTGTTGGATACGCTGGTGAATCTCCATAGTGTGAGAATGCGAAGCGAGCCAAATTTTTTATGAATTATATTCCACATTGTGATGATCATTATGTATGATGAACTGCACACACTTTGCTAAGCATGCATTTATATATATATATATATATATATATTGGTTAGGCATATTGATACCACTCGTAGTGGTGAAGTACGAGACGTATCAAAACCCTCAGATTATTCTTATGAATCTCTTGAATTGTTGTTAAGCTTAAGGATAACCATCATTATGAGTAGGGCATTGACCCTCTTCAACCATACAAATGTTGTAGGTGAATCATAGGTTGATGTAATGGACAATGACTGTTCTATGGAAGACAGGTTCAAATTGAAAAGAAGAATGGTGCACGTTTAGTTTTATTATTTTCCATTGCAAACTTTGATAATGTAATAAGCTCTCATTGAGAGGGCATTTGATAATTTGCTAAATTCTTTTACTCTAATGGAATAATAAATACACTCAACTTTATTCTCATGAATGGTTACCTTCATGAATGTAATGGATGTGATCTAAAAAAATTTTAAAAAAAATAAGGTGCAATTTTGAAGAATCCAATTATTACATTATTACTTGGGCCGCAAAAATTTGGGATGTTATAGTAAGTCATGATTGCTTAATTACAATACAATACCACGGTAAGTGGTAATCCAAATAAGCCCTAAGATCATATATGTTTATTTGATAGTAAACTAAAGCTATGACTTCCCAAATTAATTCGTCATCTCTATTATTCTTAGCAATAGGAACTTGTGAAATTTTTTTAACCATGCTTGGATTCCACAACACATTGGATGTTGGTTATGGCATTTTAGCCACTATTTGTTAATCAATGTTTATATTAGATATTAATATTTCCATGTTAAAAATGTTGCAAGGAACACCCATTTTAATTATTCTTTTAAGATAACATCCACTCTGTCCATCAGTTTCTCCATCTCATGTTAGGGCATGAGTCCTAAATCGAGGCAAATCCAAAACTCAAGTATGGCATGCCACATAGGGATTGAACGCCCACCATTAAAATATTTTTTTGGGGCCACAAAAGTTTCAGATCATGCTAATATTATTGTTTAGATCATCCCAATCGAAGTAACCTCATGAACAGTCTAGATGGCATATAAATATCATAATGGGCCTCCTAAAGGATTCAACAGTGGGTAATTCCATCCCTATTATTTCCTATTGTGTAGCCACCAAGTTGAGTTTCGGATATGCCTCATTGTTGGGTTCATGTCCTATAAGACCCGGCCCAAGTGCATGAGTGTGCATGTGTGTGTATGAGTGTGCATTTCGTTTCTCTTGTTCCCGCGGTCCTACCGGTCGAATCTCGGTGACTCGCGACCCTTAGATAGTGTTTGTAGTCATCCTTAAGCCAGTCATGTAGACCCGACTCGGATCGAGCCAAAACCTGTGTCATCTTGTTCGCTTCGTTGTTACTGTTCGGACGTCGTGTATTGCACATCCATCCGACATGTAGATCATAAGTTGTTTGCATTTCATTTCCTATCCCTTAATCATGATCATGTGGCCCACCTAGGGGTAGTGTGCACGAAGTTATAGGTTGGTCCTATCTCTTGGCACCAATTTTTAACACACACTACACACACTACCTAAAACCCTATTCCTACACCACCTATCACTAAAACACGACCCAAAGACCTAGAAAACCTACTAATCCTATAACATTGTTTCTAACTCCCTACTTCAATCATAACCTTTCTCTACCCAAGGCAAGAGAGAAATGATTGCTAGGCTTAAAACCTCTCTCTCTCTCTCTCTCTCTCTCTCTCTCTCTCTCTCTCTCTCTCTCTTCTTTTCTCCCTCTCATTTCCTCCCTTTCTCATTCCCATTTCTCCCTTAGCAACAGAGGGTGAGACGTCCCCACCTAGCCATCCCATTCCAACCCCTTTCACCTTAAATTCCTCTCAATCCAACCATCCATACCCCATCTCACCCATTAATACATCATCCTTGGAGCACTAGAAGCTAAGTGATACAAGTTTGGAAGAGATCTAAGGTGGGTGTACTTTTAGGATGTAAGATTTTCAATTCCATTTTCTAAATCTATTATTTCTTTTATATGGGAAGTGTAGGACCCACCAATCCATGGTGGAGATCCTACAACACCCTTTAAATGTGGCCAAATGACCTATTTCATGCATGCATATCCCATGCATGGGGTTTTCCCCTTATAAGCCCCATCATGGAGGGATCCTTGGATTTTATTGCATTATAGATCATCTAGACCTTAGAATCATGGTTGGGATGGCATCCCAACCATTGATCTTGATTCTAGGACATCTATGTGGTTGATCTATGTTATAACATGTGAATCAATGAAATGTGTGGTGTGATTAATGAAGGGGAGGGCCTCAATGTGGCAGAGCCCCTCCTCTTATTACCGATCCTTTATTTTTCTTTGATGTTAGCATTCTGATCATGTGTGTGTGGCCCACCTTGTGGACCAACAAAAAAAATCCAGACCATCCATGGAGGTTTAACGCCCATGGTAGTCCATCCTTAGACATGTGGCCCCAAAATCCACCTAAATGGGCGACATTCAAGGGGTTCTTGATGCTGGGGAAGGTCTGAACATTTGTGGGGTCCACTGGAGTAGTCCACAACATGATTTTCTGGGGTAAAATCTCCATTTAACTTATGTTTACAATTTATTTTTATGAAGTATATGTTGTTGTCTAGTCTATCTGGACAGATTTTGGACCATTTTGGGGCCTAATTTCTGGTCTTTCGATGGGGACTTTGATGTCATCCAATACATGATTCTTTAAGACCTATGTCTCACCTATAAGCCTACCTAATTTCAGCCCCACCTGACCCTGATTGAGGTCCCAAAGGTGTGGCCTAAGTGAGGTGGTTAGTCTGTAATTTATGCACTGTTCCAACAACATATCAGTGTAGAATTCCTTAAATATAAAATACTTTTTCCACTGGTGGGCCACATCTGTGGACACCACTTTGTAGTACACATATGAGGGTACACAAAAAATATTTTTTTCCAATTTTTAAATGCCATTAAACCACACCATTAGAAGCTCAGAGCAGGGCCTGTCAAAAATCTGCACTAAACAGATTTTCTAGATAGTCTATTTTCATTAAATTAAATAATATACTTTTGATATTCTAAAAATTCTAAAAACTTAAAGATAGTTAGACCACCCATGGTAGGACCCACCTACCAAGTTTTGGGGTCAACGGACCCTTGTGCAACTTGTGACGCTGGCTGGACCGGCCCACCAGGCTGGGACGCCCAAGCTGGGACGTGCAGCCATGGTTGGTCGTCCACCCTCCTTGTGGGCCCAACTTGATGTATTGTGTATCCTCGTCATCCTTCTATTTGTGGTCCACGTGGGACGTGGTCTACATCCCTGAGGTTTTGCCCATTTTTAGGACCCATTTGGATGTGTTTTGGGCCAATTGCTCAGACCCATAGCACTTTTCACCCTTAGGATGCTCAGGCCCATCGAACCACTGCTGGGCTTTCAGTCCAGCAGTATGGTCCCCCTTATTTATGTGTGAAATTCTATCTTTCCCTTTGGACCCAGAGAGATATATGTGGGCCATCAAGGAACTCATACTTAACCCTTTATGATTATTGTTGGGCTCCAGCAGGCCCAGAAATGGGTGGGCTGGAATTTCAACAAAAGGTCCAAACTTGCTGCCCATAAGTGCCTGTTTTGGGGCAGCATGTCCCACTAGATTTAAGGATGAATTATACACATAAGCTTGCCATTTTCTGGGGTGCTTTTAGGCTTCATTTGTGCACACTAGGAGGCCCAGCTCAATTAGATTTTATTTTGGATATATGATCATAGTTTTGGTTGGACTTTGTAGGCCCATTTATCTTGGAATCTTCTAGCTAAGTCTCTTGAGCTTTCGGCCTGTATCTCACCACTTATTGTGATGGGTCTGTGAGCCATAATGTGCAAGTAGCTGGGCCCTTGGTTTTTCACCAAAATAACCTTGTACTTGGGCTAAGTTGTGACGTCCAACTCACTTGGATAAAGCATAGAAATTGCCCACATGGTTGGATTACCAGGCTTCCCACTAGGCCCACCACAACATGTCGATTTGAAATCTTCATGGTTTGGTCCAAACCTTGCTTGAGGGCCCACCATATTGCTTATGTGTTGGGCTTAGTGTATAGCCCACTAGGCCATGAATTGCTTAGGCCTTGGACCTTATTTCATACTCGAGTAGTGGCGGGCTACCTTTTGGGACCCAGTTGAGGTTGGATGTCCTACTTGGTGGCCTTAAGATAAGCCCATGGATTGCTATGGGTGGTTTAAAGCCCACCATAGGCCCTATTTAGGATCGCTTATTCCCTTATGCCTATATATTATCCTATGCTTTGTGGGCTACCCCAAAATATTAGGCCCCCACTAGAGGTTTATTCCTTAGATTAATTGTCTAAGTACCTAGACTGGATTCCCTCCTTGGAGGAGTATGTTCTAAGTCATCATCGTCATATGACGCACCCTCATGACCCATATGCATCATGGAGTGTTTAGATTGCATTTATATGTGGTCATTGAGTTAATATGATAGAGGGATGGAGTTCTCCTCTTGTGCACATTGAGTGCTTGACGCTAGTACATAATTGGTATGCATGACTCATGCATTTGGCATCACATCTCATAGGTATGATTGCCCTTGCTTCACCAAGGCCTTGCCTCTACAGAGACATCATGGATGGCCATGATTGGACACTAAAAATGTTACTTAAGCATATAAGGTGCATAGGATGCCTATGGGTGAAATTCTCAAAACTTCCATGGTATCAAAGATTGGCCTCAGTGTCGTGACCGAGTAGAAATTATGAGTGCACGAGGGCCTTACACCATTAGGCCGCGACTCCCACTGTCGTGTAATCGGTTGGGATGGGGTGTGGCCTTATCCACCTGTGAGGGAGGGCATTGCTAAACTGAGTTTGACCAGCTCATGAATGGGTCCGCTACCGTTAAGCCTCACTAGTGATTGGCTATCCACGGTTGGGTAGTGAGGTCCTCTATGCTCGTTGACTGTGCGGGTCTGTAAAGCGGCAGTCATCCTACAGTGTATTAGACCCCAGTAGATTCCTTATGATGGAACTATACTGATATGTGGATTAGAAATGAGCACTGGCATCACTTCACATTGCATCTGCATCGGCTGTATAAGTCTTATATTGCATCGTCTTAGTATGGCGCCCAGTACTCATTACATTGTATAGCCTTGGTAAGGCTTCTTGTATTCATGGCTTAGCCTTGGTAAGGCTAGTGATATTTGTATTGATCTTGGTTCCCTTCTGTACCTCCTATTATTCTTCTGTGCACCATTGTCACACACTTTCACCACCCTCTAAACTTTTTATAAGCTTATGCATGATTGATGTGTGTAGGAGATCCTAGATCGGCATCGTAGCAGCACAGCTTAGATAGGAGTTGAGACGATGACTCCAGTGTTGCAGATCTTCTTCCTTCTTCTTTTCTCATCAGATGTATTTCTTTTCAACCTTGTATCTAAAGTTCAAATTTATAGTGAATTTTGTAATGTGCCCCTTTGTTATTTTCTGATATGTACTTATTGTGATCTTGGGTATGCTCACAATGAAATGGATATATGGTTACTAAAATCCTCCTTGTAGGATCCTAGGATCGGAACCTGTCTCAAGAGCCAAAAATGGGGTACTACAGAGGCTATTATGACTAGAACCGGCTATCGAGTTCCTTATGAGTTCAGTTACTGAGTCCGGGGCGTGACATGTCCTAACATGAGCTTGCAAAACTAATGGGTGAAAATTGATAGGCCCAAAGCGTTGTTGCTTATAGGGTCTCCTAGTAGGTGAGGGGCATAGGAAAGTGGCTTCATAGGGTAGAGTGACTTCAAGTTAAAAAGTTCTAGGGGTATTTAGTACAATAGCCTAAAGGTTATGACGTAATTGAGGGTTTAGCATCCACTCTCTAAACATATCTTTTTTTAGCCTTAGGAGAACTTTTTATTTTTTAGAATGATGAAAATGCCAATCTATCAGCCGTCCCCTCATACAACTATAGCTTGTCACAGAAGTTGAAAGGACCTTTTCAAAAGGGGGGTTGTGGGCCCACTAAATCAAAGATTAGGTCCACCCTTTGGGCGATTGATCTATTCACTTTAATTAGATAGTCCTAAACCCATAGTAGGGTCTTTTAAAAAAATTTGAAGCTCTTGTGGCCCAAAATTGCATTAGCGTTGTGCATTAATTTGAAAATATTTCCTCTGGTGTGGTTCGTCTTGATGAGTTTTGTCCTCAAACTTAGGTTGATGACATAAAATTAAAAACCCTTTCATGTGACCTGGTTGTATTTACTTCAAGACAAACTAGTGGGGCCCACAAAAGACATGGGATGGGTTCAAAAGCAAGGCCCTTGAAGAAGGAAGGCCATTTGGTCTTTTTCTTCTTTTCTTTTTCATTTTTTCATGGGAGGGGACCATTCAGCCATTATGACCATTGCCACCTCCATGAGACCTACTCTGGTGAGCTTCTAGCATGCATACAGTGTCATTCCCTCCATTCCATCAAGCTTCTTAGTGTTTTTTAAAAAGATTTTTTGCCACACTCTCCAATGTAGAAGCTATGATGGCCAAAGGTTGGTTTAGGTTAGGATAATAGTGATTTTTTAGTGTTATTTTTTTTTTTGTATTAATGATGGGAGTTTGTGAAAGGGAGGAGGGTGTGGTGGTTCCTCTATAAGTATTTTTTTTTTTTGTATGAATGGTGGGAGTTTATGAAATGAATGAATTTTATAATGGAAGAATGTTGTAATGGATGAATTTTGAAATGGGGAAATGTAATTAATATTGAAATGAATGAATGTTGTAATGGATGAATATTGTATTGGAAGAATGTTGAAATGGATAAATTCCATTAGCCCATAATTCAATTTCTCGTTGAATGCTTCTATCTGAGCTGTTGGTAATCTGTTTTCTACTAGAGTGACTGCCTCTGCCCCATAAGCTAAGGAAAAGGGAGTTTCCCTGGTGGCTGTTTAAACGGTAATTCGGTATGCCCAAAGGACTTTAGGGAGTTCCTCGACTCATGCTCCTTTGGATTTTTAGAGCTTGGTTTGAAGGTGATGTTTGATGATCTTGTTGACTGCTTCAACTTGTCCGTTGGCCTACGGGTGTCACAGCGGAGAGTAGACATTGCGGATTCGGAGCTTCTCGCACATTCTCTGGAATTGCTTGTTGTCAAACTATTTTCTGTTGTCGAAGATGATCGTGCAAAGAATCCAAAATCTGCATATGATATTCTTCTGAACAAAGTTTGTGTTCTTTTGTTCAGTTATTTTCACCATAAGTTCGGCTTCAGCCCATTTCACAAAGTAATTGACCGCCACCACAGCAAACTTGATCTGACCTTTGCCGATTGGGAGAGGACCTAGGATGTCAATCCTCCACTAGGAAAATGGCCATGGCCAAGTCATAGGAGTGAGTTTTTCAGGAGGTTATGGAGGTATATCTATGAAGCGCTGGCACTTGTCACACTTCTGAGTGAACTGTCGAGCATCAGCTTGAATGGTCAGCCAATAATACCCCTGCCGAATAACCTTATGGGCTAAAGCTCAGCCTACGAATTGGTTTCCATGGATACCCTCATGGGTTTCCCTTAGGACATACTCTGCTTCATCTGGTTGGAGACATCTGAGATAGGGGAGGTAAAACCCTTTTTTATAAAGGATGTCATTGACCATGGTGCAGCGAGCTGCCTTGATTCATAATTTGTGTGCTTCTGTCCGATCTTCGGGTAATTTATCTTCCCTAATGAAGTCAATGATTGAATCCATCCAGCTTGGTTCCGAGCTTTTTGAAAGAGTTATGGCGAGGTCGGCCTCATCAATGCTCAATTTAGTATGGAACTCAATTGGGATGGATCTTAGAATGTTGTCTTCATCTGCAGTGGCTAGTTTTACTAACATGTCAGCCTTGGAGTTTTCTGCTTGAGGAATTAGAGCCACATTGCATTTTTAGAATTTTTCGATCAATTCTTTGGCTTTTCATAGATAAGATTTCATGCTTTCCTTTTTTGCTTGGTATGCTTTTGCTATTTGATTGACGACCAACTGGGAATCGCTTAATACTTAAAAGTACTAAGCTCCCATAGTGGCTGCCAACTTAAGACTGATGACCAAAGCTTCGTACTATGCTACATTGTTGGAGGCTTGAAATCTGAATCTTAAGGCATATTGCATGCATGTACGATATAGGGCTTCCAGGACTATCTCGGCCCCATTTGCCTTGGAGTTGGATGGGCCATCAACATATAGTGTCCACTTGGGTAGGTCAGGATCAACCTGGGAACCAAATGCCAGACTTGGTTCAACTACCGGGATAAGTTCTAACCAAAGTAGGTTGGTTTCTTGTCCAAGTGTAGAAGTTATTTCAACAATAAAGTCTGTCACACTGCCTTTAATGGTCGTTTGGGGTCGGTATTTTATGTTGAACTCACTTAACTCAATCGCCCACTTGGTCAGTCTTCCCGAAGCTTTGAGCTTTTGGAGCACTTACCTGAGTGATTGATCGGTTAAGACAATGATGGTATGAGCTTGGAAGTACAGTCGTAATCGTCGAGAAGAGACGACTAATGATAGTGATAAGCTTGGATATCTGGCTTCGGCTGAAACTATGGCTTTGTTGATGTAGTACACTGGGAATTACTTCCCTATGTGCTCCCTAATTAAGGCCGAGCTAACTGCTACATCAGAAACAGGCAAGTATAATAGTAAAGATTCTCCATGTTCAGGTTTGGAGAGTAATAGCGGTGACCCTAGATACTGCTTGAGCTTTTAGAAGGCCGTCTCACATTCTTCTATCCATTCTACCACCTATTTCCCTTTCAGCTATTTGAAGAAGGGGAGATATTTCTCTGTAGGTCAAGACACAAAGAGATTGAGTGCGGAGATCCTTCCCGTAAGTCGTTAAACGTCTTTAGTCATCTTTGGTGAATCCATGTCGAGTAGAGCTTTAATCTTCTTGGGGTTTACTTCAATTCCCCATTGATTGACTAAGAAACTAAGGAACTTTCCTGAACTAACCCTTAAGGTACATTTGTTCGAATTTGACTTCATTTGGTATTTACGAAGGACGAGGGACATTTCCTCAAGATCAAAAATGTGATTTGTATCCATGATGCTCTTGACAAGCATATCGTCAATGTAGACTTTCATTGTTCACCCTATTTGATGGGCGAGCATCTTATTGACTAGCCACTAATAAGTGGCTCTGGCGTTTTTCATACCAAATGGCAAAACTCAGTAACAATAAAAACCTTTGTCAGTGACAAAGGCTATATTCATCTTATCATACGAATGCATTATAATTTGATTATAATCAGAATAAGCATCCATAAAACTAAGTAAATTATGCCCTGCGGTGCTGTCGACAAGCTGATCAATTCAAGGTAGAGGAAAACTATATTTGGGACAGGCTTTGTTTAGGTATGTGTAGTCAACACAAACCCACCATTTCCCATTGGAATTTTTGACCAAGACTATGTTAGCTATCCAGTCCAGATAGTAGACTTCCTCAATGAATCCAGCTTTAAGAAGTTTATCGACTTCTTCTCCGATCATTGCATATCGTTCGAGGCCGAGCGCACGGCGCTTTTGTCAAATCAGTCGATGGTCGGGGTCGACATTCAGGCGATGCACGATGACTTTGAGGTCGATGTCGGGCATGTCCTCATGAGACCACACGAAGATGTCTACATAACATCGACGGAGGGCTATCATTTTGTCTCGCAATAAAGGTGTCAGGGACAACCCAATTTAGACCGTTCATGACGGGTCAGAATTGTCGATCTGGATGAGAACAAGGTTTTCATGGGTGTAAGCCCCATATCCTAGACCGTACCGTTCCATACACTTCTGCGGTCATCCCGATCAAATTTCGACAACCTTTGACCCTTAACCGATATTTACGCGTGACCCTGATTCACATGTCGTCAACCCGAGTCAACTCAACCCAAGACCTTTACCATAATGACTGCGCCGTCGCCGTGATTCTGATGCCGTAACTTGCGCACCGAGATGATACCCTGGTCAGGAGATGGGGGCCAGCATTCGGTGCGAGAAAAACGCCGCGCGTTGCAAAACTGTAACACCCGAAAAATTGGGGGTCGTGTAGAAACCAAACTCCCGAGTTCCAAACCATCACTTACGCAACAAATATGCTTATAATTAAATGTTGTCTGAGTTAGTGCATTAACATGAGTGAGATTTTACCAAACTGCAATTTATACTCCAGATCCAGTGATAAAACGCCAACGGAAGACTGAAAGATATATATATCACTGTATGTAAAACAAAATAATCTTGAATTGTCTTCAAAGTATGAATATAAATCTAAGTCACGAATATATATAACAAACCAAAATCAAAGGTCACATGATAGTCCAACTAGTAAAATTTCGCTGATCTAGGCCACCTATGTGAAGACGTCAGAAAAATGCATGTACGAGAACTCGTCCTGGTCCTCATAGTGGCTCCAGCTCCTGAATCACCTCACTATCTGCATCTAAGACAGAGTTTGGTAGGTGTCGCAAACACCATCCCGTAACGTGGGAGTGAGTGATCAACTCAGTGGAATCATAGAGCAAAGATTAGCATGTTATCAAATTAATCACGCGATAATAGTAAAGCAAACAATCAGAAATTCCTAAATACTGTTATTAATGCAAGTATGAGATACAGTAATGATGCGTGCCCTCACCGACATACTCCCTCATGCGACACCATCTTACATCCGCGGCATACTTTCTTCCCTCAGTGCTCCACATCTTCCAGGCACATGCAGTGCGATATGGATATGATTACCGAGTTCTTATTAGTCCTTTCATACAGCAGTATTGGAAAACTATGGTACTTCCCTTATATCAATCCCAACACATATCCTGTCTAGGGTCGTCACTCCTAGTAGTCTCATACGATGATATATTTCTAGGTCGCTGCAAGGGTTGGCAGGGTCGTTGCTCTCACTCGTTGCACCGCTCCCCCATCACCTTATTAATACAGGCCTAGTTGTATTCTTGTTGCTACGGAAGGGTCGTCGCCTCATGTAGACTTAGAATATGCTCGAGGTCACTACAAAGGGCTCGTCACCAATCAAAGTAGGCCGACAGGTCGAATGTAGTGTCCCATACCATCCGAAATCAGCTCACGAGTCTAAGGTGCTCACTGGTCACTACGGGGAGGTTTGTGGCCCCAGCGTAGGCCGACAGCTCGACCACGGTGTCCCATACCACCATGCCCGGCTCATGAGTCTTAATGGATTAAGGTACCATGGTTATCAAGGTTATCACTGGTAAGTTCAGTACCCTAGGTTCAAGCAGTTATGACCAATACAAGGTGAACATACAATGGTCAGTCGGGTTGCTTGAAGGGCTCGACTAGTACGAGCGCATCTGGAGCTGAACGACATGAAGTGTATAAGCACCTCGTGTGGCCTAGCCACTGCCGTCAACCAGAGCACGACTCGGGTTCATCGACGCGTCCTTCGTGGCGAATAGAATCCAACCACGATTTCGAATTTGTTACCAACTGCCTGGACTAGAGTATAGCCCCAAACACTTGTATCTACATCAAGGATCATATGAGAGTGACAAAAATGAAGCACAAATAATCCAAGCATGTTAACAACATGTTATAACATACAACATAAGCAAATCAACCCAACATGAGCATTTCATATGTATAAGGAAATCAATTCCATATAACAAACATGGAGGAAATCATACGCATCATCATGTTAGTTGAGAATCCAATCTCAAAACTAATCTACAACAATATTTACTCAATACTTACTAATACATACTTTTATACAAATACTTAGTCTACACACATTTGTCTACATAGCGTATGTCGACCCAAAGTGTGCATTAGGGCGAATCTCTTCGCCAAACAGACCATACACGCATAACTTATATAATAACACGACAAATACTCATGGCAATCATATCGGCAAAATACGGATGTATACAGTATTTGCTACAAATACCTAAAATACCTTAAATCTCATATTCTCCGTACGTAATCAAAATGGAAAACAGAAAGCATGTTCTACATGTCAAATAGCATCCTTGTCGATAATCTACTATTAAACGACATTGAAAGCTTTGAAAACAGGTAACCTAAGCATCTAAAATCCTCACCTTACGCCGTAGAAGCGTATCGAATCGAATAGGAACTCTACGCTTTGTCAACGTCGATATGACGACCTATACCACAAGATAAGTCAGCTACTTCGCTACTCGTATCGATGGAATTTCTAAAATAGGTTAAGGTTAGGGTTTTCTTACCTAGAATGAAGTCAGAATCACCAGAAGAGTGATTAGAACACGATGGCTAAGCACATGTAGTCGCAGGATCGAGTGATAGGAACCTTTCCTCACAACTCTCATAGAATCTCTCTCTTTTCTCTCTTCTCTTTTCTAGGGTTTTTGCAAATCTATATGGGAGGGGTGTGAGAGGGTTTAAGGTCCTTAAATAGGTTAGAAAGTCACCTATTTAGACTTTAAACCAAGGTATACTTGGGTTATAACTAAATCGGGTCCTTTCCAATCCAAAAGAACGTTTCTGGAGGTCCCCTGACTAAATGCGGTCGGACTTAAGCTCATGGATGTTGGATCCTGAACACATTAAGTTTTCAGTTCGATCGGGTTTCCAGATCGCACGTGGCGGACCAGTTTCAGTTCAGCGGTCACTGAGACTCGATCGGGGATTTCAGTACACTGACCTGAGTGGGAAATGTTTTGTGATCCGAGGGTGTATTTGGGTCAGATTCCAACGGTCTGAATGCTTATACTTAACCCGCAAGTGACACATGCCAGATTTATTTAAATCACATTTAATTTATAAAGAATTTCACTCTTTCTCACACTCCTTGCTCCAAGCTCAATGAAATAGCCTCAAAACATCAGTTGGGCTTAATTTCCGGGGTGGTAGTCAAGTCCAACTACGCGATCATAATGGTCTAAGTTCATTGCTACCGGACTCACGACACACGGTCAGAATCCATTACAAAGTTTCAAAGAGTTCCTGAGAGTAAACGAGTTTAGAGTTTGATTCTAGGTTTCAGGATGTTATAGCGTTAACAATTCCACAAGTTTTGGGTCTTGCAGAACGTATTTAAAGCGATCAGTGCTAATTTCATAGCTAATCTAGCATAGCGTTAGCTATCTTATGCTTAATTTCTAAAGGAATTAATCCTAACTGATTTCTGATCGAGGTGGTACTCGGGTCTCTGTACGGATTTTTTCAAGACGTTACAAAAACCCAAGAGAATCTTTACGACTTCTCACATCAATCCATCAATCCATCAATCTCAACATGTCAAGTACATGTCAAGTACACATCACCTTTCACCCTTTCCCAAGCAAGCCCCAAAAGTCAAAAAGTTCTTACAAAGCCCATACTTTTCTTACACCATTTGCCACAAAAGTCAAAAATCTCTTACACACCCATCACTCACCACATCTATCACTTCATCACCCATCACTCTCTCTCTCTCCCTTTACAAGTCTCTCTCTCTCTCTCTCATTTTCAAAGCACTCTCCCAAGCAAGAGAAGGCACCATACATCTAAGCTCTCCCAAACCTCATCTCCTCCATTGGAATTGAAGCTAAGGAGCTAAGGAACCCAAGAGAGGAAGAAGATCGAAGATGGGTGCTTTGATAGAGTAGTTTTTATATTTTTAAGATGGGCCAAGTGAGGCCAACCGATCAATGGTTTGGATCTCACTTGGGACCCTAAGATGTGGCTAATGGCCCACTTTGACCATCATGATCATTCCATGATGGGGCCAATCTCCATGGACCTCATCATAATGTTTATTTCCTTGCATTAAATAGGTCATCTAGACCGTCCATATTGGTGGGGAAAGGATCTCCACCGTTGATTTTCGATTTCGATGGACCCATGTGTAACGGGACCCACTTGATGTATGATTGATTGTAAGGGAGGGCCCATAGTACCGGGGTTCCTCCATCACGTTTGTCCCACTCGCTATCTCTCTCTCTCCCTCTCTATTTCATTTGTTTATATGTGATCATGATATGGCTGTGTGGCCCACTTGGATGGACCCCACCCTGAAGCATGTATTTTATCCAAACTGTCTTCAAGTGGGGCCCACCTTATATGTATCATACCCACACCATCTATCATTTGGTGGCCCACCTAAGATGGGCCCACCTCAATGGAGGAGGCACGTCCAAACCATCCAGCGTCCAGGGACGCTGGACGTTAAAGAAAACACTCATATTAGCTTAGTTACTCCCTTTTGGGGTGGTCCACTTGTGTAGGCCCACTTGATGAATGTTTTTAATTCATTCTGTCCATTCTATTCTCCCAATCATTTTAGGCGTTGGGCCACAGAATGAAGCTGATCCAACTTTCTGGCAGGCCACACCTTTAAAAATGGTGATTTTCACCTTTCAAATTTGCTTAAAATTTCCTATGCGCCAAGACATGTCCAATATTAGACTTGATGGACTTATCATAGTCTGTAGGGACCAATGGCTGGGGTGGATTTACCTAACACGGGCCCCACATCTGAAAAACCCTAAAAAAATGGGTTTCAACCAAAAAAAAATTTATATACATAAGGAGGCAGCGCCTGCTGCCCCTGACAACAGCAGCAGCACGCTGGGCGTATGGACAAACGAGCTAGGGACCATGGCCCTACATGTGAGCCCCACTATGATGTATATTTTACATCCACACTTTTCACGAGGTGGGCCACTCCCAGCAGTGGGCCCCCTCCAAATTTCAGCTCCATCCACAGCTCAGGTGGCCCACACTACAGGAAACAGTGAGATTGAACCTCTATCATTAAAACCCTTTTATGGGCCACAAAAGTTTTGGATCAAGATGAAATTTGTGTTTTTCCTTTCACTCAGGTCCGTGTGACCTCGTCAACAGGTTGGATGGAAAATAAGCATTATGGTGGGCCCCACGTGGGACCCACAATGATGTATGTGTTTTATTCACACCGTCCACCATGAACGGTGGAACCCACCCTAGCGCATGTGTTTCTACCGCACCGTCCAGGGCTAGACGGAGGGGACCCCCATTGATGCATGTGTTCTCTCCATGTCGTCCATTTATATGGGACCCACCATGATGCATGGGTTGCATCCGAGTCCATCCATCCATTTTAAAAGCTCATTGTATAGTATGAGTTAAAGAATGAGCCAGATCCATAGTCCAAGTGGACCCCACCTTGGCATGTTATGAGGCCCATATTAATGTATTTGTGGTAGTCCATTAGGGCCCACTTTGATGTGGATGTGAGGCCCATGTTATGAGGCCATTCGATGTACTTGTGGCCCATGGTTGAGGCCCACTTTGATAAATATGTAAGGCCCATGGGTTGAGGCTCATTTAATATATTAGGGGCCCATGGGTTAAGGCCCACTGAAAGGTATTAGGGCCTATGGGTTGAAGCCCATTTGATGTACATATGGGGCCCAATGGGTGTGGCCCATTTGATACACATGAGGCCCATGTGATTAGGCCCATTTGATGTACTCAAGGTCCAAGGGTTATAGCCCATTGCAATGTACATAAGGCCCATTGGTGCGGCCCATTGATGTGGCCCACTTGATGAATATAAGGCCCATATGATATGGCCCATTTGATGTATTTAAGGCCTAATAGGATGTACTTAAGGTCCATTGTAATGTGTGATCCCAACATGGTTTATGTAATGATGTTTACGACGAGTTATGCCTTGGGAGTAATGTTGGTTTGACGTCCACATTGCGAGTATAATGTGGTTAAATGTCCACATTACGACTCTTCCTAGGGCCCCTCGATAGACCCGTACTTGATGTGTGTAGGCCGTCTAGGCCATCTGCATTGTAAGGATAGTGCATTATTTCATAACATGATTAGTATAGTTTCATGATTCATGATCATATGCATCATATGTATGCTTGATATGAGAAGTGACTGATCATAGCATATGCCTTCGGGCAGATTGTTTAGGGGCTCCTGGATAGGCGGTGTTACCCCACATAAGCGCACGATACGTGCAGGATTGCTGCATGACTAGATAGTGTGGTTCATGCATTTCACATTGTGTGACATGGTTACTGTACGCCCTAGGGACATCAGGGCCATAGCCTCCACGAGCGTATCGTGGTCGGCAGGATTGGATATCGAAAATCTTGTTCTACATGAGGTGCTATAGATATCCCTAGGTGAAAGTTCCTAAACCCTTATTGTACCAAGAGATTGCTCCAACATCTAGATCGAGTGGGTACAGGTGCGCCGAGTACCGATTATCAGGAGGCCGCACTTTTCACTGTGTCATGGTTAGTTGGAAGGGGGTGCGGCCTTACCCACCCAAGAGTAGGAGATAAAGCTAGGCTGAGTTTGACCAGCTCGAGGAATGGGTCCACTATCGACGAGCCGAACCCGATATTGGCAGGCGGATAGTGAGGTCTCTTCCACTTACCTTATTGCGCGCAATGGGGCGGTGATCTAGTTTAGAGTGTACTAGACCCTGGTCATATTTCAGAGTTGAGTTGTATTGATATGTGAACTTAGATGATGATTTGTATGCTTGAGTTGTATTTCGCATCGCATGGCCTTGGTATGGCCGACATCATTCATGCTTTTCACCGCATGGCCTTGGTACGACTAATAGTATTCTTGGCTTTCATCAGTATATTTCGCATTACTCTGATACTGCATAACTACATTATCACCTTGTGCACATACTTTCACCACCCTCTAAGCTTTCTATAAGCTTATGCACGACCGTTGCGTGTAGGTGACGTTGGATCGCAGCAATACTGAGGCTTGAGCACGTGGCAGATTATTTTGAAGCTTTTAGTCTATCATCATTGTATTTCCCTTTATGCTCATTGTACTTGTAAAGTTTTTTATCATAGTGGAAATGTAATGGAGTTTTTTCTTGTTGTTTGTGGGTTATGCCTTTGGTTATACTTATTACGAATCAAACTGGTGTTGAAAATCCTCCTCGTAGCATCCCAGGATCGAAACCTGGCGAATGGGCACTGGGAGCCAAGGATGGGGTTCTACGGAGGCTGTCGGCTCTAGATTCGGCGATCAGGAATTTTGTGAGCCCAGTTTCTAAGTTTGAGGCGTGACAATGGGAGACCCTCTTTCTTCAGAATCCTCGCGAGGGTCCAGAGAGGTGACGGTCATCGTCTGGTGTGAAGCCCTTAGCGCCATCGTGTAGCATTGTCAAGCTTCATGTTGGTCTCCCTTAATTGATCCAACGCCTTGTTCGATAGAAAATTTCATGGCCAGGTGGTAGGTCGAGACCACATCTCACAGGGCGTTGAGGGGTGAACGGCCGAGGATTACATTGTAGAAAGATGGGCATTCCATTACTAGGAAGTCAATCATCGTAGTTACCTAGTTTTGTCTGTCTCCGGCCATTAGTGGAAGTTATATTGATCCTTCTGATACGACATTGCCACTAAAGAAACCGAGCAAATGAGTTTTAACAGGTCGAAGTCTCTATCGACCAACTCTCATCTTGTCAAACACCTGTGCAAAGAGGATGTCTATTGATGATCCAGTGTCCACAAGGATTTAGAACACTTTACAATTGGCTAAGGTCAGGGTGACCATGAGCGCATCATCGTGCAAATGGTGGATCCCTCAAGTGTCCTTTTCAATAAAGGTCAGACTGCAAGACTTCACCTTTTGTCCTTTTAAAGGTCAGCTGGTCTTGAGGATTTCATGTTCTAGGTCGGAACGAATGAAGCTTCATGCGTGGGCTTTCCGAGCCTAATTCGAATCTCCTCCACCCCTAAAGATAGTGCGAATTTCTCCTGCTGGTTCGTCATTAACATGGGGCGCATCTTTTGTCGCGACCCGTTCTTCTCGATGGCTGATGTATTCTCCAAGGTGACCGCTACGAATAAGTGCCTCGATTTCCTACTTGAGGTTGAAGCAGTCGCGTGTCAGATGACCGTGATCCCAATGGAAGAAACAGTATTTGCTCTTACTTCTTTTGTTAGGGTCAGATTTCAACTTGCTCAGCTAAGTGAAGATGCACTTGTCTTGAATCTCCATTAAGGCTTGTTCAAGCATTTTATTGAGAGGAGTGTATGTCTTGAACCTTCTGTCATGCTGCTTATTCAGTCTATAGGCGTCACGTGATTGGTCATCCTTCCTCTTGAAATTGTGGTGAAGACCGCTTTAGTTGAAGTAGGAATAGGTCAGTATATCCTAGAGGGGGTGAATAGGACTTTTTAAAGTTTTTATAATTTATTAAAGATCCTTATCACACTCATCCTATCACAGAGTATTTATTAGGATTACTCAACCTTAACTCTACTGGCTTCCAAGCCTAATAGAGGATCCAATCACAAACTATTTAAAAGACAAACAATGTATAGATGAGATTGTAATGGATATGACTGTGTGTGCATAGGATGTGATCATATATAAAGACATGCAAGGTAATCACATAAATGAAAGATAATATCAAACTCAAACACAGTCATTTTATAGTGGTTTGACGACTTGTCTACTCCACTCCCGGCTTCCACACTCAACCCTTGAGTGACCGAATTTCACTAAAGAGGTTTCCCATGGTTCACCTCAAACCTAAGGTTTTAAATCAGGTTCACCTTCAACCTTTACAGAGGTTTTTACTCGGTTCACCTCAAACCCTGAAGTTTTACTGGCGTACTCCTAACCAGATGTTTATGCCCACACAGGACAAGGGTCCACACAACGCACCCTAAGGTTTCTACTCGGTTCACCTCAAACCCTGGAGTTTTACTGGCGTACTCCTAACCAGATGTTTATGCTCTCCACAGAGCAAGGGTCCACACAACACACCCCCAAGAACACTCCCGTCGGAGGCCTCCTTCGAGGACTTCAAATGGTGAGCAACACTTAAAACCCAATCCTAAAAAGGAATGATCGCAAGGGTCCTCTGGACTCTTAGTACTTACATATAAGTTGATGAGTCCCTTTCAGCATAGTGATGAAGACCTTCTTCTTATTGATGAAGAGTCTTCCGCTCCCTTGATCCGCAACACAGAGATGTATATATGCTAGGCTTAGGTTGGGTCAAGGTTATGATGGAATACCATTCTAAGGATTTTCCTATAAGTAGAATAGAGTGGTTCCCATCATTCATGCATTCAAGGCATCCCAGCTTATTGATGTGTCATTAAGGCAGCAGCTGAAGGATCCTTGAATGCAGAAGTTCATTCCCCAATCCACCCTATGAGATATCAATGATGAGGGTGGATTGGAGGATGAACTTCCTGAGAGAAAGGGCTTAAGGTAAATGATAGGAAGGTTAAAACTCTCAAAAGCACTCTCTACTTTCTCTACCAGCAATAAAAACTACTCTCTCTATTTATAGGCAAAAGGTTCCAACGGATATAAACGGTCAAATTTATGACAGAGTTAGATATCATCGAGCAGTCGTCGATATGATTGAGCGTATACTCTCGATTGTATCGGCCGACCTGTCGATGATACAAACTCAATTGTCATTTCGCTTTTGGAAATCTTCCGCCAACTGGTCAATGGGATCGAGACACACATCAATATTATTGAATTTCGAACTCCGATTCCATCGAGTGATAGTTCGATTTATTAACAGGTGAAAAATAAGAGAGAAGCTTTAAAGAATTTCAGGGTCACAGATATGATCGGGGAAACAGTCGATGTCATCGGAATTTGTACATTGATTATATCGGAGACCTTGTCGATGGGATCGAGAAATCGTATAGATTTATATGTAAGCTTGCTGGAGAAGGTGGTGCGCCTGCTGATTGGTTCCAGGATCCTCAACCTTTGTTCTTCGAGGTTCTGCAGCGTACCCCCTTCGCTCACCTGTTCCGGGTCCGTCTGAGTCAAACAAATATGTCTCTCTTGTCTACTCTGGCCGAGAGATAGTACCCTGAGACCCATACCTTCCAGCTTCCTTTTGGAGAGTGGGACATTACCCCATATGATATATACATGCAGCTGGGCCTTCGACATGATGGAGGATCCGTCCCTGTTGAGGATGACCTTCCGGTGCCTACTGAGGAGGATTGCATGGGTCTATTGGGGATGATGTTAGACGCAGTGGACTTTACCGGTCCCCACTTCAGGCTCCACTGGCTATCATCGAACTTTGCCAGACGAATTCCTGAGACCGAAGCAGCGGCTGTGGTGAAGGCGCATGCCCTGATTTTTTATACTATGGGTGCGATGATTTTCTGTCACGGGAATGAGCTAGTGAGTTCTCGTTTGTTGTCGCTCGTGGTAGACATCACTTTCCCCACACCGTACAATTGGAATGCGGCTCTCGTGGCCCATTTGTACGAAGGGCTGGATAAGGTTAGTCGTTGCATCAGCTGATCCCTGACTGGCTTTTACCCAGTCATCTAAGTATTTTCTTTGATCTTCATCTTTACAATATTCTCCCTGGGGATAATCTGGTTTATCTTTTTCTGACCATGATTTGTATAGGTCTACTTTTTTTACCACTTTCCTCATTTGGCCCCCACTTTGATCAACCATTCGCCTCCATTTCCTCGCATAATGCTATGGTACAAGGACAACCGCAACCGCAAGCATTTATTTTTCGATCTTGCCTGGAGGTCGAATGTCGACGCCCATGTTCCGAGTGATGTGAGTAGTCTTTACCCTTCTCTGTACTGCCTATGCGTTGCCTCTCTTTTTTTTCTCTCAATCTTTGATTTTCTTTCTGTAGATCCTGTCCAGGCCGTATCTTCGATCAAATACGACACTTACTCCTAGGGCCCAGGAAGCTTTTTAGGCTTCTCGTCGACGTTGCATTCTCGAGGATCCTCATGTGACGAAATGGTACCTGGGAGAGAGACTTTTATGGCAACTGACCGGTAGTCCCATGGTGCCACTTAGTCCACCGTTTGGTCCTTCTGATTGGAGATCGGTGCCTGAGAGAGAGCTGACTGCTGTATTGGAGGGCTATGATGCTAGCGCCTTCGTTGATCCATCTAGAGAGTACAGCTCCTGGTGTGAACAGCATGGTATCGGCTCGATCTTACAACTGGCTATGCTCCTGGTGGTGGTGCACATTTTACTGGAGGAGGGATCTTGGGGCCTCACTTTCATCGCCAGAATACTGATGCATATCTTTCTGATGATGATTAGCTTGTTGTATCTTACTTTCTTGTATGCTTAGATGTACAATCTTCATGTTTATAGACTTCAGCTCACTAACATTGTTCCCTTTCAATCTTTGCTTTGTACACTTTCAGAATCTCGGTTGGGTGTATGGATGTTTGCTCCAAGGTCCCAGCTTGTCGAGGTGGATCCTACCTAAAATTTGACCGAAAGTGAGCCCGAGCAGTAGTTGGACTGCCGCGGGCAGCAGTTGGACTGCCGTGGGTGGCAATCAGACTGCCGCCCACTGAATATTTTTTTCCATTCTGTCTTGTCAGCGCTGCATCAATGACACAAAAATGGTAGGTCTGCAGGCGGTGATTGGATTACCGCAGGCAGTAATCGGGGTGCCGCCTCCGTTCATCTTTTCTTCCAGTGACCATCTCTTCTTCTTGTTCATTCTTGCTAACCTTTTTGGATATTCTTTCCTGTCCTTGTTCGTCCGATCACCTCTTTTGTCCATTTCTCCTTGTCCCCTCCTCTTTGTCTTCTTCTCCTTTTATCCTCTTTTCCCTTTTGGGGCTGATTATGGCCAGCCATGATGGGAGTATTGATGAGATCATGAGTAGTGAGGGGGTTGGTGGATCCAATAATGGTGGAGGGAATCCATTTATGGAAGAGTTGATGGAGGTTGGTGGAGGAGTAATGGGATCTTTTGGGGAAATCAATGTCATATATGGCATTACCCCCGCCACCATTAATGGAGGATGTGAGGTTGGGTTGGATGAGATGAGTGATTTTGAAGGGTTTGATGCATTCATGGTAGATGGGCCACCGGGATTCATGGATATTGGGATGGATGGTTTGGGTGGTATGGATGATATGGCAGTGGTGGGAGATGGCTTGATTGATGGGCCGATGTCCATGGATGGGGTAAATGGTGGTATAGTGATGACTGATGGTATGGATCAGATTTTTATGGATGGCGAGCCCTATGTTGGTGGCGTAAGCGGCTTGGGTTTGGGGGTGATGATTCTCTCGTAGATGGCCTGGCTCAGATTTTCAGCACGGATATCGAGACAGTGTTGGGACAGGCAGTCGCAGTTAGGGCTCGTGGTGTCAGCCCTGTTAGCCATTGGGAGACCCTTAGTGTTGCGGCTCTTGGGGCTCATGTGTTTCAGACAGCTCCTGACATGGAGGTTGTGGGCGGCTCTAGTCCTCCTGCTGCAGCTTTCCATGATACTCTGTGTGATGCGATGGGCAACGTCGGCTTCTTTCAGCACCATGAGATAGACTTGCTGGATGAGGGGATGTCCATTTTTTATGATTCTCCTGTTGATAAGGGGATTCTGATTGTGGAGGGTGTGCCTGTCCGGACCTGTCGATTGCAGCCTCGTGATACTTGTTCAGAGCGTTTGCACCTTTGGATAGAGAGCTTGACCGAGTCTAAGATCGTGGAGCTGAGATCCTTGGGCTTTCAGGAGGTTCTTCACTTTCACCGAGTTCGCCTTGATTGGCGACTCTTGAGTGCAGTGCTATATGACTGGGTTCCTTGCCTGAACCTTTTTTCCTTCAATGATCTGGAGCTGGGTCCGTCGTTGGAGGAGTTTTCTCGCCTGTCGGGACTTCCTCTTACCCGGGAGCCTTACATTCCCTCATCCGAGCCGGTTTGTCCCTCAGATTTGTCCTCTTGGTTTGGGTTTTATACTGCTCTGTCTATCGTGGAGGGTGGGGTTGATGAGCTTTCTCTAATTTTACTGTATGATCGTTGTACTACTTCCTGGGGTGCCCCTGGATCAGATCATCAGCTTCAGTGTTTAAATGCGCTGATATTTTGTGTCCTGGCTAAGCTGCTCTTCTCTGGTGGGCGACAGTCTTCGCTAGTGCCTTTGTTGGATGTCTTCCGTAGGGTCCTCCACTGTAGGAGCATTATCTCTGTGGTACTGGCGGAGCTTTTTTTAGGGCTGACTGAGTGTTCCCTTGGACACACTAGCATCCTCAGAGGCTGCTGCTCATTTCTTCAGGTATGCACTATCTTTTACTTTTACTTTTGCCTAGCGTGGTCATCTGCTTGTGACCTGAGCTTGACTTGTATCTTCTTGCAGGCTGGGTTATGGGAGCATTTGTTCATGACCCCTCAGCTTCTGTGGCCGGATTCCCGTCGTGGAGACCTGCTGTGTTTTTGCTTGATGGCCTTCCGCTTAATGCTGAGGCTACGGAGTCCCTATATCGCTGTATGCTCGCTCAGCTTCGAGGGTGGGAGATTAGCTGGGAAGCTACTTGGCTTTGCCGTTCGCCATTGATTTGTAGCACTGCTCGCACTCCTATTCTGTTGCTCGGCCTGCGAGGGCATTACTCCTATCATCTAGTGTGGTTCCTTCGACAGTTCGACTTTTGGCAAGACAACCCAGAATTCACTTTTTTAGGGTTTGAGCATGCCTCCTTCCCATCTGATTTGACTGCTTTATCTAGGAGGGTCTGAATCTCTTGGCAGGAGTCTTTAGATGCAGCCATGCTGGAGCTCGAGTCTTGGGCCCCTCCTCTGTCGACAGTACCGTACCAGCTATGGGTGGCCGAGTAGTCACTTTATCAATAGGTTCCTAGCAGGCATTTAGCGGATGAGGCTGCTGATCAGGACATGGTAGGCGATACCACTTCCTCTTCTTCTTGCGTTATTGATTCATTCGAGGCATTTGAGGAGCGCCCCTTCATTAATCCGTCTTTCTTATTGGCCACACATGGTCATCTGATTTCTGAGATCGCTGTCCTCCGCCACACATGTGAGGACATGGCTCGCCGGTTGACGGTGGGGCAGCGGTATGATGAGAACATGCTTACGACACACCGCCTGAAGAGGGATGAGGCCTTCTACCTGCGTATGGAGATAGAGAGGCTTAGGCAGAGATTGTCGATGTACGAGAGATAAGAGTTTACCTGCAATTCTTGATGTTGATCGACTGCTTTGTCATATGTGCCTGAAACCTTTGGTTTTTGGTGTTTTTGGCTTTTTGTAAAAAAAGAAAGACAATATACTTGTAAGAAGATTTTAAAGGAATGAAAGAAAATTTTTATTTGTGCCAAATGTCAATGTTTGCTTGTGTTTGGATTTGTACTTTGGATTATTGGGATCAGAATCTTGAGCTCAGCCCACGTTGTTTAAAGTATCCTAGATCGTGTCTTTAAGGTTTTGGTTCCCTAAGAAGGTGCTTAGGATTACATCTCGCGGATTTGAGCAGAGTCTAATAGAGGAATAATCCGTAGCTGATCTTTCCTTAATATCTCTTTGGAGCATTTGTTGCTTCGGCTTCTTCTGTTCCTACACTTTTATTTTATTTTTTTACTTTTCTTGTTGTTTTTACCCGTAGCGCCTTCTCAGGTTTTCACTACGTCCAGCTTCTCCCCGTCATTTTTGTCCACAGCATCCTTTCATATTTCGCTACGTACCGGATTTTTGATCTTGCCTACCCCTTGGCAGATATGTTGTTTTTACTTTGGCGCCCTTTCGGGTTTTCACTAAGTTTGTTACATGCCCGCTGTTTTTACTTGAGCCCCCCTTTCGGGTTTTCAACTCGCCCCTTTTGCTTAGGCATGCCCCTTATTTTTTTTTATTTCATATATTTTTCTTTGGAACACCAGGAGTGATGAAGGAGAAGGAAAGACTTCCTTCATAGCCGGTCAGCTGGTTACCTGTCAATCCTTTGTCTTTGGATACAATTATAAGCTACATGGGAGTTGTGTGTAAGTTTTGGGATAGATTTTTTTTATTTTTTTGGGGTCTTATTTTGAGACTCTTTTTTTTTCTTTTTTTTGTGTGTTTCTTTCTACTTTTTCTTTTTCCTTTTGTGGGAGGGGCGATTGGTATTTCTGATAGGGGATGTGGTGGATATAGATTTCTTTCTTCTTTTTTTTATTTTTTTTGGGGGATGTAATGGATGCAGCTTCACAATTGTAATCATTGACAAAGTCAAGTAGGTTACCCGGATAGATTTTTATGTTGTCGGCGTTGATAGGCTCGGAAAGGTCTTCTCCTTTCAGATTGGTGAGTTGAAGAGCGTCTCCTGAAAGTACTTCTCGAATGATCAGTGGTCCTTCCCACGAGAGTTTAAACTTTTTCCTAGGGTCTAGTAAGTGTGGTGGTAGGATGCGCTTCATGACCATGTCACCGACTTTGAAACGTCGCTTGCGGACCCTTTTGTTGTAGGCTCGTGCGATCCTTCTTTGATAGCTTTGGGAGTGACTTATTGTACGCATGCGCTTTTCGTCTGCCAGATGCAGTTAATCGTATCTTGCTTGTAGTCACTCGCCTTCCTCTACTTTACTTTTAAGCAGTATCTGGAGTTACGGGATTTCGATCTCGACTGGCAATACTGCTTACATTCCGTATACAAGCTCATATGGAGTTACGCCTGTAACAGATCGTACAGACATCCGATAGGCCCAGAGTGTAACAGGAAGCATCTCTAACCAGTCACGATATGTTTTCACCATCTTCTCCAGGATTCAGACAATAGTCTTGTTGGCAGCTTCGACTCCACCGTTCATTTGAGGACGGTAGGGGCTCGACCGATGGCGTTGAATTTTGAACTTGTCGAGAAAATCGTCCATCCTTTTACTGGCGAACGGAGTTCCGTTGTCAGTAATGATTGCCTGAGGGACCTCATAGTGGCAAATGATGTTTTTCTTCATGAACTTGACCACATGAGATGCTACGATGGTGGTGTAGGATGTTACCTCTATCCATTTGGTGAAGTAGTCTACTGCTACAAGGATGTATTCATGCCCATTTGAGGCCTTAAGACTGATCTTGCCGATGATGTCAAGCCCCCATACGGAGAAGGGCCAAGGTGATGTCAGGTTGTAGAGTTCGGATGTAGGGACATGGATCTGGTTTGTATGTTCCTAACACTTGAAACATTTCCTGACATGTTTACAGCAGTCTGTCTCCATTGTAAGCCAATAATAGCCGAGCCATAGGATCTTCTTTGCCATCATGTGTCCATTCATATGTGGGCCGCATAGTCCTTCGTGAATTTCTGACATGACCTGTGCTACTTCTGTTTCATCCACGCATCGGGGAAGGACTTAATTAAAGGATTGCTTGTAGAGGGTTCCCCCGGTAATTATGAATTGTGCCGCCAACTGTTGTATGGTGCGACGACCTGTTAGTGTTGCTCCTTCCGAGTACTTCTGGTGCTCGAGATATTCCTTGATGTTTACGTACCAGGTCGATTATTTGGGGAGGGTTCAGCTTTATCGATCTGTATACATAATGCGGGTTCCTCCTGAAGTTCAATAGTGAGTTCCCATTCAGCAACTCCTTTCGGGATTTCTAACATGGAGGCGAGAGTGGCCAACGCGTCTGCAAACTGATTCTTGACTCGGGGCATGTAAGAGAATGAGATTTCTTAGAACTCTTCGATTAAATTCTCCAGATAGATGTGGTATGGGATTAGCATCTCATCCTTGGTTTTTCAGTCACCGTTTGTTTAATTAATGATGAGTTGCGAGTCCCTGAAGACCCGTAACTTCTTCACATTAAGGATTATGGCTTCTCTTAGACCGGCGATGCATGCTTCGTACTCAGCTACGTTGTTAGTGCACTGGAATGCTAGTCTTCTAGATATGGGAACTGGGACGTCCTAGAGAGAGTAGAGTATGGCGGCTACCCCACTCCCTTTTGAGTTTGCAGCTCCGTCAAAGAAGAGTCTCCACTCTCCTGCCTTTCTTTCTTCTTCTTCCTTGATTAGGAAGATGTCTTCATCAGGGAAGAAGGTCTTCAGTGGCTAGTAGTCGGGCAGAGAATGTGTAGCTAGATGATCGGTCAGTGTTTGCCCCTTAATTACCTTTTGAGTGACATAGGTGATGTCAAACTTAGAGAGCAATAATTGTCATTTTGCAATCCTGCCTGTCAATACTGGCTTTTCAAACAAGTACTTCAACGGGTCAATGCGAGCGAGCAGGAGGACCGGATGGGCGATCATATACTGCTGCAATCATTGTGTTGCCCAGACTAGGGCGAGGCAAGTCTTTTCTAAGCTGGAGTATTTGGCTTCATAGCTTGTGAATCGTCTGCTTAGATAGTAGATTGCCTGCTCATTTCTTCCTGTATCGTCATGTTAACCAAAGACGCATCCGATTGCTTCTGCTGTGACGGAAATGTATAGGAGTAATGGCCTACCCGGAGTAGGTGGCTTGAGCACTGGAGGATTTAACAGATATCTTTTGATTTTGTCAAAGGCCGTTTGACAGTCGTTATCTCACTCCTTTGGCGAGTTCTTCTGTAGGAGCTTAAATATGGGCTCACAGACTGAGGTGAGCTGCGCGATGAATCGGCTGATATATTGGATTCCTCCGAGGAAGCCTCGAATTTTCTTTTCAGATTTGGGTGGTGGCATTTCGATAATTGCTTTGGTCTTGGTCTCATCCACCCGAATTCCTTCTTCGCTGACAATGAAGCCTAACAGCTTGCCTCCGGTTGCACCGAAGACACACTTTTGTGGGTTGAGTCGGAGCTTGAACTTCTCTAACCTATCGAAGAGCTTTTCGAGATCCTTGAAATGTCCTTCGATTATGTGAGATTTGACGATCATGTCATCCACATAAACTTCCATTTCCTAGTTTATCATATCGTGGAACAGGGCAGTCATGGCTCGCTGATATGTAGCTCTAGCTTTTTTCAGCCCAAAAGGCATAACTCGATAGTAAAAGGTTCCCCACGGTGTGATGAAAGAAGTCTTTTCACGATCCTCGATGGCCATCTTGATTTGATTGTAGCCTGAAAAGTCATCCATAAAGGAGAAGATGTTGTGTCCAACGGTATTATCTACTAGTGTGTCAATATGAGGCAGGGGAAGTCGTCTTTACGACTTGCTTTGTTGAGGTCCCTGAAGTCGATGCACATTCTGACTTTCCTGTCTTTCTTTGGAACTGGTATGATATTTGTGAGTCATTCCGGATAGTTGGAGACTACCAAGAATCCCGCGTTGTATTATTTGATGACTTCATAACGGACCTTCAGGGCCCATTCTGGCTTCATTCTCCGTAACTTATGCTTGATAGACTTCATGTCTGGCTTTGTTGGTAGATGGTGCACTACCAGATCCTCATTGAGCCCAGGCATGTCCTCGTATGAGAAGGCAAAGTTGGACAACCTCGGCTTCAGAAACTCCATCATCCTCTGCTTGTATTCCGGGGAGAGTAATAGTCTAATGCGCACCTCTAGGGAGTTCCACTGACCCTAGGTTCACAATTTCGAAATCATCTGCCACAACATTGGCCTTCGTTTCAAATTTTTCGAGGGAGTCCTCGAATTCGAGAGCTATATCATCATTTTCCATATCCGGGACTTCATCCAAACACATGAGCTCGAAGTCCAACTTGAGATCGAAATCATACGAGTCGACCTCGAACTCCTGCAGTGTGTGTAAGATGTTTGGCACAGTGGTTTTTGAAAGTTTTTCTGTTATTTTTGTGTTTTGAGGATTTTCAGATGTTTTGTGATTTTGAGAAATATTTGATTTTTTTGTGCTTCGGAGAATATATGATTTTTTTGTGTTTTGAAAATTTTTTAATTTTTTTGTGTTGCCTGGGGGTCCCAAACAGGACGGTGTTGCGAACCAAGATTGATCATGTCCTAGTCCGAGGTACCAACTGCTATTTACAGTAGCATTTTTTTTAGGTCAACATCCACAGAGGATTCAACGACCGACTCGATTGTTAGGGGGACAGTTGTCCATAGTGATTCTTTCCCCTTTCCGACCCTGCTGTCCTTATTTGTGTTCCTGTGGATCACCTGTCTTGATGACCATGATGTCTGCTGGGCTAGGCTCAAAGTCGAAATCTGATTCGACTTCCTCGCCCAGGAGCTGAAATTCTTCTGGTCCCTCTAATTGGTCCTGCGATGGGACCTTGATGTCTGCCCAGTCAAGGGCAGGCCACTTCCCTTTATCAATCCAGTGGATGGGTTGCTTCTGCCCCTTGTGTCGCTAGGCTGGTGGCGGGGACATGTCCCCTTAACTGTGTGCAGGAATGGGTGTCTCCCTAGGTTTGCCTGTATCCCTTTCAAGGGACATTCCTGGTTCTGGATCCTGTGTGGGTGGACATGTTTTCGTGCCCCTCGCATTTTGGGGTGGATCTGGAGGTTCTGCCCCTTGTGTCGGATATGCTTTTGATGAATCTTGTCCCATCTTATGGGTGGCCAGACAGACTCCGGGCGAAAATGATCAGAGAATTTAAGTTGCTGGAGGTGGTCCTCAAGGGAAATCATCGGGTCTCCACAAATTGTTCCAGCCTTGATAAATTTGACGGGTGTGCACTTGAAGGATTGACTCCTTTTTGGCTTTTCAGCTTAATCCTCCGGTTTCAATTGATATCCTAGTCCTTGTCTCTGTATGTTAGCACGTGCCGACTTTACTACTATACCTTTTTCATGGAACTCGGTACGATAGTTCCAGATTAGCCGTTAAGCGGAGGGAATGACATGTTCAGCAGTGAGAGGGCGAGGACACATCACCCTCCGCATGTTGGATGTCGATCACAGGGATGTCAGTTTCTGGGATATTAACTACTATTGGCAGGACAGTTTTTAGCTCGGCCAACACTGAGATGATTCGATTTCCCGAAAGAAATTTAACCCTTTGGTGGAGATTTGAGTGAATGGCTCCAACAGCATATAGCCACGGCCACCCCAACAAAAGGGTAAACAAGGTAGGGATGTCGATGACTTGGAATGTGATAAGGGTTAGGTCTGGTCTGATTTGTAGCTCAATGTCAGTCTCTGCCTCAACCTGCCTTCGGGAATTATCGAAGGCTCTGACACTCATGGTGTTGGGCCTGAAAGAGGATGGTTCTATCCCTAACCGTTCGGCAGTCCTTAGAGGGCAAACATTAAGGCTAGATCCATTATCAATTAGCACAAGTGGGACTTTGAAATTCTTGTGACAGGCTACTATATTCAGTCAGTACCCATGCTTACGTCCCTCAAGTGGTAATTCATCATCGGAGAAAGTGATGGTTCTTGGTGGGAGGAGTTGTCCAATCATACTTGCCACCATTTCAGGGGGTACGTTAGGAGAGATATGTGCATCATTCAAAGTCTTCGCAAAGATTTCTCAATGCGATCTTGATGTGCATATGTGTTCCCAGATGGATATTCGTGCGGGAATGGTTTTGAGTTGTACTGCTATGTCATAAGCAGCGTTGATTTTGCAGGTAGTTCCCGACATAGTTTCTCGGGTTTCCTTTGGATTCTAGTTATCGCTCCTGAAATATCTCTCATTATTGCCCACCTCAGTGCATTCTCGGTAATGCCATGGAACTGCCTTCGGATTATAGGATGGAACTGTCCTTCCTTCCAAGTATATTAATGGTTCCTGAGGTTGAGGGGAGGTGACTGAAACAGTTTGTGGTGGACTTAGTGGTTTCTTTTGGGGTACCACCAAGTTTTGGCAAGATTTCTCCTCTTCTTCTTAATATGCCGAGGAGGTCCCCTGGCCATGTGCCAGTTGGTGAGGCATTAAGAATTTTGGACTTTGAACCGGGGGTGCTCCTTGCAAAGTCAGCGATGCTAAATCAGGGAGACCTATTGGAAAAATGAAAGGTTTAGAATTCGACCTTTTTAGACATGCGGGGTGTGTCCCTTGAGAGGCAAGATGCTGCAAGTATGACCTTTTGGGTGCGGCTTCGAGGGTCACGAGTGGTTGAACTGCCTGTGTTGCTACTAGGAATATGAGGGGTTGTGTTACTGGTGTTGCCTCAAGGATTGCTTGTATGGAATGATGTGGGGAGGGGTACATGGACTGCCCTCCTTCAATGTGGTTTATGGTAGAAGTGCCGGATGTACTGGGTCCTGTTTGATGCGATGGTAGAGGATTTTGGAGGGTGTTGGCCGGAGCCACATTGTTAGCTTGCAGGGTGATTACAATTTTCTAGCTTTCGATCAAATCCTGGACCGCATGTTTCAAGGCAAAGCAGCGGTCTGTTAGATGGGCAGGAGCCTGATGGTATGCACAATATTAGTTCTCATTGTAACCAGGTGGCAAGAGATTGGGAGGAAGTCACGGTTGAAGCGGTGTTAGGAGTTGTTTATGCATCAACATTGTCAAAACCTGACTGTATGTTTGTGGTAAAGGGGTGAATTTCCTCCCTAACATTGCCTGTTTGTATGGACCTAGTGCATTCCCCCGAGGCTGTTGGTGTTGTTGTTGAGACGGTTGTCCTTGATATCCTTATTGAGCCTGCTGTGGTTGGTACTGCCTGTGTGACTGCGGTTGGTATTGCCTGTCTTATTGTACCTCTGGTTGTGGAACGTATTAGTTGCCCTGAATGTTAGCAATGATATTGTTAACCTCTATGGTACGATGCGCGGGAGCAGTGCCGTTTCCATTCCCATATCCTACAGGTTTCCCTTCGATTTTATTTCTTTTGATTGAAGGGGTCTGATGTGACCATGGGTAAACGGTTCCGGCTCTGATCCCGACTTCCACTTGCTCACCAGCTCAGATGAGTTGGGAGAAATTTACATAAGGATAAGAGATTAGATATCCTGAAATGATGGGATTTGCAGAGTGTACGATCATGGATATCTGTTCCTCATCATCGATGGGGTTTCTTATTCGGGCTGCCATGGCCCGCCATCATCTCACGTATGCTGACAATGATTCATCACTTTTTTGTCTTAGGGCAAAAAAATCAGATCTCCTTGGAGCCATGTTCAAATTATAGGAGAATCGGTCAATGAATGCTTGGGAGAGTTTTTCCCAAGTTTTGATGTGATGGTTGTCCAACGAGGTATACCAATCCAAAGCATCACCTTTGAGGAATTTTTGGAAGAGCCGTATCAAGGCTCCATCATTCCCTGCTATCATATTGAGTTCCCCACAAAATGCTTTTAGATGTGTCGTGGGGCACCCGCTACCGTCATACCTTTTGAATTTTGGTACCTCGAAGTTCGAGGATACCCGGGCATCTGGGAAGGGACAAAAGTCCCTGAACTTGGTGGATGGGTGATCCACTTCTTGCTGTCTCTGAAGCTGATTTTGCACCATTTGTAACTGCTCTCGTAGTTCCTCAATTTCTAACTTACCTTGTTGTGAGTATCTTACCCCGTGCTGTAGGGCTTGTGCTGCTTCTTCTTCATATGGATCGATGATGGGATGTTGTTGAAAAGAAGATGAACTCCTGGTGGCGGGAGGTAGGTGGAATTGAACACCGCTCCCTTTTGAAGGAGGGTGTGACGTGCACAAATGGCTCCCGCCTGGGGTATCTGCTAAGTCCGGGACGTTGCTCCCGTTAGAGGGAGTGAATTTGACTCGAAACTGACCCCCTTCATGGGCATTCGCCAGTTCTTGTCTGTGGTTCCCATTAGGGGAAACTTGTGTTGTAACCTGATTGTTGTGATGTATTGAGTAGAGATGTGCGGGAGGGTTGCTCCCGTTTGCTAGCTGTTGTTGTTCTTATGTCGACTCCTCTAGGAGGGGGAGCAGGGGGTTTGCTAGAGGAATGAGAGAGAAGGCGGAGGAGGGAGTTTGTGGGAGTGAACTGTTCTGTACGCTAGGCTGAGTTACCTGTGTATTTGAGGAAGGATTTGACACAAGACGGTGCAGCAGCTCTTGCACTGCTCATAGGCTTTGGGTCATTTCTTGCATGGTGGTGTTAACTTGTGGGTCTACTAGAGCCACTAGTGGTGGTAGCGCGGGTGTGGGTGCAGGTGCAGAAGTTTTGGGAGTTGGCTGAGCTGCCGGTTCTTCTTCATGGGTTGCTTGAGAGGTTATGGCTGCCCGAGATCAGGTAGTCATGGTTCGAATTTAAGCTCAGGAGAAAGCAAGCCAAAGATGCTCCATTTGTTGTTTTTCTTTTTATATGAATGCAATGATGATGTCCCTTGAGATTAAAATACCACAAACTTTCAAGTCGGGTCTCAGTTAGTGCGAGCTAGCATATTCCTCAGCAAAGTCGTCATTCTGTAGATACTGAAAAATCAGTGCCCACGCTGATTTAAATGTTATGTTTTTAGTGATGGGGTGACGTGCTGATTTGTGGATGTTGGAGTCGTCACTAACCGAAAAATCTCAAAATCCCGCGGTCGGCTAGAACCAAGGAATACGTAAGGTGGGGGAAATCCGAAGACTTCCCTGCCTTAAATTAACTCCTAGCTTGTGAACCCGGATTCCAGGTAAGGGACCTCGGTTATAAAGAGGGAAGGTATTAGGCACCCTCTCTGCCCATACGTATGTATGGTCTCTACTTAGTGTGGTAAACTAATCTCAAGGGGAAGATGGATGTGGTCGGGATAGGACTAGGCACACATGTGGATTTCTGATATGACAAGATCCGAGATTTCGGCAAGCCACAGAGCATACATCCAATGGTGTGTCTAACAGACAGATGTGATGATGCTTATGCAAAGACTAAAACAAAGGGACTAGGTCACTAGGAATTTCTGATGTGACAGGATCCGATATACGGCAAGCCACAGAGCATACGTTCACTAGAGATCTAGAGAAGCAGGGTGGTTGAGAAGGGAATAGATGTCATGATGAATGCTTGTATGTAAAAATTAGTATTTCTTTGGCTTGATCTTGAGTAGATTAAAACATAAACTGGACCATGATCCGATCTGGGCTAGGCTTATGGGTTGGAAAGGTTGAGGTTAGAGGGGTGGCTGAAAAGATCAGATCTTTGAAGGCTTGGGAGCTCCTTCCCTTTACTTCACTCTCTTCCTCACTCTCTCTCTCATTTTCTCTCTCTTGGATGAGAAGATCTCTCCCTTTACTGTGAAGAGAAGAGGGCTATTTATAGCCTTCTCTAATGTCATTGCTGTAAATTTTGGGTTTGAGAGGGGTAAAAGGTGAGGTGGCAAGTTATGGTTAGTTGTGGAGAGGGGAATGCCACATGGCACTCTTATTTACCATGAGGGGAGGTAAAAAGGTAAATAATGGAGTTTGAAAGGGTAATTTTGAAGGAAATTTGACTTTTGGACGTTAAGCAACTGTCTACACGCGGGCGGCAGGCAGTAGTCAGACTACCGCCTAGGCTCAGTTCAGGCCGGTTTCGTACATGCGAACTTTGTACAGTATGCGAGTTCGTCCAGATGTCTCCTTTCAGGTTTTTCAGCTCAGAAAAGTGGGTCTCAGCTTGGGTAAAGGGGATCTAATCATGGTACAGGGTTTAAGCGAAGTTATGTGCGTGCTGAAAGATTTGGATCAGGGTTTCAAGTTGCGGATTGGGAGTTTGGGGACTCTGGGTTAGGGTTCGTTTTAGGTTGGGATTAGGGTTTGGTTTAAGGTATGATCATGGTTCTCGGACAGTCTTAACCTTCTCAAGATTTAACCTGGGTGGGGTGTCTACAGATTGCCATGATTATTTGTCGTAGATATATGATTGATATGCATGCAACAACTCTTAGGTGAAGGGATTTGCCCTAATATGTAATGTGGTTGACATACGTAATGTATGTTGAATAGTGTAGTCTAAGTGTATTTATAAATGCCTAAATGAGATAGCATTCAGTAAAGTATGATTTATAAGGTTGTTGAGATGTGAATCTCAATTACCCTGCTTGTGTGTATGATTTCCTCCATGAATTATTTAGTCTATTTTATTCATGTTAACTGTGTGTATGATTTTCTCCATGTATTCAATTCGTGTTTAAGTTATATTTCATAACATGTTCATATGAATGTAGAATCTGAATCAATTACTTATTATTGAGCTTGTACGTGATTGGGACTATATTATAGTCCAGGTAATCGGTAACAGTCCTTAAACTAGTGGTTGAGGTTGTTTTCGCCACGCAGGATGTGTTCAACAAATGTGAGTCGTACTTGGGATGTTCGACAGTGGTTAGGCCACACAGAGTATTTATGCATTCCATGTTGATCAACTCAAAGTGCGCTTGTCCTAATTAAGCTCGTCAAATAACCTGATTGACCGATGTATGTTCACCATGTTTAGTCGCTACTGTTTAAATCTAGGGTACCAAACTTACCAGTGAAATCCCATTAACCTTGGTACCTCGATCTCCTAAGACTCATGAGCCGAACATGGTGGTATGGGACACCGTGGTCGAGCTGTCACCCTACGCTGGGGCGCAGAGCCTCCCCGTAGTGACCATTGAGCATCCTACACTCGTGAGCCGATTATGGTGGTATGAGACACTATATTTGCGCTATCAGCCTACATTGTAGTGACCTCGAGCATACTTTGATATTGCAGACAGGCGACGAGCCCTTTTATAGTAACTAAGGTATAGTAGACCTGTATTGATTGGTGACAAGCCCTTTACAGTGACCTAGAACAGTAATATCGTATGAGATTTACTAGGACTTATGATCCTAGAACGGATCATTGTTTAGAAATTGATATAAGGGAGGTACCTTAGCTTTCCAATCCGGCTGTATGAAAAGGACTAATAAAAACTTGATAATCATTCTCATAACACCGCACTGCATGTGCTGTTGGCATTGGTGTAGAGTACAGTGGTAGCGATTCATGCCGCGATCGTTAGATGATGTCGCAAGAGGGAGATTGTGGTGAAGGCATGCATCATTTTCTCATATCATTCTTGTATTAACAAGTGTATATAGGACATGTTTGATTGTACTGCTTTATCATTACTACTTGATTGAATTGATAACATGTTAACCTTTACTTTATAGTTCCACTGAGTTGATCACTCACTCCCACGTTCTGGGACGGTGCTTAAACACCAACCAGACTCTGACTTAACTGTAGGTGATGATGATGCCTACGAGGCGGAGTCGGAATTCGATGAGGACGAGGAGGCTTTCTCGTTCATGTAATTCTCAGGCGGGTTCATGTGAGCCATGTCCTGGTTGACGAGGATTCTGGGCTATGATTGTAGTGATTGATCACATTTTATTATATGTATTTTGAGACTTGACTTGTAATTATGACCTGACAGAGCATACATACCTTGGGGACTTATGTTGGTTTATATATGTATTTCAGTCTTCCGCTTTCCTCCTTAGACTGTTCCTAAATTATGTTTGTTGTTTTGGCTTAATCTACTTCATGTTTTATACACTAATACAGACAACATACATCCATCTCTAAATATGTTGCAAGTGATGTTTTGGAACTCGGGAGCTGAGTTATACTCGACCCCCGATTTTCAGAGCATTACAAGTTGGTATCAAAGCATGATCTGGATTAAACTGGACCTGGGTTATGGTCACACGATGCATGCTGACGCCACTTTAGCATAGGAGGGTGCGAGAAAAATCTAGAAACAGTTTTAGGACTCCCAGTTTTGTCATTTGACAAAAGTTTACTGAAAACGATCGTCGAGATAGAGTCCGTGCACACTCCTAATCACACACGACAACTCCAAATTACTTATAGACCGTCAATTGACGGGTTTAGATCGTGTTTCATTCCATCTCAGCCATTAGAAATCGGTAAAAATGCATATGTATCAGTTTTGTTTCGAAACAACCCAAAACGAGCCGAACCGGAGTAAGGGCCCAATCGGGGCTATTTTAAGGGGACCCATAGCATTTTAGACCCAGGGAGGAGGACCTCGCCAGAGGGGGGAGCCCTCGCCGGGAGGTCCAAAGACCGGTGAGGCCGATTTCGAACTAAATATTTTCGGTGTCCCATCTGGTCATCCATGACATGTTTGTGGACGTCATAGCCTTGATGTCGCTAAGGCGTACAGTAATCACAATCACACAATGCAAAATGAATGAGTCATGTAGTCTAATCATGCATTAATCCTACACATACCGTGCACTCATGTGAGATAACCTCACCTATCAAGGAGTCTCATGAACCATCTGTACTATGGATATGCAATGGTCAATCACATCTCACAATAAACATGCAGATGATGCGTATGGGCATGTATCATGATGTTATGCTGTCACATACTCATAATCGGTATCAATAACAGGCATCAATAATTGGCCTCGACAATATTGTCATTTAACCAATATTGCCCCCAAAGAATGGTCCACATAGAGCCTACCATATAGTGGACCCATGGCCTCACACAAGGACCTAATATACAACACCATGGGCCTCACTTAAGAGCTTAATACACATCACGATGGGCCTCTCACATGGGCCTCATATACATCATAATGGACTCCATCGCCTGGCCCTCAAATGCATCACAATAAGGCTCACTACGAGTCGTATATACATCATATAAGTCTCGACAAATCGGCCTTTACAATCAAAATCGGCCTCGAAAATCGAAATCGGCCTCGGCAATCGAAATCAGCCTCAACAATCAAAATTAACACTCGGAATCAGTTTCGATACTCGGCCTCGACAATCAGAATCGGCCTATACAATTAGCTTCGATAATTGGAATTAGCCTCAATACTCGGCCTCGATAATCGAAATCGACCTCGATACTCAGCCTCGACAATCGGAATTGGCCTATATAATCGGTCTCGACAAATCGAAATCGGCCTCGATACTCCGCCTCGATAATTAGAATCAGCCTATACAATCGGCCTCAATACTCAGCCTTGACAATCAAGAATCGACCTCAATACTCGGCCTCAACAATCGGAATCGACCTATACAATCGGCATCGACAAATCGGAATCGGCATCGACAAATTGGAATCGGCCTCGACAATCGAAATCGACCTATAAAATCAGCATCAACAAATAGGAATCAGCCTCGACAATCAAGAATCGACCTCAATACTCGGCCTCAACAATCGGAATCGACCTATACAATCGGCATCGACAAATCGGAATCGGCATCGACAAATTGGAATCGGCCTCGACAATCGAAATCGACCTATAAAATCAGCATCAACAAATAGGAATCAGCCTCGATACTCAGCCTCGACAATAAGAATCAGCCTATACAATCGACCTCAACAATCGAAATTGGCCTATACAATCGGCCTCAACAAATTGGAATCAGCCTTGATACTCGGCCTCGACAATCGGAATCGGCCTATACAATCGGCCTCGACAAATCAGAATCAGCCTCAATACTCGGCCTCAACAATCGGAATCGGCTTATACAATGGGCCTCGAAAAATCGAAATCGACCTTGATACTCGGCCTCGACAATCAGAATCGGCTTCGACAAATCATAATCGACCTATACAATCGGCCTCGACAAATCAGAATCGGCCTCGATAATCGAAATCGGCCTCGATACTTGACCTTAACAATAGGAATCGGCTTCGACAAATCGAAATCGACCTCAATACTCAGCCTCAACAATCAGAATCGACCTCGAAACTCAGCCTCGACAATCGGCCAAACAAGGCCTAGGGAAAGGTCACAATGTGGACATTAAACCATCATTGCCCATCAATGTGGACATTTAACCAACATCGCTCCCAAGCAGTGACCCACATAGAGCCAAACATATAATGGGCCCACGGCCTCACACAAAGGCCTAATATACAACACAATGGACCTTACTAAAGGGCCACATATTTACAACAGGTGGGCCCTGCTCATGAGCCTCAAATACATGACATGTGGGCCATACACTATAACGCCCGTGAAAAATTCGTACTTGGGCTCGAGTACCGATTTGACCCGAAATCGCGTAGAAATAAATTCCATGGAAATTAAGCGTAAGTTAGCTAGCGCAACGCTAGAGTAGCTGGGAAATAGTCCCTGATCACTTTAAATATGTTCTGCAAGACCCAAATCGAGTAGAACAGACAACTCTACAATACTCTATAACCTCGGATCAAACTCTAAGCGGGTTTGTCCTCTGGACCACGTTGAACTTTTATATTGGATTTAGACCGCACGTCGAAGGTCCGATACCTCCTATCTTAGACCGTTAGAACCGCCCAGCTGGACTTGACAATCATCTCGAAAATCAAGTCAATCCGATAATCACAGACTATTTCGTTGAACCCGGACTGAAGCGACCGCGAATAGGGACGGATTTGGAATTTCAAATTTAAATCTGGCACACGACTTGACGCGTCAGTATTAAGCGTTCTGACCGTCAGAATTCATCCAGATTACACCCTCGGATCAGGAAAAATTTATATTTATTATCATGAGACTTTCAGCCCTGATCTATGTGCGGTGACCGCTGAACTGAAATTGGTCCGCCACGTGCGAACTGCGAACCCTGCCAGACTGAAAACTTAATATGAGCTACATCTGGTACACATGAGCTCAAGTCTGATCGCAATCGACCAGGGGACCACCAGAAAGCAGTTTTTGGACCGAAACAGCCCCGAAATGGATAGGCACCAAGTAAACTTCGTCCCGGAGCCTATTTTCGGCGATTTTAAGCTTATAAAAGGGGTTAAAACCCTCATTCCTCCCTTCCATCCGAAAATTGCAACCCTAGAGAAAAGGAGAGAGAGTTTGAGAGAAAGAGAAGAAGGGAATTTTCCCTCTTCCGAGCCGCCGACTGCTAGTACTTCAGCACTTCTTCCCAATCACCTGGCTGGTGATTTCTCCCCTTTTTCAGGTATAAAATAATCCCAAAAACTTGCTGATTTAGAGTTTACTTAGATTCATAACATGTTAGCTAACGTATTCCATAAATCAGGCTCTCCTACTGCCGTAGACGAAGCGTACACGCTCCGTTCAAAATCCCGCAACCGTAAGAGACTAGGTGAGGATTTTAGACGCTTTGATTGACGGTTTACAACGCTTTCAATGTCGTTTAATAGTAGATTATCGATGGCATCGCCGTTTGACATGTACAACATGCTCTCCGTTTCCTGTTTCGTAAATTAACGAAGAATATGAGATTTAGGGCATTTTAGTCATTTGTAGGAAGTACGGTCTACATGCATATTTTGCTGACGTGATTGACATGGTTTGTCACCGCATTAGGGAGTTAGGAATGCTTGCATAATCAGTTTGGCGAAGAGATTCGCCAAGTTGCGCACTTTGGGTCGACATACTATATGTGGACTTAAGTGTGTAGTGTATGTGTTTGTATAAATGCTTGTATTAGTATGTATTGAATTAAATGATGTTATGTAGTAATTTGAGATTGATTTCTTGATTAATATGCTGACCTAAATGATTTCCTACATGTTGACCTTATGCATGATTGCATTACATGCATGGAATGTACGTGGTTGAAGATTTGCTTAAGTTGAATATTGTAACATGTGTTAACATGCTCACATGATCATATTTCAATTCCAATGCCTTTGCATATGTTGCTAATGTGATTCCATAGATGTGTGGGACTTGACTTAGTCCAGGCAGTCGGTAACCGAGCGAATTCGTGGCTGACTGGTCATAGCCACGAATGACGCGTCGATGAACGTGATTCGCGTTTAGAGTTGGCGGCAGTGGTTAGGCCACGCGAAGTGTTTTACGCACTTCATGTCGTTCGACTTGAGATGCGATCGCGCTAGTCGAGCCCGTCAAGTAACCCGACTGGCCGATGTATGTTCACCTTGTATGTGTCATAACTGCTTGAACCTAGGGTACTGAACTTACCACTGTAAACCCTGTTAACCATGGTACCATGATCCACGAAGACTCATGAGCCGGGCATGGTGGTATGGGACACCGTGGTCGAGCTGTCGGCCTACGCTGGGGCCACAAACCTCCCCGTAGTGACCAGTGAGCACCTAAACTCGTGAGCAGATTATGGTGGTATGGGACACTATATTCTAGCTGTCGGCTTACACTGATCAGGCGACGAGCCCTTTGTAGTGACCGCGAGCGTATTCTGAGTCCACGGGAGGCGACGACCCTTCCGTTGCAGTAGAGTACGGTAGGCCTGTATTGATAAGGTGATGGGGGAGCGGTGCAACGAGTGCGAGCAACAGCCCTGGCAGCCCTTGTAGTGACCTACGAAATATACATCGTATGAGATTTCTAGGAGTGACGACCCTAGACAGGATCTGTGTTGGGATTGATACAAGGGAAGTACCTTAGTTTCCCAATCCTGCTGTTTGAATGGACTAATAACAACTTGGAATTCATATCACCTTAGCATTGCATGTGCCTGGAAGATGTGGAGCACTCTAGGGAGTGTGGCATGCCGCGGTCGTAAGATGTTGCCGCATGAGGGTGATCGTCGGTGAGGGCATACATCACGCATTAACAACAGTGTTAGGATTGTCTGATTTACTGCTTTACTATTATCGCGTGATTGAATTGTGAACATGTTAATCTTTGCTCTATGATTCCACTGAGTTGATCACTCATTCCCACGTTACGGGATGGTGTTTGCAACACCCACCAGACCCTGTTGTAGCTGCAGGTGAGGACGAGATCCAGGAGGTGGAGCCAGAGATCGACGAGGACCAGGATGAGTTCTCGTATATGCAGTATCATGACAGCTTCCCGTAGGCGACCTGGATCGAGGGGGCATCAGTGGGACTTTCTTTTTGAACATTATTCTTTTGTTATGTATATGTACATGAGACTCAGAGATGTAGTCATACTTTGGAGACAGATGAGATTATTTTTTTTCATACAGTGATATATACATTGTTTAGTCTTCCGCTTGCTTTTATCACTGGATCTGAAGTATGAATTGCAGTTTTGGTATACTTTTACTCATGTGAATGCTTTAAATCAGACAACATTGAATCATAACCATTTTTGTTGTATAAGTGACGGTCTGGAACTCGGGAGTTGAGTTTATACACGACCCCCGATTTTCAGGGTGTTACATACACATGGGTCTCATATGCATCAAATGGGTCACGTATCTAAGCCTCGAATACATCAAATGGGTCATGCATCATGGCCCTAATACATATCACAATGGGCCTTGCCCATAGGCCACGAATACATCACAATGGGCCCCTTCATATGGGCCTTAAATGCAAGGCAGGTGGGCCCTATCACATGGGCCTCAAATATACATCATGATAGGTCTCATGGATGAGCCGCACCAATGGGCCTCAAGTGGGCTACAAATATATTAAGGTGGGCCTCAAAGATGGGCCAAATAATACATTAAGGTGGGCCTCATTAACATCAAATTGGGCCCACCATTTTAGGTGAGCAACCTACACCATACATCTATTTTTAGAGATCATTTTAGAATGTTATCCAAATGAATCATAACGGGAGATCATCTGGGCTATACCACAAATAACCGTGGAGATAATGGTTCTCACTGTTAAACTAATCAGAGGGCCCACCATAAACTTTATTTCCCATCAAATCTAATCATAAGGTCACAAAGACCTGGATTAAGGGGGAAAACAAATATCATATTGATCCAAAAACCTTTGTGACCCAAAGAGGGTTTCAATGGTGGACGTTCAATCTCCACTGTTTTCTGTAGTGTGGTCCACCTGATCACTAGATCTGTCTTATTCTTCTTCCTAAGCCATAAATTATCTCTCAAAATGGTTGGACGTTGTAGATACAACACCTGCATCATGGTGGGTCACTACAAGGATGGTGTAGATGTTGAGCATTGAGGTGGGTCGTATTTGGACGGTGCAGATGAAACACATAGATTAAGGTGGGGTCCACGAGCATGGCCCGCCATGGTGAGCACGTTAATGGATGGACGGTTTGGATTTCTTAAGTCCAGGTCCCATTGTCCAGAGCACATGGACGGTGAGGATAGAAGCCACATACAGCAAGGTGGGTTCCCACGTGGGGCTTACCATATATATATATATATATATATATATATATATATATATATATATATATATATATATATATATATATATATATATATATAATATATAATATATTAACACCATCTCCAAGCCAGGTGTATATGTGTGTATATATATAATATTATATTATATATAATATAAACAACACCCGCAGTCTGCCCACGTCCAGCGACCACCGTCTAAATGAACTGGACAGTGAGGATGCAAGACACATGCATCACGGTGGGGTCCACAGAATCTGATGACATCAATATAATAGCCATCTGGCTGGGCTGATGGCTCACCAGCAGATGAACGGTCTGAATTTAACTCATACATTATAATCAGACCCTTTGAACTTGCTGACGTCTAGCTGTTGTGGATGGCTTAGATTTCACATTTACATCACGTGGGACCTACAGAACCTGTTGACGTCTTGTAGTGGGATGGTGTAAGTGTTATAGTTTATAGCCCCTTGTTATTGTCAAATTTGTAGTGACAAAGACACTACTTTAAAGCTGTATATGTGATGAACAATAGAAGTGTTCAAGTAGTTCAAGAAGCTTTCAAGATCTCAGAAGTTTTCAAGTTCAAGATCTCAGAAGTGTTCTAGTTCAAGAAGCTTTCAAGATCTCAGACGTTTTCAAGTTCAAGAAACTTTCAAGATCAAGATCTCAAGCTTGTCTTTAAGTTTCAATGTTCTTGCTTCACTATTGAGGTATGACTGACATTAGGTTGACCTTTAGAGTAGGACATTTTGGATACAAAATTCATATATGTTTTATATGTAAATTTGGTCTGTTCTAAGACTAGTCCTGGACCTTGTTCAACTAGTCCTTGCACTGGTTCGACCAGTCCAAGAAATTCCACAACCAGTCCTAAGTTATTGAAGATTTTCAGAATTTTTTGGTTACTCAACGACCAGTCCTGGAAACTGTTCGACCAGTCGTAGGAACAATGTCGATTGGTTCTTCAACCAGTCGTAGACCTTCGACTCAAAGTCCAACGTTGAAAATCTTATGCCTACGACCAGTCGTGTGCATCCTACGACCGGTCGAAGGTGACCTACGACTAATGTAGGTTACCTATGATCAGTCGTAAAACCGACTTATCTTATCGCGCCCGGAAAATTCAAATTTCTGTTATTCCACGACCAGTCGTAGAGGTCCTAAGATCAGTCGAAGACGTGTTTTGCTCAGCTATAAATAGATCACAAATCTCATAATAAGATATAGAATTCAAGCTAATTAATTCGGCCTTCTGAGAGATAAGTCTGTGCTCTATTTAAGGCTAAGTGTGCGTATTTAATATTCTCTTTCATTAGCTTTATTAATTGATTTTGTTTCTTATATTCCAATCTAATCTGAAAAGAGGAATTGTTGTTTTCCTTTCTTTGGAATCAAAATCAATTAAAGCTAGCCCATTTTGATTTAATTTAAAATCAATTAGAACTAGAACCATTGTAATGTGAGTTTGGACATTCAATCATCTACCCTGACTTGGTTCTACGGGGCTGCTACAATGAAGGAGAAAATCAGGTATTTTACATTTTATTGTAAATTCCTTTTTATTTTGGTTTCTTTTAGGATTTGCCAAAAAAATCTCATTATATTGGTTATCTGAGGAGAGCCAGGAAAACTCAGAAGTGAGGTTTTTTAATTGTGTAAGCCCACAGAGAACGACACAATTATGAAGGTTTTGGGTGAACCTGTAAAAACCTAATTTGATAGTGAACGCTAATATCTCCTGTGTGAGGATATTAGGAATGGAGTAGCATTCCGTGTGGCTGTTGTTTAACAGTTGGTGTACACACAGGCGAACCACTATAATCCCTTGTGTTTCGTGGCTGAATGGTTTATATTTCATATCTTTAATTATTCATTGGTGGGATGTATATGTAGATGTGAATGTTGTAATCATTTATTTCAAGCATCGTGGGAATGGTGTAATAGTTTAGTATTTATTTCTTGCAATCCTTTATCGGCATTCTTAATTGTTCTAGTAAGGTTGCCCTGCCATTTCTATGGTATATGGTTGTCCCTATAACAAAATATATTAGTAACAGCAATTTATTCTTCAGTGCAGTTTGTATTTAATACTTTATCATTCCTCTTCAATTTAAGATTTGATACAAAGACCTTTCTAGAACTAAGGTTGTCCTACCATAAACTCTGGTTTTTGGTATAAGGTTGTCCTTAGAACAACATTTGTATCAACCTCTCAAGATCTGAATTTTGAGGTGGCTTTACATTCTTGCATTATAGTTTCTTTATTTTATTTGTTGGCTATCATATTTATTTAATTTCCGCTGTTATAAGTTTTATTTGGCTTTGTCCTATTCACCCCCCCCCCCCCCCCCTCCCCCCCTCTAGGACATATAGCTAGGCCTTTTTCAAATGGTGTAGATAAATACATCATGGTAAGCTCCACGGATCTCGCTGACATCACTCCCTCAGCCAAATAGCTAGTGCGTGAGGGATCCCAACCAACCCGCCCCTCATCAAGTGGGTCCCACATGGGGCCCACCATAATATAATATTATATTTTAATATAATATATATATATATACACACACACACACAGAGAGAGAAAGAGGGAGGGAGGCTTTAACGTCCAGCATCCAATCTGGATGGATGGATTGAATAAAACATCAGTGAGGCCCACAGTTGCTGACGCAATACAGCAGCTACATGGCTGCGTGGGTCCCACCATCCCACACCGTGGATGGTGAGGATCAACATCAAGGTGGGCCACAAAATGGGAGAGAGAGAAAAAAAACGTGGAAAGGGGAGGGACCCCGCCACTATGGGCCCTCACTATAAAATTCATACATCAAGATGGGTCCCACCACACGTGGACCCTCAAATCATCAAATCCAAGCAAAGACATATGAATCTAATCCTAAAAAAGCACCCACCTTTGATCTTCTCCTCCTCCTTCCGCCAAAGCATCCTACAGCTCCAAAGGACGAACTTCAATGGTTGAGATTAGTTTTGGAGGGTGGGGATGGGAGATAGGAGGTGGGCCACACAAAGCTTTTTCTCATGGAGCTTGCTTGGATATGAGTTTCTTGGGAGGAAATGAAAGAGAGAGAGGGATGGATGAGTGATGGGGTGTGATAGGTGGTGAGTGATGGGTGTACTTGTGTAAGAGAGTGTTGACTTTCGGGGAGAGTGGTTGTCTTTGGGGATGGGATAGAGTGATGAGTTGTACTTTGATTGATTGATGTGATGTGTCATAGAGATTCTCTCAAAATTGCAACACGTGGTGTTTTTCTCAAACTGAACACGGGCTCATATCTCCTAGCCCGGGTATCACCTCAGCGCGCGAGGCGCAGCGCCAGAACCACGGCGACTGCGCGGTCGCACTGGTTCAAGTCTTGGGTCAAGTCGACTCAGATATGCAGGTTTTGGCTTAGGCTCACGCGCAAACGTCAGTTACAGGTCGCGGATTACCGAAATTCGACTGGGAAGACCATAGGAGTATATGGAACGGAACGAACTAGGATATGGGTCTTACGCTACCAAAGTGGAATTTTCATATTTCACATTCGGTCCATATGATAGGCAATCCAAGTCATTCATATGAATAAAAATCTCTTACTACGACTACCGATGAGCTTTCGTCACTCGATAAACACCAAAATCAATGATTAAGGGGTTGATGTGTCAATTGGGCTACTTTCACAATTATCTAAACACTAAAATTCGATGTGTATGGTTAACTTCTGATACATAGCCATTGTATAAAATTTCACATCAAACAAATCATAAAAACTATGTGATATAGAATTTGGGGGCCTAGGTTAATAACATTAAGTATGTACGATTTTGCCATTTAAAAAAAAAATCCAAATTCCACCGTCCGGAACGTCGGTACTACACCATGTAAATGCATTTAAATTTGGTAGAAATTATTTATTTTTATGCTCTTTTAATCACCCCAATTTGACCAAGATGGCTTTTAAATTGGTTATACCACCTCGAGGTCTAAATCAACGTTTTCATACACCTGATAGAGAAGTTAGCTGGTAGTCGTGGCATGCACCCTATGATCTTTGAACTAAGCATTTTATTCTGATATTTCGACAGCACGTTTGGCGGATCCAAATAAGATAGACGGTCAGATAACATGTTAAAAATAGAAAAAAAACTTCATGGTTAGTACTCTGATCATGTATGTAGGTGGGTGTACGGTTAATTTTGTAAACGGATGAACACAAGTAAGTTTTTTGGAGTGATCAAGAGGTAAAACATGCATACCAGTTGATTCAAATGACTTATTCACATGTGTAAGTTTTTCATATTATAATTTTGATGGTGGGTTAAATATATTCATAGGTGGTGAACAAGATAAATGGACCAGAATCTCAATTTGACATGTGTATGAGTAGATGCAGAGATCTAGTTAGTTTACTATGATCGGGTAGTCGAAATTCAGAGTGGACGGTTAAATATCTTTACCTAACAGTGAATAGTTGACTGAATGGTTGGTTATGATGAACAAGTCAGAATACTTGAATATATGATGGTCTGTCTTACAAATCGATGGCCAAATGAGTTAATTTACGGATGAAGATTATTCCCAACGATCATTTAGATGTAAGGTTAGGATTGACTAAATTGGTATCGTACACAGGTAATGCTAAGTTAAATTTCATGGTAACACTCGAGAACTTTTAATACTCGGGAATTGAAAATTTTAGGGTGTTACAAGACCTAGTGGTTGCTCCTATTATAGGGAGTTTGTTGAACTAGGATTGGAAAAGGAGACTGCAAAGAAATCCCGACTGTAGTATATTATGGAAATTGATTAAAATTCTCAAAAGGGAGAAAATTTTGGAATTGATCGGGAGTCTAGGGTATTGGATATTGGAACTGACTCTCGTTTGTGGGAGGATGTTGGAAGAAATACCTTGAGGTAGATGGTTGTGCTGGCCGGATGTCTCCATTTGGAGGGTATCGAAAGTCCTGCGCCAATCTTAACTGCTGCAAATATTGTGTTGTGCTAACTCGGGTGTTGGTTATTGGAACTTACGCTTATATGAGCGGGCAAAGCATTTCTTGTATGATCTTTGTATTCTGGACAACCTCATGTATACAAGAGACTAACATTGATCCTGCTGGATACGACTGTGGGGAATGCCTTCTTATATATGGAGAGTGGAGAAGGGAAGAACTCCTTTGTGGTTGGCCATGGATGTTCATGATCTAGTTTGAATTGGGTTACGGTAAGGGAGACTTTTTTCGAGAGCACCTTACTCATTGAGGAGTAATTTTTTTGGATTTTAGCTTTTGGAATAAAAATGGATGTAGATGCAAATACGAGTTTGCGAGAAATAATACTCCTTATGAATTTCAAGACATTGCCTTTCAAATCGGGTCGTGACTAGTAAGTCCCCAGTGGAGTTGCCATTCTATAGACGTTAGATCCCAGGTGGGGGAATCGACGCTTTCCACAGGTTACTACTCTCGAGGGCTTTCGGTGTTAAGAGGGTATTATGTTTGACCAGATTCGCTATTAAGCAATTATTTTAAATATACGGTCGGTTAGATCCTGTAGAAATACTTAGGATTGAGAATCTAGAGATCCTTGGTCCTAAGATGACTCTTGAGTTTTCTTTCTATAGATTTTGAGTAAGGGACTATGATTACAAAGAGGAAAGGTGTTAGGCACCCATTTCACCCGTACAGGTGTACAGTATTTGCTTCACAAGATCTGACCAACTTTTGAGGAATAAAATTAGTTCTCATACACAGAAGATTGAAATGTAGTGCAATAATGGTGATGGCTAATCAGTATGGATTTGATGGGCATAATCTGATTATATTGGTAAGCCACAGAGCATAAGTTCGAAATGACTGAAGTGCTGAGTGCTATGGAGCGTGGAAAGGTGATGTGTGGGATGCTCAATACTGTGTTAATGTTTATGTGTAACATCCTATAAAATGTTGTACTGAAACTCTAGTATGTTCACGAGCGGGATCATCAGAGGGTCGTACTGAATTTAGGATAATTAGAGTTGAATTCCCATTTACACTAATTGTGAGCAAGTAGTATCATGAACTTAGCTAAGCCCAATGCTAATTGTCACTCACGAGAAATCTCAAGGCTTAACTTATCCCATAAATGCCTTGATTAACCATATTAGGTTTTAATTGTATATTTGTTGCCCGCTAAACTCAAAACTATAGAATAACCCGAATTTAAGTGAAACGTTTACCCTTTGCTCTCTGCTAAAGTTGTAGCTTTCGTATTATTAGATGATGTTCAAATTTAAGACATCGAGTTGGATTATTACCCTACTCACATCCATATAGTTGCAGACCTGATTAACACTCGGTGACCATCGATATGAGTTAGGGTATTCCCCATTGATTGGCATGTCCGATCATTGGATAGTTATATCCAAACATAGATCTCCTAGTGGGTATTTATCCCATAACTTATATTGACCCATACACCTTTAGGTGGGTCTCAATGGTTGAAAACAACCCCCCTTAGAATTAATATAATGAACAAAGGGTCAATGGGGCCATTTGCACCCATTCTCGTACTATAAATACCCTTTCATTTTGCACCCCCTCTCCCAACACGATTTTGTGTGCCCTAACTTTGGAAGATGGAGAGAAATAAGGGAAATAAGAAGAGAGAAAGTGAGAGAGGGATTGATCCGAAGACGTTTATCCTTATCCCCTTCGATCGACAATCCAGTCACAACCGGATCCTTCATCGGAGTCTCTTTAGCAACGATTGGAGGTAAGTTCTAACACCTTATACTTTTCACTACTCGAGTGTTACCATGAAGACCTGACCTAATATAAATGCAAATATATCTTACTTGAATATTCACATTTATTTTATCCAAAATCTAACTATTGGGAATAATATTCATCAAGGGATCAAGCTATTCATCCGTTGATTTTCAAGTGGATCATCATAACATCGAAGAAAACTATTTTTATTAATATGTGGAACCAACAAAACCCACCATCCACGGAAGATACCGTTTGAAAATATCAAAAACTTTCCTATTATGTTGACTTCAACGAGTTAAGTGGACCTCATTGTGATGTATGTGTTATATCCACAACATCCATCCATTTTGCGTGATCATTTTATAGCATGAGCCAAAAAATAAGGAAGATCTAAAACCTACAAGGATCGCACCAGAAAGCCGTATAGATAATGACGTCAACCATTGAAACCTTCCTAGGGCCTAATGTGATGTATTTTTGCCCATCAAACCTGTTCATAAGACTACATAAACACTCGGATGAAGGGAAAACACAAATATTAGCTTGATCTAAAACTTTTGTGGCCCCCAAGAAGTTTTCAATGATAAGTGTTCAATCTCCATTGTTTTATGTGGTGTGGTCCATGTGAGCTTTTGATATGCTTGATTTTTGGGCTCATGCCCAAAAATGGTCTTGAAAAATTGATGGCTGGTCTGGATATAATCCATATGTCATGGTAGGACCCACATGATGCATGGGCGGATGGCCCACTATATTTCAAATTTCAAATGGATTTCAAAAGCCTCTTCTGTAAATTCCATGTTTCAAATGGATTCTTTATAACCATTCCTAATACATGGCACATTTTCCAAAGCATATAAGCCTACCAACAGTTGAAGAAAGCAAACATGGGGTGAGATTTTTATAGTCGTATTTTGAATTCCATTGTAATTAATCCCATATAATTCCAAGTGCCATAGCGCTCTCTTAATGTATTTGATGGTATTTAAAAAATTCCGAGATGGATTAGTTTAGGAGTGATGCCTTTGATAACCCTTGAGTTCTCGTGATTAAATATAATAGTTGGAGAGTCTGTAAGAGTCATGATTTCTGATGCCTTTGATAACCCTTGAGTGCTCGTGATTAAATATAATAGCTGGAGAGTCTGTAAGAGTCATGATTCATTGACCAAAAGTGGGTTGGGTATAAAGGGAAAGTCTCTTCTAAGTAAGGATCTAACCACACTTCCAAATTCAAATGATCCTTCTAGGGCCTGTTTGATTTTCCATAATACATGTAAATTATGGTAAACAAGTAATTATTACTTTTTCAGCATGTTTGAAAATATAAGAGTAATTCCACCTCAAAAATTGAAACAAGTGTTGACTTAAATATGTGGACCCATGCTATGATGTATATGATATATCCACATTGTCCATCTATTTTATTGGAACATCTTGGAACATGAAACGAAAAATGAGGCAGTTCCAACACTCAAATAACTCACTCTAAAGGAAACAATGGCTTTAATTTGTCCACCATTGAAAGTTATTTTTTTCGCTGGGCTCACATTGATGTTTTTTCATCATTTAACCTGTTCATAGGGTCACACAGGTGTAGCTAAGGGGAAAACACAAGTATTAGTTTGATCCTAAACTTTTAAGGGCCCCAAGAAGATTTTAATGGTAGGCGTTTGATTCCCATTGTCTCTTGTAGTGTGGTCCACTTGACCTTTGGATCTGCCTCATTTTTTTTGCTTATGCCATAAATTCGGTTAGCATAACAAATGAGCGATGTGGATAAGTAACATACATCACATCAGGCCCCACATTAATGTTGTAAATTTCTTGATTAAAATGTTAAAAAAGTAGGTGTCACATCTTCATTAGAAAAGATGTGATAATTACTTACGTAAATAATTATTCCCTATTTACATGGTAACTACAGTTGAGCCGGAAAACCAAAATGCCCATGAGCTCTCTATTCCTTGTAAGAATGTGGTCCACTTGATGAGTGAACTGGCCTTCCAAATGGAGCAACGCAACGCATGGACGGCATGGATCCATACCCATGTAGTAAGCCGGCACACGAGGTGGCTTACACGAGTGCGGGAGTGTGGCACATGTATGCAATGTATGATGCACCATTTTGCAGGAGTACGCATTCTCATACTCTACCAGTTTTCCCCTCCAGCGCCCAGTCCAGGCCATTATACAGTACACAGTTGACATTATGTCGCACAATACACTCCTCGCGGTGAATGGCCCGGATCTGAAACATGCATGCCAAATGGCACGTGCACCGTGAAGCCCTTCGTCTAGGCGAGCTGAGTGATATAACATTCCGCTGCAAACGACGTCAGGTAGCGGCCGTATGATCGTGCGGTTGATATGGTAGTGGCGACCGACTCAAGAAGAACTATGAATCCTGATAAGGAGTAACGTACTATTTGTTGACATGCAATCGAGGATTCCATACAATTCCATACAAGGAGTAACGTACTAGTTTCCAACGATCGAAATCGTTGATATGGTGGACCTATTGAAAAAATAAATAAAAAATGTCACATACTGAAATATTTCAACTCTCCGGTAACTTAGGGCCTGTTTGGCCAGGCAGATCCCACAGTATTAGGAGGGATGAGACCGGCAATATCCTTGGATAAGCATGACAAGCCAAACAAGTTTGGTGAACTTGTCCCATGATATAAGCCATCCCATAGATCTTAAGACAATCCACTGACATCACCATCATTACCTTAAAATTGATTCTATCCCTTGGTTGAATGGATTGGAAGGTAAAATCCCATGATATGGGGGCGTGCCAAACGGACACACAGTGAACTTGTCTTGGGATATAAGCAATCCCATGGATATAAAGACAATTCACTGACACCACCATCATTACCTTAAAATTGATCCCATCCCCCTTAATGCCATGGGATCTGCCCGGCCAAACAGGCCCTTAAACTCTTTCCCTTCAAGCGCGGGATGTTTCCTCAACCGTCTATTCGTGGACCATCTTCTGTAAGGTTGCCGTCTTCAAATACCGAAGATTTTGAAAATAATACCATCGGTTGTTTATGGAATCAGATCAATAAATCGGGTCACCGTAAGTGGGCTCCACGTGCACGGACGAATCACGCGCGTCAGGAAACCGCACATTGGCTAACGAGCAACACCCAATTTTTACTGCCTCCTGAATTAGGGTTTCCTCAGTCACGCTCGCGAGTATATAAGACATACGGTCCGGCAAAGACAGTGCGGTGCAGTGTGGGCTGCCCTCCCAAAACTCCCTCTCTATTCCTTGCACTCTCCTATTTTTCCTTCCCATTTTACCCCTACCTCATCTTCTTCGGATCTCCGATCCCTTACCCTTCCCTTTCTCCTCTTCCATCTCTCACTCCATTAAAAACCGCCAAAAAAATTCAAAAATCCAAAAACAAAAATTCCTAAATTGCCCTACACATATCCCAAAGAGTTAGGTTTTGAGTCTCTTCTTTGGCTTCTGTTCGTGTTCTTGTTTCAATAAAAAGAGGAGAGGGAAAAAAAAGAAGAAAACCGTTAAAAAACGCAAAAAAAGGGTTGAGAAAATTAGGGTTTCTGAGATGGCTCAGGTTCAAATTCCGCCGCAGGCTCCTCTTTCGGGTCCGAATGGCGCCGCGGCGGCAAGCAACGGTGCCAACCAGTTCGTGTCAACGTCCCTGTACGTTGGAGACCTCGACCCGAACGTCTCGGATTCGCAGCTCTATGATCTATTTAGCCAGCTCGGCCCGGTCGTCTCGGTTCGCGTCTGCAGGGACCTCAGCACTCGCCGCTCCCTCGGCTACGCCTATGTTAACTACAGCAACACGCAAGACGGTTAGTCTGTTTTCTTCCAGCTTTTGTTTGCTGTTTTTTGTGGGTGTCGGTTTCTTGCACTTGCGGTTATGTTTACGCCCTCTCTGATATGGCTGTTGTTGGTGGATAATAAGCTATAGCTTTAAATTTTGTTTTCTCCGCTGTGACTACGGAACCCAGCATATGTTACTGTATTTTGGACTTACATGCTGAGATGGTCCGTGATTGGAACTGTTCAAGGTCTTGATTCTATGCTAACAGTTGATTCAGACCATCACTGTGTAGATGAATATTGAATGTTCAGCTTCAAAAACTGAAAGTCATATCCTCATCATCATTAGAGTTATGGTTGTTGGAAGAATAACATGGATGCTTCAGATCATTCGATGGACATGCTGTGGGCCCCATGTGGTGACACATGCGGGTAATAACTAGTTGTAATGTAGGCAAAATGAAATCGTTACTTTCATTATGGACATCATGTATTTTCTGCCTTTTGTTTTACATCTTGAAAAAAAGGGTAGCAGAGCTATGTAGGGGAAATGGGTTTGTAGGCTCATTGTGGTCATCACGCATTTTCTGCCTTTTTGAGTTCGTTTTACTTGTTGAGAGCTGGTAGCAAGGCGACAGGTGAAATGAACATCATGTGGGCATGTAGGTTCATTGTGTACATGATGAATTTTCTGTCTTTTGTTGTGAGTTTGTTTTACTAGCTCATAAATGGTAACAAGGCTACATATGCAAAATGACTCATTAGTGTGTTATAGACACCATTTATAGTTTGCTTTTTGTTGTGAGTTTGTTTCACTTATTAATAAAAAGGTGCATATGCAAAATGAACTCATAGGTTTATTATGGTCGTCATTTATTTTCTGCTTTTTGTTGTTAGTTTGTTACATCATGTATTTTCTATCTATGTTGGTTTTACTTGTTCAGTAATGGTGACAAGGCTACATGATGTAGGCCCAAGGTCCAATGTGTGCTTATTGCTTAATTTTGGGCTATTTGCTATTAGTTTTGGGGGTTGAATTTCATTTACTATTTTTGAAAGATTAAAGGTGCTGATTTTGAAGATATGTTTGCTGGTGTGTGCAACCTGATTGTTGAGTTGATGAAATCTTAACACTTGAATCCCAATGAAAATGAGCATGTATAAATTTATAACAAATATTTGCATAGTGAGGGAGAAAAATTATATTGATATTCAAACATCTCGTATAATACTTTAGAAAACTCATAACTCAAAAAATTTGGAATGCCTACCTTGTACTCCATCCTTTATAAACCCTAAAGACAATCCCTATGAGTATTTAATGAAAATCCCCCAACTATTAGATTAATTAAATTAATCTTAGTTGATTTCAAAGTAATCTAATCTTCTTAAGATGGCGCAACGAGCCTAATAATAGTAAAAGCAAAGGTAGGAAATAATCCTCAAAATCTTTAATCACATCGCTAAATCAGCCCCCATATTTTCCACAGATAGTAAATTGTCGTTCCTGATATCTTTTCCTTAAATATATCAACAATCAGTCTACAATTAGTACATGCTTGGCCTTATGGTAACCCATGGACTTACGTCATTCCTTTCAGTTGGAAGGACCCTTCGTACAAGCAGTAACAATCCAAATCTAATCTACTTAGCTTGTTGTCTCTGATCCATGTGCATTCAGAGTAAGGCCTGCCCATTCTTTCATTTCACCAAGAATTGCTTATATTGAGTGTTAGTAGTTTTCATGTGCAATCTTTGTTCAACTTCTTCCTTTTTCTTCGGGAATTCTTTATCCATATTGACAATGACTTTGTCTTCCACGTTACACCTTGTTATGTTGCTTGAACAAATCCGCCACGTTGAAAGTCTTCGAGATATCTGGGAACTTGGTTTCATAGGCATTTTCACTTAACTTCCTCTTGACTTAGCATGGACCAATCTTCTTAAGACTTAAGCTTGTTATAAGTTTCCCTTGAATATCTTTCTTTGTTGAGTTAACTAAAACCAAATTGCCTTTATATATCTTCTCATGGTGATGTTCATTTGCAGCTTCTTGGTACTTGGTTCTGCTCTCTTTGACATCATTCTTTCGCTTCTTTTTCTTTTTGCTTTCTTCTTTTGAACTTTATGTCGGACCATTCAAATGGTAGAAGTTTGGCTTTTTGGGCTAGACTCATTTGGTAATGTGCTAGATTTGAATCTGATGCTTAAGTCAATTGGTGCTGAATGTTCCTCGGAAGAGGAAGTCCACCTAGCAATTCTTTTGGCACTAAGTCTTGATATTTACAAAGGATCTTTTGTATGGGAGGCGGAACATTGGATTGTTTTGCTTCTTTAGCAAGCAAGACATAAATGATGTTGGTTACCTTTCTTCTCCATTGAGTGATTTCTATCCCTCTTTATCAAATTTGGGCGTCAATAGATGTTTCATTGGGAATGTAAAAAATGATGTTGGTTACCTTTCCATCTCTAGACTTTTCTGCATGGAGCCATCTCTCTTTATCAGATCTGGGCATCAATAGATGTTTCATTGGGAATGTTAAAAAAAGATGTTTCATTGGGTAAAATGTGATTTTTATTGAAGCTTGCAAAAATTATTAAAATGCCAAAAGGCAAAAAACAAAACAAAAAAAGCAAACAAAAAAGCAGAGAAAAAAGAGAAAGAAATGAAAACCTAGTCTAACTATACAACTCGAAGTAGGGCAAAGCCCAACTATACAACCTGAAACAAAACACCCTAACATTGATGGGGGACGACCTGAGCTTCTGAGTTTGCGAGAAAGGATGACCACTACACGACATCTTGCTGTTTTAGTCATTTTAGAATAGTCTCAATGAAATTGGTGCAACGAATAGTCTCAACTAAAAAATGGGGTGAAGACACTGTGTTGTGAAAAAAATAAAATAAAAAATGGTGCAGGTTATTTTATAACAAGGATATGGAGTAGACCATTACAGTAATAGGTCATCGAAATTTCTTGTCGAGTTAATGTATTTTTTTTCCATATCTCTTTAGGAGATGCGTAATTTGTTAAGCTGAAGTTGGCTGTATTAAAGGGACTTGCACCTAATTTGGTTAGTTGAAGTTGCGGGATTAAATAGGGACTTTCTATGGTATATATATTGGTCAGATGGGAGGTTCTCTTCTAAATGGAAGAGTTTAGTGGTATTGAAAAGTGAAAGATTTTATTGATCCATTATTTGTAGAATTGGTTGGCAGAGGATCAAGGGCTTTTCCTGGAGGGTTATAAAGGGAAAATATGGTTGTTTGGAAGGAGGATGGTTACCTAAGGGTATTTTGGTGTTTTAGGGCCAAGTAAATGAACCTGTACCTGTTGTTATGTGGGGTGGGGCATGTTCAACAAATTTGAAACTTGGCATCCTCCCAACATCTTTTGATCATATAAAGAGAGATTGCGATGCAACCACAATGAGACCATGAATTGAAGTTAACATTTCAAAAAAAGAACAAAAACCTAGAACCTAAATTGCATAAATTTGAAGACACAAAAAAAGAACAAAAACCTAGAACCTAAATTGCATAAATTTGAAGACATGAAATTAGGGCTCCAAGATTCTTCAGTAGGTCACAAGATTGATAAAATGCAAGATGAAGAACTTTCCCATATTCCAACTAGTTGGATGCCATTCGTACACCATGTTGGCCCCCATATTCCAACTAGTTGCATTTACAACTAGCCATAGGTGAGACCTTCCCATATTTAATAATGTTGAAGACAAATTGACTAGTGTCTATGATGATCCAGGGTTCAATACCTGAGTCCTTTTAAAAAATTTTCCTCGTTCACCATCCATGTGATGCTTAGCATCACACAAAGATATGGCTATTTCTTGCTTTACGAGTGTGTATCATAAAATAATGCAAACGCGTTGTGTATGGAGCCGAAGCCTCTACTTGATTGGACCTATGTGCCTCACAATCTAAGCATTTACTTTGGGCCATCTAATTGGATTTGTGGCTAACTGGTTCAATTGGGTGACTTTTTTGTGCTTAGTCTTCAATAGGCCACTTAATGCAGCCTATTTAGGACCCACCTTGATGAATGCATGGTGTGGCTGCAATCTTCCCTTATTTTGAGAGACTAATTAGTAAGCGTTGAGGTGGATACTTCTTGTAGATCTCATCTCTCTATGGTATCTCCTGTTTCTCATCTGTGCCTTCCGTGACATGGTCCACTTTGTTTAGACCATTTGTGATGCATGACAACTAACCACTTGCTCTAAAAGCTTGAATTAATAGTGCGTGGCGAATCATTCCCTTTATCTCATATAGCCCAGACCCCACATCCCATGGGTTAGGTCCTCGGCCAAACCCCCCCTCATGGGCCCCACATCATATGGGTTCCACTTCACACGAGCCACCTGCCTCACACAGGCCATCCCATTCAAGCATGGCATGAAAATGCCCCTGCATTAATCACCCTTGGTGAGGAGTCGAACACGATACCTCCTGCTTTGATACCACTTTAATCCTAGACAACTAACCACTTGCTTTAAAGCTTGAACTGATAGAGCGTGACGAATCAATCTCTTTATCTCATAGCCCATGCCCTGCATCCCAAGGTTTAGGTCCTCGACCGAAACCCCCTCATGGGCCTCACATCACATGAGTTCCGCCTTACACAAGCTATCCACCTCACATGGGCTGTCTACCCTGAGTGCACCCTTGCATCCCACAGGCTACCCCACTCGAGCCTGGTGTGAAAATGCCCCTGCATTAATCTGGCTCAAAGATTCATTTGGTTCACTTCTAGGCTACATGAGTGCACAAAAAAATGGATGTGCAAAATGATGTTTTTCTGCCCCCTTTTTTTTTTTTTTTGGCACTGGGGCCATCTTTTGGAGTCAACGGGTTTGATTTCTTTGTCAGATTATGTAGACGGTGTAGATCATGGCATCATACAGATGTGACTTATTGGTACGTGTGTTGGTGTGCAAATGAGTGGGCCTATACGTGTGTTTGGCTAGCTAAAGGGGTTGGGTCCTATGGTACCCCTACCCCAGCTAACTTGATCATGCTCTTGCCAAGTTTGAGTTCGAGTCTGGATCCTTTTGGGTTTGGGTCTCATTCTCCAAGACCTTGACCTGGATTTGATCGGGTTTGGGTATTGTCGGGTACACATTGGGTATTTGGATTTTAAGCCACAAAGCATATACATGGTTGTGCCCACCCACACAAATAACCTAGTCTTAGTTGTTTTGGTTCAAGTTTCATTCTTGAAGACCCAAAGTTGGATCCGATTAGGTTTAGGTACTCGTCGGGTCTTTAGACCTAGGTTTTGAGCCACATAAGGGGGTCTTTGGCGCATGGTATTGGGAAGGATTAGGTGGGATGGTATTCAAAATACATAATTATTACATATGGCAGGGATTGTCCCCTGTTACCATGGGATAAGCTTAATTCCGTGTTATGTTTGTAATACGGTGGTACATTGAATGGATATACCCACCATCATTTGAAATTATTGAGAATAATAGATGTGTTATATCCAAACCGTTCATCTGTTTTGTAACCTCATTTATGGCATGAGCCTAAAAATGAGGCAGATCCAAAACTTATGTGGCTCCAAAGAAGTTTTCAATAATAGGTATTCAATCCCCCCTGCTTTCTATGGCGGGGTCCACTTGAGCTTTAGATCTATCTGATTTTTTGGCCCATGCTCTACAATGATCTCGAAAAATGGGTGGACGGTGTGGGTATAGCCCACACGTCATGGTGGGACCTACACAACTTGCTAGCATTGAGTGGAATTAGCACAAGACCCAATGCAATTCCATCTAATCTAATTCCAAGCTTTTTTGGTCTTCCCAAACATTGGCTGGAATTGGCATGGACCAAATGCAATTCCATCCCACCTAATCCCATCTAATAACATGCGCCAAACGCCCCCTAAGAGCATTTGCATGGTCTTACCCACCTAATGTATGGATTAGGCATACAATTTGGTCCAAGTGTTGCTTGTTTTGTGTCCTCTCGGATCTAAGTCTCATTCTTGAGTACTTGGATCTTGATTTGGTTAGTTTGGGTACCCATTGGGTCTTTGGATCTAGGTTTTGAGCAAAAATAAGAACATTTATATGGCCAGACCCATGTGTGGATTGGATTGCACACGCATGTGCCATATTGACCCATGCGTGTTATGTACGCGAGTTCTCTTACATGCATGCAGTGTTCGAAATATCGGTATCGTGTTACGTATTGCATCCTTCGGATACAAATACGTATCGGTTATTGAATGGGATATATTGTTTGTATTGTGTAATTTATTGCACTTTTTGGGAAGCATGGGGAAACATTGGGAAAATGGTTGAATTTTTCAATGGGACTTCAGGGATTGTTAAAAAGACCTTAATACATGCTTTTAAATCATAACATCTAAAAAAAGAAGTGCACATTATTTGTTTCCTTTGTATGGGGTCCTAAGCGATGCGTTGTCTAACTGAACTAATGCAAATATATTCAAATTGAATGCATAACATTTAGAACGTATTTGATCATTTCATCAAACACTCCTAAATACTTCGAAATTAGTCTCAATTGACAACTGGTCGAAGGGAAATTTAATTTTTAATAAAATTTAATTAAAAATTATTTTTATTTTCCTAAAATTGACAAGGACTTAACAAATCAGTAGACCAGCCCTCGTACATGCTTGATTTCATGCTTGGAATGCAACATTGCAAGCAAATTGGGAGAAATTGGGGAAAAATTTGAAATTTCCCAAACCTTCTCCAAATCATACCACCTACACTCAAATTTTAAAATAAGAGTGTATGTGATGATCATTTCATCAAATACTCCTAAGTATTTCGAAATTAGTCTCAATTGATAGCTGGTGGAAAGGAAATTTTGAAAAAAACATGGAGAACATGAAGAATCAATGGATATCGAAATCAAAGCTCGAACTCCATGATTTTTCATGCAAAACATGAAGAACCAATGGATTTATAACCATTTGACATCGACTTATCATAATTTCAACAAAAAAAGGGATCAAAAATTGAAAATGCTCACTGGATCGAACATGTGGGATATATCGGCACTACTCGTGCCTTTCGTATTGCACAGGTGGGATACAAGATATACGTGGCATATATCGGCTGATATCGTCGATATTTAAAACATTGCATGCATGTGGCTTGGGAAACTTCGTTACTTTGCTAGAATAACCAATGTATACATATTTGATGTATAATAGAGAACTTCCAACCTTTTTAGTGCATGTGGCATCTGACCCTTCCAATAGGTTAGCCCCATCGTGAGGATCACCTAGTACAAAAATCAGCCTTAATGACTCATCAGCAATGTTTTAAATAGCTTATGCTATGTAGCATGTAGCTCAACCTTAATGCTAGGTAACTCGTGAAAATAGCTCAAGTCGAATGTAGCGTGCGATACATGCTAATTTACCTATGCTACACGCTACATAAGCCTATGCTACATGCTACATACTACATGGCTTACACTACATGTTATTTTTAATGTTTTCAGTTTTCAATGATTTGATATATTTTTCTATTTTCAATAAAATTTAGTTAATCATTTCAGGAACTTGAGTAAAATGATAGAACTAACAATATTAAACTAGTCATGTTGCTCTTTCTTTATCTTGATTATCTGTCCTATTTTTAATTATTATTTTAGATTGTGTTTAGTTCTACCAAATATCATGAAATTTCATCAGTCTAATTCGGTGCAAAATGTCATGAAATTTCATGATATTTGATTTGATATATTTTTCTATTTTCAATAAAATTTAGTTAATCATTTCAGGAACTTGAGTAAAATGATAGAACTAACAATATTAAACTAGTCATGTTGCTCTTTCTTTATCTTGATTATCTGTCCTATTTTTATTATTATTTTAGATTGTGTTTAGTTCTACCAAATATCATGAAATTTCATCAGTCTAATTCGGTGCAAAATGTCATGAAATTTCATGATATTTGGTGCAACAAATTGCAAACTTAATTAAAAATCTCGTAGCATGTAGTTTATGCTACATGTTTATGCGTCATGCTTTAGAGGAGTGAAAGCTACACCACACACTATTCCCTATTTAAAACATTACTCATCTGGTAGGTCGCACCATAGAAAACAATATCTAGTAGTCATTGATGGTAGCGAAATACAGGTGTGGTCGACTAGGTAAGTAGATATGGCTGTTTTTGCACAAGGTGATCCTCATGGTGGGAGCTACCAACTGGACAAGTTGGACATAACACACATATGAAAGGTTGGAAGTTATCCACTAGGTGGACCATAAGTAGAGTCCAACTAGTTGGACTTGGGATCTCTATATAATATCACTATTTAAACTAACTTGACCCAACCCCATCTGATTTTAATTGGGTCCAAGTTGATGGTTCCCACCCAAACCTGAATATATATATATATATATATATATATATATATATATATATATATATATATATATATATATATATATATATATATATATATATATATATATGACATATTACTATTAAAACTAATTTCACCAAGATGACTGGATTTTAATTGGCTCCAAGTTGATGGGCCCGACCCAAACTCAACTAGACCTTTACCCGACTTGATTTCTCAACAGGTCCAAAACAATGGACCAAGCCATTAAAATTGGGTCAGGTCCATAGGGATAACTAGGCCTAAAAGTTGGACTGGTTGGGTCGGGTTGGTGCTCAACCTTAGCCCAATCCAAGGTTCTTATAACCCAACCCAACCCAACCCAACTTCACTTCGGGTTGGGAATTCTCAACCCAAGCCCAACCCAGACATGCTCAGTTGGGTTGGTTGGGTTGGCTCATGCTCTAAAACGATCTCTGCAAATGGATGGACGGTGTGGATAGTACACATACATCATGTTGGGGCCCACAGAACTTGGAGACGTCACTTCGTAGGAGTAAGTTTTAATAAAACGTTATCTCTGGAAGCGGAATTGATGGATAGTTGGATGTGGATTTCCTGCAAAGGTGATTGACCATAAACGGGCCACAAAAGTTTTTGATCAAGCTGATATTTGTTTTCTTCCCTTCATCCAGGCTTATGTGAACTTACCAACATATTGGATGATGAACGAGGAAAATAAGCCTCACGGTTGGCCATAGGAAAGTTTCAACGGTAGTTTGTTCAATCCCTATTGCTTTCTGTGTTGTGGTCCACTTGAACTTTGAATGTGCCTCATTTTTGGGGTCATGCTCTAGAATGATTTGTAGAAATTGATGGACGGCGTGGATCTAAAACACAAATTATTGTGGGGCTAGAGAAGTTACACACATTTAAAGTCATGTTGTGTAGCATGCAATCTATTTGGGAGAGAGAAATCTAGCATATCTTGTTAGCTTGAGTCATCGGAAATGACGTGGACCAATGAGACGTGATGACACTGGAATTTCCTGTGCCTTCAACACAGACGATCTGCACTCAATTATAATTTATAAGTTACTTAGGGTCAGTTTGGGCAGTGGGATTAGAAGGGATTAGGTGGGATGGGATTCCAAAAAACATAATTATTACCCATGTAAGGGATTGTCCCTATTTGCATGGGATAAAATTAATGCCATGCTTTCTTGATAATATGGTGGTACATTGAATGGATATACCCACCATCATTTGAAATTACTGAGAATAACACACGTGTTATATCTAAACCGTTCATTTGTTTTGTAACTTCATTTTATAGCATGGGCCTAAAAATGAGGTAGATTCAAAACTTATGTAGCCTCAGAGAAGTTTTCAATCCTTGTTGCTTTCTATGGTGGGGTCCACTTGAGCTTCAGATTTACCTGATTTTTTGGCCCATGCTCTAAAATAATCTTGATAAATGGGTGGACGGTGTAGATATAGCCCACACATCATGTTAGGACCCACACAACTTCTCAAACATTGAGCGAAATTGGCATGGAACCCAATGCAATTCCATTTAATGTAATTCCAAGCTTTTCCATTCTTCCCAAACATGGAGTGGAATTGGCACAGGACCAGATGAATCCCATCCCACCTAATCCCCTCTAATCCCACCACCCAAACTGACCCTTAGATTTTGATTTGGTTCGGGTTGGGTTGGGCAACCTGAGACATCAACTTGAACCCGACAGAAATTTTATCGGGTTGGTGTTTGTATAGCCCGAGACCGAATCCCAAGCATCCTGTCCGAGCCGAACCCAATGTCGGGTCGGTCGAGTTGAACCCTCCCGACTTTCAGCCCTTGGGATAACTGTGGGTCCAGGTACCCTATGACAGCCCTAGAGAAGATGAAAAAGTTCCAAAATAGATAATCCTAGATTAATGCTTGATATGAATGTTAATTTGCTATTAATTATTGTGGATAATAGATAGTCAAAATAGAAAAAAAGAAAAATAGATAGTTCATACTACAACATTAGCTTGCGATTGTATAATATCTGATGTAATTCAAAGCAGTTAATGATAGGGAAAATCTACTTTGGTTACGGAATGGTTTCCATTTCAAGTCTTAATTTGATCAATTATTAAAGTGAAGTTTGTAAAACGTGAAATGCAGGAAGGTCTTACATCATTATATATGATTCATAAAGCAGTAGACGGAAGATAATACCGGGAAGATGCTTATCCATAATGTATCTTTGTTCTATATATTGATATTGTTGGATTTGTATCCATGTGTAGAACCATCATATTGATATAACATAGAACTGTGTTGTGAGTCCTGCACTTGTATGATGTGATATATCCTACTCATGGAAGTGTACGATCCAGTTCTTTTGTGGTTGTGTTTGCCATAATTTCGAGATGAATTTAATGACTTTTTATACCTAACTAGTGTGGTTAATGATGATGGCAGCGGCAAGGGCACTGGAATTGCTGAACTTCACCCCTCTCAACGGCAAGCCTATCCGTATAATGTATTCTCACCGAGACCCTAGTATCCGTAAAAGCGGGGCCGCTAATATATTTATTAAGGTATTTTTTTTTGTCCATTTCTAGAGGTTACATTGAGATTTGAGGGTTCCATCTGGGTCCAAACTCTGATGGGATGTGTGCAATGTTTCATTTATTCCTTTCTTATCTGAAACTTCCAATGCACTTATTTTCACAGAATTTGGACAAGGCAATAGATAACAAAGCGCTTCATGATACATTTTCTGTATTTGGTAACATCCTCTCATGCAAGATCGCTACAGATCCATCTGGTCAGTCAAAGGGCTATGGGTTTGTTCAATTTGAGCAAGAGGAGGCAGCCCAAAATGCCATAGACAAGCTGAACGGCATGCTTCTTAATGATAAACAAGTTTACGTTGGACCTTTCCTTCGTAAGCAGGAACGAGATATCGCTGCAACCAAGACAAAATTTAATAATGTCTTTGTTAAAAATCTCTCTGAATCTACAACAGAGGAAGATCTGAAGAAAGTTTTTGGCGAGTATGGAACACTTACTAGTGTTGTAGTAATGAGGGAAGGAGATGGCAAGTCGAAGTGTTTTGGATTTGTCAACTTTGAGAATGCGGATGATGCTGCTCAATCAGTTGAAGCTCTTAATGGAAAGAAATTCGATGATAAGGAGTGGTATGTTGGAAAAGCACAGAAGAAGTCTGAAAGAGAAATGGAGTTGAAAGGGCGGTTTGATCAGAGTATGAAGGAGGTGGCAGACAAATTCCAAGGTGTGAACTTGTACTTGAAGAACTTGGATGACAGTATTGGTGACGATAAACTTAGAGAATTGTTCTCCGAGTTTGGTACAATTACATCATGCAAGGTGAGTAGTAAGGTCTCCTGAATAGCATATAGCATTTGGTTGTCAGCCTACTGTCCTCTTTGTTGGAAGCTTCTCAATGTTTTTTTTTTTTTTTTTTTTTTTTGTGTGTGTGTGTGTGTGTGAAAATTTGAACAGGTTATGCGGGATCCTAATGGCGTAAGTAGAGGATCAGGATTTGTTGCATTCTCGACTCCTGAAGAAGCATCTCGAGCTGTAAGTTGATGTTCTCTTCTCGAGTCCTTTTGAAGATTTTATCATTGACCAATATCTTTATTTATTACTATTGTTATTTTGTCTTCTAGCTCGCGGAGATGAATGGTAAAATCGTTGTTAGCAAACCTCTCTATGTTGCACTTGCGCAGCGTAAAGAGGACAGAAGAGCAAGGCTACAGGTAACTTCTTTCTGATTGTTTGGATCATTGAGAATGATGCAGATATACTTGTCATTTTTATGCCAATATATTGAGAAAAGATCACCTGCCTGAGTCAATTTTATTCATAATTCTGTTGCTTTCTTTGCAAAAGTTTTGAACTCAAATTGTGTTCAGTTAAACATTCTTTGACTGTAGCTTCTATTGTTTCCCTGTGGTAGATTTTTTATGGAACAGTCACCATATTTGGCTGTATCCCTCATTTCAAAGGATTGACAGGCTCCTTTTTATGCTTACCTTCTGGAAAAATATATTTCCTTTTTTTTTTTTTTTCCACTTCTTTAGTTTATGCAAAAGAGTTGACAATGGTAAAATTGTATTATTTTCTGTTTTTCTGTTGCATGCATGTTTTGTTTCCTGGATCCAGTGAAGGTCCAATCTCTGCTGCTATAATTAGGATTGAGTATGGCTGGCAATCAGCATGGCTGGCTGTTGGGCTTTTGGGCCATGCCTTCTGTGTTGGGCCTCGGCTGGAATATTAGGGTGGGGTCTAAGCCTAAAGTTTAAGGCCATTTATTAATCAGGCAAGGATCCGGCTGTGGCTACGAGCTCGTCGGCTCATCCCAGGTCGGTATGTTTAGGCTTTTAAGGGTACTTGCTAATATATCATGCACTGTGGGGGCACACTTAATGAAAATCCTTTATATTGCACAAACGCGGGTGTGGTAGGGCTCAGGCTTGTGCTGGGGCTATGCATAACTGTCATGGGCTGGTCTCCTTCCTAGATTTACTTTTTCTGGCCAGGCTTTTGGATAGACATCAGCCTGGCCCAGGCTCAGCCTGTTGATGGCCCCAGTATCTATGAAGAGCCTGTATCTTGTACAATGGTGGGTGTGGTCAGGCTCAGGCTTGGTCTAGGGCTGTTCATAATTGTCATGGGCTGGGCTCAAGATTTTACTTTGCTGGCCATGCTTTTGGATAGGCATCAGCCTGTTGACGGCCCAAGTATCAGGATGCTAATCCTGTGCATGGGGAATCATTATATATTTTGATGGATTCTTGTATTTCTTTAGTTTTTGTTATAATCTTTGTTATTGACGTCTTTCCATCTTCATAATTTCTTGGATTGGCACTTGGTTGATCTATATCATCATCATACATTGTTTACATGCAACTTCAAAGCACAGTATGGAAATTTGTCCGATACAACTTGATATCGTTGTAGTTGCATTGTGGAAGTTTCCTTCCAATCTGTTCTGAGTCGGACCTCCTGCATGTCAAAATGTCCTGACCAGGCTTGGCTCGTCCAGTTTCAGGAAGAGTCACACCGAGTATGGATGTTAGAATGAATCACAAACTATTCTCCTGAGCAAAAAAAGTTATAGAACTTATCACAAGTGAGTCGCCTGAGCAAAAAAATTGTAGAACCTAAAAATTCAGGGCTGATTACATTATTGGCCCTGTACAACTTATAAACCCTAGCCTTTTCATTATCCTATTTTGTGTTCTTGTTCTATCCCTCCGTTGGTGCAGTATAACTTATCGCTTATCTCTCTCATCCTTATTAGTTATTTATTTCCCCCCAACCACCACCGCCGCCACCACATGCACACACACACACCAGCTGCTCTGCTACCATTTCATGTTTTGATTTCTGGGCCTCACTATTTGGTTTCCTTTTCTTTTTATTTTATACTTTAAACCAAATGGATCGACCGTGAATGTTGGGGGTTCCTCTGATCCTCCAGATTGGGCCATATTTTAATAAAATTGCATTTTACTGGTCCATGTTTGGCCTCTTTTTCTGATTTTTATTATTATTCAGTCTTTTCTGATTATATTGAGTTTTGTATTGGGTGAGCAACTTGTTTGAATTCTGATGATTCATATCAGTTTGGCAAGTTGTATTGATTCCTGAACCACTCTGAAACCGATGTTCATTACAATGTCTCAAAGTCTAGTCATTCTGTCATCTGTGTGCGAATATTCAATATTGAATGTTTTGCTTTTGGACAGCAGAAATGACTTAAATCTTATTGCTTCTTTTCAAGTTCTCATCTAGATAAATAGAAAGGCAGTGTGAAAAAAAATGAGATGCAAGGATAGGGGATGAAGTTGCAAAAAGCAGAATCTTAAAGAGCCATACTTTAAAGAGAGGAATTTCATAATTGCTCTCATTATAACCAATTTGGCTAATTGTAATTAGCATATTTCACTGAGCTTTATGTAATCCAGATCATCCATCCTATGGGTTGCCCATAAATGACAATCTAGTATCCCCAACCATAATGTCATTGGTTATCCAAAGTTTAAAGTCTTGAGCTTGACTTAAAAGTCGGTTAGTCTGTTCCCAAATTCTGCTAATCAAGTTGTTGACATTATTGGTTAAATTGCGTCTCATAAAGAGCAAAAGAAAAAAATCTATAGAAAATGTGAACGTTTCAATTTCATTATTTGTTTTTATTTATTTATTTATATATATTGATACAAGTTGAAGGCTCTAAGAGGGCAAAAGGGGAAGGCCGACATGGGTGGAGGTAGTAAGGAAAGACTTCATTGTCTATGGTTTGATTGAAGTTATGTACCTGATAGATTGGAATAGTGGAACAAGATTCATGTAGCTAATCCCAATTTCATGATATTTTGCACCAAGTTAAGATTGATTTATATCGAAATTTAATGAGATTTCATGAGATTTGGTGGAACCAAACACAACCTAAAGGAATAGGAAAGGGCAATGAGTAGAAAGGTATATATATATATATATATATATATATATATATATATATATATATATATATATATATAACAACTAGGAAATTCATTGAAAGGAAGAAAGGAGAACCAACAAAGACGAAAGAGACAAAAGGAAAACAACAAAACAAAGGAAAGAGGGGCATTGCTGTTGAGATAGCAGACATGCCCTAAAAGCTTAGAAAATTAAAGTCAAAAGACCTAAGATCCTTTACATTAGAAGCCCATTCAATCACTAGCTTTTTAGCCCTAGAACCGACCACTGAAACAGATGAAGAGACATCATTAAAACAACGATCGTTCCTTTCCTCGTAGACAGCGCACTAGATTGCAATTATGGCCATGCGCCAAATGATTGACTTGACCCTCCCCAGTTTAAGCCCATTCCAAGCCGAGAGCAAGCTAGTGGTCGATTGCGGAACACACCTGAGCACTGAAAAAATCTGACAGAAGTCGGCCCAAATTTTAGACATGAAGGAATAATGAATCAACAAATGGTTAACCGATTTCGCATCACTCATACAGCATGAACAAATGTTCACGATCTGCATGCCTTGATGAGATTATCAATCGTTAGAATTCTGTTCCGCCTTGCTAGCCAAGCGAAGCATATAAACTTTGGAGGGATCGGGTACTTCCAAATGAATGGCGAAACCTCTTGCATTTGATGGAGCCGAGGACGCGAAGCGGCACAGAGGGACTTAATGGAAATGAGACCCGATTTCTCTAGCTGCCAGACGAGTCTATCAGGATGATTATTGTGGGGGGCAGATCTTAGGAAGCACTCCATGAGGGCTTCAAACTCCGCAGCTTTGCTATTCGAGAGGTCTAGAGGTTCTGATATCCCAGACAATTGGACAGAGGAGAAGGAATATCAGTTGCTGATGAAGATGTCTTTCTTGGGAGAAAGCCGGTAGATAAGCAGGAATTGGAGCTTTAGGGGCCTCTTCCCAATCCACGGGTCTTCACAAAATTGAATTGAAGCACCATTTTCCAGTTTGAAAGAACTGTTCTGAATAACAGGGTCTTTCGCTTTGAGAATCCCTTTCAAAATATGGGAGGCCTTATAATAGGAGGAGACTGCAGGCCACCAATCCCCAATACAAGACCCATACTTTCCTTTGATAATCCTTGCTCATCGCGCCTCCTTTTCAGTAGCTAGTCTCCAAACCCATTTCCCTAACAAGGTGTAGTTCATCGATTACATGTTCTTCACATTAGCTCCTTCCCTGAATTCCTGACAGACTTCACTCCAGTCAAGTGAGTGAAATTTCTTATGGCTCTTTGAAGAAAACTAGAGAAAATCTCTTCTGATTTTATCGATACCGTTGAGCACCAGGTCGGGACACCTGAGAAGCGACGTAAAATAGAGAGGGAGGCTAGACAGAGCAGCTTTAATGAGAGTTAGGCGACCACCCAAAGACAAGTATCGACATTTCCAAGAAGCGAGAAACTTATGGAATTTGGATATGATCTTGTCCCACATTGATATGGGCGGCCGTCGTACAGAGAGAGGAAGGCCCACAAAGGTGGGGAGCAACCCAAGCTGACACCCAAGAGAGTCAGCGAAGGCCTGTAGCGAAGGAGAGGGAACATTAATGCCTAACAATCTTGATTTGGACATGTTAATTTTCAAGCCAGAGACCGCTTCAAAGCATCGCAGGGTAATGAGGAGGTTATCGATGCAGTCCGTAGATGCTTCCAAGAAGATGAGTGTCGTCCGCGAACTGGATGTGGGTCAGGGGATCGGGAAGCCTAGGCATTGCAATTCCACGCAGGAGGCCATGCTCCTGCCCCCGAGTTATCATAACCGAGAGGGGGATCGCCCTGGCGCAGGCCTCTGGAGCTCTTGAAGAATCCTTTGGGTGATCCATTGAGGATGATTGAGAAGTGAGCGGATCCGATGCAGGCGGCAATCCACTTTCTCCACTTCGCCCCAAAGCCCATCCGGAAAAGCATATAGTGCAGGAAATCCCTGTCAACATGATCGTAGGCCTTAGCGACGTCCAGTTTACAGAAAATGCCCTTAGATTTAGTCCTGTGACAAGAATGAAGGACGTCATTTGTGATCAACACTCCATATGTAATCTGTCTACCCTTTATAAAAGCGTTCTGATTGGGCGAAATCAGCTTTCCAATGACTTTTGAGAGCCTAGTGGATATAATTTTAGTAAGAATTTTGTAGGGACTCCCAATCAGACTGATAGGTCTGAACTTGGAGAAGGAATTGGCACCAGCCACCTTGGGAATGAGAGATATAAATGACGCTCCGAGCCCCTTTGATAATTTGCCCCGATTATGAAACTCTTGAATGAAAAGGAGGAGATCAAGGCGGACCGACTCCCAGAAGATCTAAAAAAAGCTAATTGGGAAGTCGTCGGGGCCTGACGACTTGTCCCCTCCCAAAGCATCAACAGCTGCTTTAAGCTCCTCCTTAGAGAATTGGGCTTCCAACAGGTCAGCATCGGTAGAGTTCAAAGAAGGGAGGGGGGCGTTGTCCAGGCGTGGTCTCACCCAATTCTCAGTCGATAGAAGATCTTTGAAGTGGGCTATGGCAAGATCTTCAATCTCCCTTTTATCGTCAACTCTACTCCCTTTATTGAAGATGCTGATAATGGCCTTCGAGCTAGCATGCATATTGGCCATGTTGTGGAAGAACTTCGTGTTCTTATTGCCCCCAGCAATCCATCTAGCTCTGGACTTAATCCTCCACAAAGCTCCTTCTTCCAGGGCTCTGTTCGAAAGGGATCTGGATAATGGCGATTCGCCTGGAGAGAGAATCAGGCAACAAAGGATTGACTTCCGCCGTCGAATCGATGAGCTGGAGTTCCTCCTGCAGAGCTACAACCTCGGGTTCCTTTTTCTTTACCTCCTGCTAGCGCCACTCCTTAATTTTGGATTTGAGAAGTCTGAGTTTACACATAATTTTGTGGCCAACGAACCCCTCTACCTGGAATCCGGACCACCAATCTTTAATGTTCTGCCGCAGAACCTTGGACTGGAGCTAGGAGGAGTTAAACCTAAAAGGTTTCAGACTCCAGTTCTCGTCCACCAAAAGGAAGATCGGGTAGTGATCGGAAGTTGTTCTCAGCAATGCAATTTGCTGGACAGTCGGGAAGGCGTTGACCCATTCAGGAGAGACGAGAAATCTGTCCAATCGGGATAGGATTGGGTTTGCATGACCATTGGTCCAGGTGAACCTAGCTCCCGAAAGCGGAAGGTCAATGAGTTGATGAAGCTAGATCCAATTCGAGAACTGCGACATTGCGGGAGATGGTCTTCTTCTTCTGGAATAATCGTCCACATTGCAAGTGGCATTGAAATCTCCCACCACACAAGAAGGCCTTGAAAAGGAGAGTCTAGCATGAGTTAACTCCTAGAACAGAGGTTTGGTAGAGTCAGTGTTGGGTCCGTAAACTACTGAAATAAGGCATTGGAAATTAGAACACTTATCTTTAAATTTGACTGTCACCGAATAATTCCCTCGAGATGAGTCTAGGAGATCCCAGTAGGAAGACTTCTAAGCAATCAGAATCCCTCCCGATGATTCATCCGCATCCAAGGCGAACCACTTCACATTGTTCGCACCCCGTAAGGAGGCCAACAGGCTATTCTTGAAAGAAGAGATCTTGGTCTCTTGGAAGCACACTACGTCTAGATTTTTCGTCGAAATCGTAGCTTTGATCAGACTCCTTTTATGCTTGGAGCCGACCCCCTAACATTTCAAGAGATAATCTTCATTGGATAACCATACTTCCCGGGTTATCCTACCTCTTGGAGTATGTTTTAGATGCTGAAATGTACCCAGGGCTAGCTTCAAGGCGCTGGAGCTCGTGGTTGCTGGATTGTCTGATGAAGTGTTTGACTGGCGATCTGCACCTTTCAATTGGCCTGCCTCTCTTTTCTATACACGGGAATAAGGCTACATAATCTTCCAGCTGATCCCCGAAGGACAGGCCTAGGGACCTGCCAACCTTCCCAATAACCTTTTTTATCCATCTTTTGTTCTGAAGCTTGGATAGTAGATTCGCTCTTACCCGGCCCGAGGGCGAGGCCGCTAGTTGAGGATCGACTATCATCTGGAGAGGTTTCGCCATTAGAACTTTGCCAGAGATGTTTTCATTCAATAGCGTGATCGGGCTAAGGTCCATGGCGTCGACGGAGGGGGAGCAAGAGAGGGAAGGAGAGTTAGGGGATGACGGACGAGATTGAAACTCAGATAGACTGCAGTTGGATGAATATCTCCCTCCCGACTTGTCTTCAGGATTCGAAAAAGGATTGGGCGACAAAAGAGGAGATAGTGCGAGGTTCGGGGTTTTCCAAATAAGGGCGGGGGATTCAGAGTGGGAGATAGGGGCAAAACAGGCAGGGAAAGAGATGGTGGGAGTGAGAGTGAGGAAGGATGAGGAAATAGGTGATAGTCGGGTATCGATTTGAGTGGGAAGATTAACGGTCAAGGATATTTGCATGGATGGTGGGTCAAGACCCAAAATGGGATCGCACATTTGACGAGAGGGGGTATGGGAACTCAGTTGCTCGGCCACGTGTCCCACCTGAGTCACCAGATGACCAGCGGAGGATGACACGCATCTAACGTTGCGTGAGGGAGACGTCAGACGGGCAACGAGAGAGGACACGTCTTGCGTAGCGTGAGGGAGAGAGACGTCAGATGGGAATTAGGTACCTCTGACGGGATACTGTTGATAGTTGCGCAGACCGATGGATACGCCGTTTGATCCCCCGGATAAACCAGTCCCTTCCTGGACTTCGACCCTGAGGTCCAAGCCTGCTCTCCACGTGTCTCCTTCGACTCAGTTGAGATCAGCGCGCGTGACGCTCGAGGTGATACGTCTGCAAGAGAAGCCAACTGCCTTAACTGAAGCTCTCCACGTGTCTCTGAGTTGTCAGAATTGCAGGCGTGGTGATGAGTTTTGACTGTACCCCTGACAGGTTCTCGCAGAGGAGGTCCACGGGAGCATTGGGCTTGTGCTCTCTCATCAATGGAGGACGGGTGGATCTCCGACGACGCTGGTGGCGGAGGGCCTTCTCTTGTGCGCCAAAGGTCGCCCCACCTAGGAAACAGGTCGTTCGACGATTCCTTAATCATCGGGAAGTCAAGGGTCCGATCCTCCACAATCACCTTCAACGATGAAGGTGGCAGGATACCTTTCTACCTTCTAACTCTGATTCTGATGACACTGATCTCCTCCAACTTTGTCTTCGGATCCAATTCGAGGTAGGAGCCGAGGTAAGCCGCCACAGAAATGAAGAACTCGTCGAACCAAAGCTCCAACGGGATCCCCCAAATCTGGAACCAGACGTTCTCCATCCCAAAGATGGAGAAGTCCTCCCACTTCATTACACGGGCCACCGGACCACTAGAATAGAGGTGGCCAGCCATCAACAACATCTCCAGGTTGACACCTGGGCAGATGTTAACCCACAACTCATTGAAGCCTAGGGGTTTAATTTGGTAATTACCCGGCCGGAATCCCGTAGTCTCTGTAATCCAATCTCTCACCTGAGAAATAGAGGCCCTTACACGAGATGAAAATGGAGTCCTTGAGTTTATCACAGGCCCTGCGGAAATTCACCTTATCAACAACAATGGGGACGTCAAGTTTGGAAAAAGGGGGGGGGGGGGGGGGGGGGGTGAGTGGAGTGGAGTAGGGAGGGACGGAAGGAGATGTAGGACGGCTAGATGAAGGCCGAGTAGGGTTCTGTTGGAGGAGGGCGTCCTTAAACGTAGGGGCCTTCGGCAATTGAGGTAGCGTTGGGGCGATAAGCCATGGTGGCAGCAGGGCTAGGTTTTTGAATATTGGCAAAAGGAAGGCCGAACCTCGCACGTTGAACCAACAACGGACAACCGATGATCTTGACGCCATGTAGCATTCCTACAGCTTGAGCTAACTCCTCCTCGGATGACATTCAACCCAGTGCAAATCCTCTATACACTCCGGAATCTCGATCGCGTGGCATAACGACGTCCATAACCGCTCCGGCGCGGCCAAAAGTACGTTCTATGTTGATCGGGAGCCACCCCTTTGGGAAACCTTTAACAAACAATGTAGGATAGGGAGTTCAATTCCTTGCTGAAGAAGGTTCTGTAGACACTTTCCAGCGAGAGGCCACCTGCCAACCCTTATCACCCTGGGCTGTCCGCTACTCAACCGGTGCAGTCTCCTGACGGAGCATTTATCAAGACTCTGGTTGCTGTTTCGTTTCCATTACCGTTGGACCTACTTGAGTCGTTAGTGGAGTCCCCCCAACGATGTGGGAGATTACTTCTTCTCGTCGTCATCTTCTTCTCAGCATCTTCTTCTCGTCGTCATATTTTTCTCAACTTTTGTGCCATTTCGGTGCTTTGCTTCAATAAAATTGCCGTTACCTTAAAAAATAAAATAAAAAAACTGAGACAAAAAGATATGGGCTCAATATTGATCCTTGTTGTAAGCCAATAGTAATTGTAAACTCACTTGTCTCTATATTAGTGTAAGTCAATACTGATCCTTGTTGTAAGTCAAAAGGTAAATAAATTTTGACATGGCCCATTTAAGAATTTAGTTAGAATTTTGGACCCAGATCCAACCCATTAAAATTCGGATCTAATTCGGGTTGGGTCCAAGTAAAAAAATAACAAACCCATTTAATGGTTTGGGTTTGGTTCAACTATAGAAATTACAATGGGAGGTTTAGGGCGATAAGCCATGGTGGCAGCAGGGCGAGGTTTCTGAACATTGGCAAAAGCAGGGCCAAACCTCGCACGTTGAACCAGCAATGGACAACCGGCGATCTTGACGCCATTTTGCATTCCTACAGCTCGAGCTAACTCCTCCTCGGATGACATTCAAACCAGTGCAAATCCTCTATACACTCTGGAATCTCAATTGCGTGGCATAATGATGTCCATCACCGCTCCGGCGCGGCCAAAAGTACGTTTTATGTTGATCGGGAGCCACCCCTTTGGGAAACCTTTAACAAACAATGTAGGATAGGGAGTTCAATTCCTTGCTGAAGGTTCTGTAGACACTTTCCGGCGAGAGGCCACCTGCCAACCCTTATCACCTTGGGCTGTCCACTCCTCAACCAGTGCAGTCTCCTGACGGAGCATTTATCAAGACTTTGTTGACTGTTTCTTTTCCATTATTGTTGGACCTGCTTGAGTCGTTAGTGGAGTCCCCCTAGCGACGCGGGAGTTACTTCTTCTCATCGTCATCTTCTTCTCAGCTTTTGTGCCATTTCGGTGCTTTTCTTCAATAAAATTGCCATTACCTTAAAAATAAAATAAAAAAACTGAGACAAAAAGATATGGGCTCAATACTAATCCTTGTTGTAAGCCAATAGTAATTGGAAACTCACTTGTCTCTTTATCAGTGTAAGTCAATATTGATCCTTGTTGTAAGCCAATACTGATCCTTGTTGTAAGTCAAAAGGTAAATAAATTCTGACATGGCCCATTTAAGAATTTAGTCAGAAATTTGGACCCAGATCCAACCCATTAAAATTCAGATCCGATTTGGGTTGGGTCCAAGTAAAAAGATAACAAACCCATTTAATGGGTTGGGTTTGGTTCAGCTATAGAAATTACAATTGGATTTTCAAAATAATAATAATAATAATAATGTTCTAGACCATAGTTTGCAAACTAGATGTGTTGACCAGGGACTCATATGAGTCAAACCTGGCTTGTCCACCATGCTGGTCACTGGGTTAGTGGAACTAGGAAAGTTGTTGTTTGAGTCAACATGTGACTTGGTTGGCTCTGCAAATTGAAATAGGTCGGGGAGTTGAATAGTGGCGGAAAAAAGTAACTAAAAAAATTGTTATTCATTCATGGTTACCAAAAAATAGAAATCATTCAAATTGTAAGTTGCCCAAAAAAAAAAAAAACCATTTGTCCGTCCCTTTGATTTTCTAAAAAGTTTTTATTGGAAAAATGAAGGATAAGGAGAAGAAAGAGGTAATGTTCTTGTCCTTCTGTTCTCTATTTTTGTAATTTTCTTTATCATTTTTTTTTTCTAAAGAGGAGGTACGGGCATGCATCCACTAAAATATTATTTACCTTTGTCAATTCACGACAATGTGCACTAATGGGATGGTTTGGATCAATGAAACATGCTATTCTATGGGACTATTTATAGCTGAGCCTACCTGAAATATAGTTTGTATATATTTTCTTATTTTTTGATTTATTCATAATAAAAATAATAAAAAAATATTTTTTGGCCAACTTTATCCCAGCCTGGTGACTGATCGAGTCCGAGCTTTGAGTCCTGGTCAATGAACTATGTTCCAGACCATTCAGTTGGTGGTGGCTATCAGTTTTGATGGTAATGAATAAAATGGCCGGTAGTGAAAGACTCCAAATTCAATGAGTAATCATATAGTTAGGATTGTCCAATTTGTATTTTTTTTTCTTTTTCTTTTTTGTATGTTTTCCACCTGCAATGGGCCCACAATTTGTTGTCGTGATTACTACTGGTAGTGGATGGGTGACTTTGTTTTAAAAGGTGGTGAGCCATTGTTGTAGTCTAGCTTAAGAAAACTGAGCTTTACGTACTTATTCTTGGGTCTGGGTTTGGGCAATTTTAGCATGAACCAAGTTGGAACCATTTGGAAAAAAATGTGTTCATGCTAGGTTGTTGGGTTGTTTTTGAGAGGGTCTAGACCTGACCCATTTAGTAATTTTGGGTAGATTTGGACCCATATCCACTGCATGGGTCAAAATTTTGGACCAAGACCCACTTATTGTCCAGTCATTCCAATGATCTGTTGGGTTGACCCAACCCATTTGCACCCCCAAATCTAATATTCCAAACTGTTACATCACTGGTTATCAAAAGTTCAAAAAATTGGGCTTGACTTGAACATTAGTTACATCTTATGCTTGAGATGAATACCTTTTAAGTACTAGTAGTTGCTGAGACACACTAACTGTCCAGTCATTCCAATGATCTGTTGGGTTGACCCAACCCATTTGCACCCCCAAATCTAATATGCCAAACTGTTACATCACTGGTCATCAGAAGTTCAAAAAATTGGGCTTGACTTGAACATTGGTTACGTCTTATGCTTGAGATGAATACCTTTTAAATAGTTGTTGAGATTTAAAAGGCTATCCTTTCTCATACTTTTTGATAAGCAATAACAATTTGTTAGTTTAAAAAAGGTTAAGTACTAGTGTACTACTTATTAAGGTAATGAATAGTAGTCTGACATATAAAGCATGTCATACGACTACTTAGCCAAGCATTTTGCCAAGGATCGAGGGCTCCTTAGGGTCCAGGCTAAAAGAAATATAAAAGGTGAGATTGAGTCCTGGCTTAGTTTACACTAAGTCTAAAACATTGTTTCCAAGGAATTTCCTTGATCCGAAACCCAAACAATAGCATTGATGCAACCAGACGGTGCAATCCTCGATTTAGATTTGAGATCACAGTATGATTGCCATAGTGTCACAGGATCATCAAGGTATCTCACCAAGAAGAAATCTCACCTTGGATTAGGACACTTTAGTCATGTTCCATTCCCTTAGGATTTTTAAATGCCGCTTCCCTAGGTGCCATCATTTCCTTAAATTATTTCATTGATTCTACAAACTTGTAAGTATAACCAAATCTGCTTAGACATTGGCTTGTAGTGGTAGGTAGTGTGCGGAGCATTGGTATAGTTACGTGTATTGATTATTGGGGATACAGAATGTATCGGTATTTCTGATACTAAGAAAAATATCAGTCTGAGGGAAACTTTGGGGAAATGTCAGGAAAAGGGTGGATGTTTTTAGTGAAATTTCAGGAGACGTTAAAAGACTCATGTTTACATATGTAGGAATCAGAATATTTTAAAATAATTATATATATTATGTTTCCATTTTACAGAGGACTAACCATGCATTGTTGGAAAAATCACTATAAAATAAACATACAAAATTTGTATCCAATCAATCGATTGGCCAACAAATTAATATATGAAATTTCCAGATTAATTAATAGTGAATAACACATTTTCCAACATAAAAATGAAAAAAACTAGGATTTTCTCAATTTCTCACAATTTTCAGTTTAAATATTATTTTTCACCAAAAATTCATGTCAATTTATGAGAATCATGCGTAGACATGGATTTCTGTTGCAATCCATGTTAACTTCTGAAGAAAAAAAAATAAAATTTCTATGGATTTTTTTTTATCACCTTTTAGTTTTGGCCTGTCCTTGTTTTGAGTTGAGACTTTTCCCCAAATCCAAACTTCTATATAATAAAAACCAATTGTGATTGAAATCACCTAAGGAACCAAGTTCCAAGCGAAAAAAATCCTTAAAAATGGAGATTTTTTGGGGTTTTTGAAAAATTTCCCAACTTCAGTTAATTTTCATGTATTTATAGATGTTTCCCTAGTATCGTGGATATTATTGATGGTATCGCCTATACTAGGCAACTTTTATAAGGGATTATCCCCAAATCGAAACTTCTATTTAATAAAAAAAAATAGTGATTGAAATCACCTAATGAACAAAATTTCAAAAGAAAAAAATCCTTAAAAATGGAGATTTTTTGGGGTTTTTGAAAATTGGACAATTATGATGAGTTCATCAATACCAACTAGCTAAAAGTCATGTTTTTTTGGAAACGGGGCCTACGGGAGTTGGGGTATTGTTAGGAGATAGTAATGGGGTAGTTGTCTGGTCCAGTTGGGTAACAACTCAAGTTTTGCAGAGGAGGCCTTGTTACAGGTGGTGAAAATTGTTGTCAAAGTCTTTTTTTCAGTTTTTGATGGAGGGAGATCAGTAATGTGATCTCTTGGGCACAGTAGGATGTTTGCCTGTGGAGAGGGCTGACATGGTTGAAGAGTCGTGGGATCTGTTCGCTGGAAAGCCTGTATCCTTCTCTGCTATTTCCAGTAGTGCAAATGAGCAGGGCGGATGGTCTGGCTAAGAGTGGTGCAATGATGGCAGATTTGCTGGTATTGGTGAGCAGTTAAGCTGCAGTCAGTGTACTGGGCTGCTGGTTGTGTTTCTATCTGTGTTTTTTTGGTGTAGTTTTTTCATTTTGCCTTGGGATGTTGTCATTTTGGTCTTTTTGGTGGCCGTAGTTGGTTGATTTTTTCTCTCTTTCTTTTACAATCATTAACAATAAAAAAGAGAGATCAGTGGTCACCATGGTTAGTAGGTGGAACATTCTGTAGAGACGGATCATTTAGATAGGAATTTCTTGAAAAAGGAAGGATTTGGGAGAGTTAGAGAATGGATATTAACTCACTATTTGATTACTTATATTCCTTTTTGCTCATGCCCATAGAAATTCTAATAAATTTAGTTGAAGTTTCCTAGCTTGACATTATTTATACTAAAAATATACACAAATATCTTTTTTTTTTTTTTTAAATAAAAAATAATTTAAAACAAACTTTATTTTTTGAGTCGGAACTGTATTAAATCCGAACTTCTGTGTCTCTGAATTTGTTGTGTTTTTCCTTAACTGAATTTTGACTAAATCAAACACTGACGTTCCCAATACCATTTTTTGCCATATGGCATTATAAAACTATGGGCGCAACAATCTCAACACCTTTGAAGGGTATTTTTGATCAAACATGGCAAAAAAAATTAAAATAAAAAAATTCTTCTCACCCCAAGGGATGGCTTGTGGTTCTAGGGGCTGATCTGGTGAAGGGTGATTTGGATTGTCAGTCTAAGGATTGGGATGATGGGTTGATTTCGTTTAGAAATGTGGTTAGAAGATTTCCTTTTTATTTATTTATTTTTGGGTGGGGGTTATATGGTTGTGATTTGGTGATGGATGGAGCCGAATTTCAGATTTGAGAATGTGCATCTAACCTAAGGATTATACTACCATTCTGATTTGGTGGCATAAAGGAGCTGGGTTTTTGTATATAGGTGGGTCTAGAGGTTCTTATTTTGTATGGTTGAGATTTGGGTTTAGATCTATATTTTAAGGTGAGATAGATTGGCCGATTTATTTACAGTGAGTTAACTACATCGGTTCAGAGGAAAGTGGTACCCTTGTCAACTTAAATTATACCATACTCAGAACATTTAACTCTTCACTGCAGGTTCGGAATTTGGGGTTTCAAGGTGAAAGGAAAATGTCCTTTGGCATGTCTCCCTTCAATGTGTGGAGTGGTCTTCACGGAGAGAATGCAATGATAAAACATTTTACGAAAGATTTGCCTCCATCGAAGATATGTCCTGAAGGTCGAGGAGGGGATCAATGTATGGGCTTTGGAAAGGTTTTTTTTTAATTTTTTTTAATTTTTTCCGAGGAGCTGGGACATCTATTTTTAATTTTGTAGTTTGGGACTGGGACTTGGAATGATTTCTCATTATCCTTTTTTCTTGGCCTTTTTGTTTTTTCTTCTTTCGCCTTGACCTTGATAAATTTGATTGTTACCACCCAAACACAAAAAAGGATGGGGATATGGGTGGCCGCTTGGGCTTATTTTGGAAAGGAGGGTGGAGGCTAAAATTACTATGACGATTCTGGTTAAAGGTAGAAGAAAGGAGGAGAATGTTGGTGCCCAAGAGTAGCACTTTCTTCGGTTCCAAAAATGACACACTAGATGGTTTAGTCCTTGATCTTCATGTGAGAGAGATAGGTAGAGTCACATTAACATTGCCATAGCATTGCACCAACGACCTTCAAGGCATCTTATGAAAATGCAACCCCACTGGATTTAGTAAGATGCATCCTTTTTTTTTTTTTTTTTTTGAAAAGTAAGATGCATCCCTTCTTAACACTCACGAAAAAACAAAGTTTTCATTTATTCTCAAATTCAACATAGGCTAAGAGAATCACATGCCAAATATCTTGTTCTACATTGGCATTTGCTCAAGTGACACACATGGCTACTGCCAGTGTTATCCGGTTGCAAAACACATTGAGATTGATTGCATTTTATTCATGATACACATCAATCATAAATCACAATGTGTTTGACGCATGGTGTTTTGTATTCATTACGATAAGGCCGTAAAGGAATACATATAGGTAATGGTTGTGACCCTTATGCAATGTTTTAAATATTGTTATCTCATCATGTATCACACCTTTGGGATACAGATACATATCGGTTATCGCATGGGATATATCGGTTGTATCCATGGTGTGCTGTAAAGGCCGTTACGTAAAGGTAATGCTGGCAATCGTTACACGTTATGGGGTCGTAACAGCCGTTATGAAAAAAAATGACTTGTAATTGCTATTAACAGCACGTTGCATCTCCTATAAAGGCCATAATAGCTCCATAATGGTCTATTATGGGACATATATAAGTTTTTTATACTTTTTAATCAACATCACGGGGCAGATATAGGTTTTTCAAGGGTTTTTTCAGTAAATAAAAAATAAAAAAGAGAGACGTAACGACCATCGCAGGGTTGTAACAACTGTTATGCCCCATATTGTAAAGGTAATGGTGGTGGCTGTTACGACTACCGTTGCCGTTACGGAACACTTGTATCGCGTAATGTATCGCTGTTGTTGGGAAACATGGAAACAATGGGAAATTGGTCAAAATTTTCAATGAAACTCCAGGGATTGTTGTAAAAGACATCAACAAACACTTACAAATCAGAACATTACAAAAAAAAAGTGCACATAATAGGGGTTTCCTATGTATAGAGTCTTAATATATGCGCTTTTCAATTGAACTGATGCAAGTATATTCAAAGTCTATTAATATAATTTATAAACGTAAGAACACATGTATGGAAACACAAGGTCAAAATTTTCAATGAAACTCCAGGGATTGTTGTAAAAGACATCAACAAACACTTACAAATCAGAACATTACAAAAAAAAAGTGCACATAATAGGGGTTTCCTATGTATAGAGTCTTAATATATGCGCTTTTCAATTGAACTGATGCAAGTATATTCAAAGTCTATTAATATAATTTATAAACGTAAGAACACATGTATGGAAACACAAGCAATACATTCAAAAGCAAAAGAAGAATCATAGATCAGGTTACGTGTTTAGTTTTGTGTTTGGATACAAAGATTGCAACTGATTTGCGAAAAATTGAGAAATTTTGATTTTTCTCAATTTTCTACAACTTCACCATGTCCCTTAAATCTTGAAATTGAAGTTCTAAATTGATGATTTTTCATGAAAAATATAAATAAATATAGATTTGTTACCATTCGACATTGGTTTAACATGATTTGCAATAAAAACATGGATCAAAAATCGGAAATGCTCACTGGATCGAATAGGTGGGATATATCAACACTACCTATGCGTTTTGTATCACACAGGTGGGATACAAGATATATCATGGGATATATCGGCTGATATCGTTGATATTTAAAACAATGTCCTTACGCGATACGGGGGTGAAATGGGGTAGTTGGTTTTTTGGGACCGTATCGGCTGTTACAGGGGCCCTAATGGCTGTTATGAGGCATAGCGACCATTACCCCCGTAAAGGTCAAAAAACGAGCACTTTTGTTTTTAATGTAAATCCATTTTTTTTCTTATTTTTTCAATCACTTTTCTCAGTCCAAAAACTTTTCTAGATCATTCTACAATAGATTCTGACCACTTGTACTACAGTTTTTAGGATTAAAATAGTAGATTGAGGCGATTTAGATGAATAGAAGCTCCTAGTTTTCAGGATTAAAATAGTAGATTGAGGCGATTTAGGCGAATAGAAGCTCCGATGGCCATTTTTTCAAAATATCTAAAAAGTGATACATATGCGTTTTTTTTCCGATTTCTAATTCTAATGATTGATTGTGATGTGTAAACATTAGAGAACCACATTCATAAATTCAACAGACAACCTAATACAACAGTCACCAAAGAGTGGATCGTTTCGCTAACATAAACATGTTTAAAACGAACAATGTATACATATTTGGAATATTTACATTATTCTAGATTTTCTAGATATTTTTTTTTCCAGATTTTTTCGGACAAATTTTTTGTCAACCGTTATGGGGTTCGTAATGGTTGTTATGCCTCCGTATCAGCAATTATGATTGATACCCGTATCGGTAACGAGAATGACCATTACGTCCATCGTTAATGATACCGAATATCTTTGTTTGACCCTATGTCAGCCATTAATTAGTTGGTGTCTCAAACGAGTAGGGCTAATGGATTTGTCTTCCTAGATTGCCCAACTTGGGGGAAAACTATTGAGTAAAGACAGTATTCTTTATTTGTCGTCAAGTCACTGTTGTTTATTTGTTATCTTCAATATATATATATATATAAATTCTTTTCTTCACTGTTGTATGCAAGGAATTTGACTGGAACTTAGTGTTCCAGTATTCAAGATATAATATGGGAAATTAAAAATAAGCTACCAAAATACTAAGTGTTCAAAACCCTTCAAAAGAGGGCCCACGCCCTGAACAATCCTCCAAAGTCTAAGGCTGAGAAAGCAATAAACAACCCCTGACATACCTCTAATGAAAACTTGAGTTCTAGAAAATCACAACTCTCAGAAAAAATAATTCTAATAACCTTACCTTTTTTTGTCAGAAAATGTCTCAACAGATCCCAACTGATCCATCCATGCTCACAGCCACAGATTCTGGTAAGATGTTCCAAGTAAACTCGAGCAGGAAAACTCCCATTTCTTGAAATCCATGCATCCTATTGACATTTTGTCAAAGTTGAGGTTGGGCAAATTTACCACTGAACGTCAGGACTTGTATAAGCCACTTCTGATCTTGCCATAGCGCTGCCTATGATGCTGTCATGTCATCATGCCCTTGGATTTGATGCACATTGTAGGAGGCATTCCAAATTGAAATTTGGTGGTTTGGTTGGACCTGCTTTTGATCACATTTGACCATTTCAACTTGTGCCTTTGGCACCCATCTAAGTTATGTTTTAGGATTGTTATGGATCACATCAACCTGTTTGAGTTTCCCTGAAACATGGATAGATGAGCTGCACCAACAGAAGCCAGGAGATCATGGGAACCTTGAATAATGCAATGGAAAATAATTGAAACCAAGGTTGTGTATCACAAGTGTGTACACAGTATGGTAGGCTGCTTCCCTGCCATTTGGTACACTAGTGGTGGGATCATGTTGGTAACTCCACGTCATACCTGATGCGTATGCAATATAGTGTTATATATGGTTTGAGGTAGTATATGTCAAATGACGAATATCATTAGTTTAGATCTTGCATGAATAATATTGTACCATATACATGCCATCACATAATTTTGTTCGAATGGTCTGCTATTGCATAAGACAACATATAAATATCTAAGTTTTTAATATAAAATCCACATTAAAACTTCAACACTAAGCGTATAAATCCATGACTTCGGATAAGTAGCAATCTGGATTGGAAATAACCATAATCTATATCACACAATTTGGAACAGAAAACACATGGTGGTTGTTGATATCCGATTGAAACAAAGGGATTTATTTATGGTAAATCTTGAAACCTCTTTGGGAGGTGTCGATTGGGTGAATTGTATTGCCCATTGCTGACCAATATGACACATTCCCCTAGGGGAAGCCTTAAATAGGCATAGGTGGAATTATTCAAAGCTAGATGGTGAAAGGCTTTGAAGATTCCTTTCAATTGGGTAGACCTTTGGAGGCATGGGGCCTTGAACACGGTGAAGCACCTTGAGCAGGCTCCTTGGAGGCATGGGGCCTTGAACGTGGTGAAGCACCTTGAGCAGGTTCTTCGCCATCAGAGTCCCAAACTCTTAAAAAGAAAATCCTTCTAAACAAGGACTGCCACAATGTTTGCCACCCACCATCTAGATAAACTCTTTAATAAGAATATTCAGAGATGAGAAAGAATAACTCGTGTAAAGTAGTGCCATGGGACATCCCATGTAAAGATCCTCCCAAATCTAGATCCTCTCCCAACCTCTCCAACCGAAATGCCATTTGCTTAGTCATCATCTCTTCAACCCTTCTTGATGTATCCCCAATTTTAGAAAACTCCTTCACACAAATGAACATCTTACTCCCCTCTACTCATTTTCCCAAAGCGACAAAAAAAAATTTCACGTAGGCTTCTGCTGCAACCCCAAAATTTCACCATCACATAGGTAACAAGGACAATTTTTTGTTTGTTTGTTTTTGTTTTTTGGTTCTCTAATTTTACCCCCAAAGGCCCTTCACTTTTAGCTTTTTGCACCTTGCATTTAATGAGATGGAATCTATGTGCACGCGTGCACACACAAAGAAGAGGAGAGAGAGAGAGCTAGCTTTGGCGAGTCTTTTTTTTTTTTTTTTTTCCAGCTCTATTGGCATGTGTCATTTGTTGCATTGCAATATGCTCTAGCTGTTACTTATATACTTAGAGAGAGAGAGAGCTTTGGCGAGTTTTTTTTTTTTTTTTTCCAGCTCTATTGGCATGTGTCATTTGTTGCATTGCAATATGCTCTAGCTGTTACTTACATACTTTTTAATCTTATAATTAATTTATGTAGGCACAATTTTCACAAATGCGACCAGTTGCAATGGCACCTTCTGTTGCACATCGTGTTCCAATGCATCCCCCTGGTGCTCCTGGCATTGGACAACAAATATTTTATGGTCAGGGCCCCCCAACACTCATTCCTCCACAGGTAAATTCCTCTACTATTAATGATATATTGTTCTATGACATTTTATTATTATTATTATTAATTTTTTTTTTTGTAGAAGGGCTTCGTAGTTCCTACATCGAGCATTTATTAACATGGGAATTTTTTAAAAACAAAATTTAGTGCTTTTTTTTTTTTTCTTTTCTTTTCTTTTCTATTTTGGTTATCCCATTTGGTCTAAATATGGGTGGTAGATCTAGAAATTAATAAAATGATAAAGTTCGATGTCTTGGAATGGATGCATCAGAGTGGTCAATCTTAAGAAAAAGTATCATAGTGGTCTGGCGAGTTGTGTTTAGATACATTTCAGCGAACTTCAGTTTGGCTCGATTAAAAAGACAACTTTTTGAGTATAATCAAATGCTGGTATACCCTACTGATTGGAGAAGCTAAGCTTCCAAACAGCCACGAGATTAGCCTGCCAATAATGCTGAAGCTGAAAAATGAGCTAATTCAGGCTAAAAAAAAGAAAAGAAAATCAATCTAATGCCTCTTAAGCATTTCCTTCCTATCCATTATAAAGTCTGCCATTGAGACATCTTTAGTGGGAATTACCTTATTTCAAGAAAATAAGGCAACTCAAGATTGCGAGGGAACCTTTGGGCATTGCTTTTAGATAGGCTTCAACTAATTCGCTTCAGTTGGGCCCATAGTTAGCAGAACATAATTTATGACTCATATAATTGACAAAATGTTTAAATCTACTTGTGTTTCAGAAGATAGGCAAAAAAGAATAAAAGAGAACTTGTTTTTTAGTCAAAACGAACTAAATGTGTGTTTTTTTTTTTTTTTTTTTTTCAATTTCCAATATGCTGTTTAAATTTTTAATTTTTTTATGGGGTAAAGGTGGAAGCTTTTAGTAGTGATTACTTGACTTATATTAGAATACTTGAAAAGAAAGGATTTAAGAGAGACGGTATATATATATATAGAGAGAGAGAGAGAGAGAGAGAGAGAGAGAGAGAGAGAGAGAGAGAGAGAGAGAGAGAGAGAGAGAGAGAGAGAGAGAGAGAGAGAGAGAGAGAGAGAGAGAGAGAGAGAGAGCTGAAATTTATTAAAAGCTGACAAAAGAATACAATCCAACTCTATAGCTTAAACAAAGAGTAGAGATTTGACAGAACTAATTGCCTTTACATGAGAAGCCCAACCTAAAACACTATGCTTGACCCTATAGATGATTTCCTCCATCGAGGATCCCCTATTTTGAAAACACTGGCTATTCCAATCACCTCAAACAACAAAAAAATAGTCATAATAATTATTCTTTACCACTTTCCTAGCTTTCCCCACCCCCCCTCATCTAGGCGCATTGAAGATTATCAACAAACCTCGGCATCACCCATGATATATGAAATAAGGTGAAGAAATGCTCCCACACTAGCCGCGCATAAGGACAATGAATGAACAAGTGATTTATTGGCTCCGTATCTCCTATACATGTTAGATAGATGTTTGGAAGACTTAAGGGATCCCCTTTGCAAATTGTAAATAGTTAGCACTCTTTCTGTTTCCACTAACTATGCAAAGGCCAGAACCCTAGGGGGAGCTTCGTAAGACTTGAAGACGAAAAGGAAATTGAAAAGCAGAAGTGTAAGGCGACTTGCTAATTAGTTTGAAGAACAATTAGACCGAAGGAACAACATTCTTCAACCGGGCCAATAAATCCTCTAGCTCCTTTATCTCTTATCCGTCAAATTTCTTCGGCAAGAGGGAGACCACACCACAAAGCCATTGCTAACGGAGAAACAACAATTCGTAGTAATACTCCCATCTAGAACAAGACAAGCCAAGCCACCCTACGAAATCTTCCTGAAGCTCTCTGCACCAAACATCCAAGTAGAATTGGATGTAGTATCTGACACCAAGTGAGATAACCCTCTACGAAACAAATGGTTTGTTGGCACCATCGCTTTCCACAGTAACTCGCTAGAGGAACTCTTCACTCCCCATCCTCCCAATTGAGAACCATATTTCCTTTCAAACAACTCCCTCCATACTCTTTCCTTTTCAGATCCATATTTCCACAAGCATTTACCAAGAAGTGCTACGTTCACCCCCCCCACACCCCCCCAACAAACAACAACAAAAAAGAAAAGACGACTTGCAAGCCTCATACCCTTTCCATAAGAAGTCCCTTCTCAACTTTTCCAATCTACATAGAGTTGATTTTTGGCATTTGAAGATTGATTTAAAGTACACCGGAATAGTAGACAAAGTAGATTTGATGAGAGTTAATTGACAAATAATGACATTTCTAGCTTGCCAGTTTCCTTTCGATTCTCTCAATAACCTTATCCCACATGCTTTTTTGGTTTCCCAATGCATAAAGGCACCCCAAAGATATGACTAGTGTTCGAAATATCGGTATCGCACCCTTGGGATACAGATACGTTTCGGTTATCGCATGGGATATATCGTTTGTATCGCATAATTTATCGCACTTTTGGGAAACATGGGGAAACATTAGGATAATTGTTGATTTTTTTCAATGAAACTTCAGGGATTATTTAAAAAGACCCTAATACACTTTTAAATCATAAAATCTCAAAAAAGAAATGGACATAATAGGTTTCCTTTGTATATTGTACTAAGATATGCGCTGTGCAATTGAACTATGACAACTATATTCAGTATCCACCCCATCCATCTGTTTTTTCATATCATTTTAGGACATTATCCAAAAAAAATGAAGCAGATCCAATAATCAGGTCCCCCATACCATAAGAAACAATGATGATTGACCATTAATGGGCCACAAAAGGTTAGATCAAGCTGATAATTGTTTGTTCTCTTCATTCAAACTTATGTGAAATTATCAATAAATTAAGTGCCTAATAAAATATAGGGAAAATCAAGGTGCACCCTAAAAAGTTTTTAATGGCACCGTGTTCAACCACCATTTTATCCTTGAGTATAGTCTACTTGAGATGAAAAATAAGATAGATCTAATGATCAAGTGGGCCACATTGAAAAAAGTAGTGGGGGGGATTAATCAAGCTTATTATTTGGTGTGGTCCACTTGAGTGTTGGATATGCCTCATGTTCGTATTCATACCTTAAAATAATATGACAAAAGGGATTGACGGTTTGGATGTACAGATACATCACGGTGGGCCCGACCACAGACCTACCCGTTCAGAGCTAGGGACGGGCGGGGGTAGTACGCAATCCGCGTCCTCGTGTGGTACACCAGCCAATCCGCTTCCTTTTGGACCAGATTTAAAGTTATATGGGCCCACAATAATATATTTATTATATCCACACCGTTCAACTATTTGAAGAGATCATTTTAGATCATGAGACCAAAAATAATTAATATCCAAAGCTCAAGTGGACCACACCACAAATAGCAGTGGGATAGTGATTCATTGTTAAAACATTCGTAGGGCCCACCATGATTTTTATTTTCCATCCAATCTATTCATGAGGTTACACATACCTGGATGAAGAGGAAAAATAAATATCATCTTTATCCAAAACTTCTGACGTCAAAAGGGTTTCAATGGTAGACGTTCAATTTCCCACTTTGCAGTGTGGTCCACTTGTTCTCTGGATCTGTCTTATTTTTCGGCTCAAGCCTTACGACAAGCTCACCAAATGGAAGAACGGTTTGGATATAACGCATGCCTTATGATGGGACCCACAGAACTTGATGATGTCAACACTCGATGGTGTGCGGTAGACCACCCAACTCAAAATCACTTAAAGAGAGCTCGACCGCTCTTGTTTTTCGGCGCAGAGAGGAACCCTAAAATCTCGCCCAAATCTAGGAAATTTCAGATCTCACGATGATTTCTCGACATTTCGGAGAGGATTTCTCCGGATTTCGCTTGGATTTCTTCGGATGTCGACAGATTTCTCTCTTGTGACCCGTAAATGTCGACCACGGCCTGATTCCTCGTCGGAATCTCCGAGAAAGGGGGAAGTTGAAGAAAATTTGCAGAAAATCCTACTTACCTGTTGAGTGGCCCACCTCTAGCTAGGTACGCTCCGATTTCTTTCTTCTTTTTTTTTTTCTTATTCATTTTTTTTTTAAAATTCTCCACAAGCCGGATCTGATTTTCTGTCCGTGCGTTTGTCTCTGACGATAATGGAGAGGAAATCTCGCCATATCGTCGATATATTGTGCGATATCGATGATATATCGGCCGATATTGGGATTTTGAATTTTTCGGTATCTTCTGGTGGTTATCGGGGTTGTATCGTCTCGCAATGGTGCGATACCGATAATATTGGCCGATATATCGACCGATAGTATCGATATTTCGAACACTGGATATGACAAGGGGAAATCCCTTTCGTCGCATGCGGACACAATAACCAATCGTGCTAACTCCTTAACGAAGCAGATTCCCATCATTTCACTCACGAACGGTAATGCTTAAACTTAACACTGCTTCAAAACATACCACAATTTTCCTTAGGCTATCTAGTATCCACCGAGGTCCAATCTACATTACAAAATAGAAGGGTATCATTGGCATATTGGAGGTTACTAATCTCCATTATGATATCTGACACTCTAAAGCCATTGATTAATCCAGTCTCCTCCCCTTTATCCATCATCTTACTAAATGTCTACCCAACCACTACATACAGGTATTGAGATAAAGGATCACCCTGCCTATTACCCCTAGACGCCTTAAAGAAACATTTTAGCGAGCTATTAACCAATATAGAGAAGACATTAAATTGCATACAAGATTGCACCCCATCCTCTCCATTTTTTACGATAACCCAAAGTCTCCCAAGACTGCATACAAGATCGCATCCATCCTTTCTATCTATGACCATAACCCTGTCTCCCAAGCATGTAGTCTAGAAATTCCCAATCTACATGATTGTATGCCTTTTTGATGTCAAGCTTGTAAACTAGCCCTTGCTTCCATTCCCTATGTTTGGAATCAATGCATTCATTCTCAATGAGGACACTATCTAGAATTTGTTTGCCCTCCATAAAAGTCCCTTGGCTATCGGAGAGAATCTTAGGAAGCACTCGAAAATTCAAAGGAAAAACCTTGGATAATGTTTTATATGGGGCCCCCAATGAGACTTATGGGCCCAAGTCTTTTAACGTTTTTGCCCCTTTGATTTCTGGAATAAGAGATAAATAGCTTCGTTTGAAGAATTTCGATATGAACGCCACTACTAGCCTTTTTAACTGATTCCTTTTTTTTTTTTTTTGAAAAAAACATAATCGGGAATTCGTCTAGGCCCGGGGCCTTATCCCCACACATCATATCAAGTGCTAACTTAACTTACTCTTTAGATGTCATATTTTCAAAGTATATTGCAGCTGTAATAGGCAATTGATGAAAATGTAGATTATTTAGTTGCGGCCCCTTTCATTGTTCACAGGATAATAACTTGTAGAAATGAATCATCGAGTCACAAATCTCCCCATTTTCTGTTGTCATTTCCCCTCTGCTACAAGCTGCTAATTCTGTTGCTCTCATTGTTGTCAAATCGCATATGTGAGTGCGTGCACATATGTGAGTGTGTGATCGCATATGCTTATGTGCTTATGCGATCACACAATCGCATATGTTTTTTTTTTCATTGAAAAATTAAAAAATGAAAAATATAGGAAAAAAATTTGTAAATATATTAGGAGAAACTTCCACAAGTGATTAGAAAACTTATTTTACTTATTTCAGGTTCGTTTGAGAGAAATAAAATTAAGTAAACAATAAAGTACATCAACAATCTATTTAGCAAAATAATCAACAAGATATTTAATGTACAAATACAAGAAAACGTTTTAGAGTTGAAATGTTGTCCTGTTCTTTTTAATTTGGAACCATTCTTTCCAACATAACAAGAAAGCTAACCATACGCTTTACTTTTGCCTCTGTCGGATTAGCAGAATCGAAGAGCGCGGTTAGATCAAGAATGTAGGCAACTAAAGACAATGGAGATGACATTTGGTTGCTCCATCTTCTATCTATAATATCTAAAGTGGGCATACAATCATGCTCTCAATAGTTAAAATAGTCCATGATTTTATTTCTAATTAGGGCCGTGCACGAGCCAAGCTAGCTCAAAAAGCTCGCTCGGCTTGGCTCGATCTACCTCGACTTGACTTGATTCGAACTATGACTCGAGGCGAGCTAAGCTTCATATGACCTAGCTCGTTTTGAAAACATGCCAAATTCGAACATAGTAGAGCTTGACTCGACTCGAACCCGACTCGGCTCGAAGCTCGAGCTCGACTCGACTCGAATATATTTTATATTGTATTATATTATATATATTATATTTTAAAATTAAAACTTAAAACCATTTCATACTCGTCCGTCCCTTTCTTACCCTTTCCATTCCTCACCCAACTTGCCGTGCTTGAGCTCCTCTTTGATGCAGGACAATTAACCACTTGCTCTAAAAGCTCGAACTATTAGAGTATGGCGAATTAATCCCTTTATCTCATACCCCAGGCGCCACATCTCATGGGTTAGGACCTCGGCCGAGCCTCCCTCGTGGGCTTCAAATCACATGGGTACCGCCTTACACGTGCCACCCACCCCGAGTGTGTCCTTGCATCTCACAGGCTACCCCACTCGAGCTTGATGTGAAATGCGCATTAAGCACCCCTGATGAGGAGTCTCGAACATGAGACTTCCCCCATTGGCCCCAAATCACATTGGTCGCTCACCCCCGAGTGTCCCCACATCCCACGTGCTACCCTACTCAAGCCCGGTGTGAAAATGCCCGTGCATTATCACCCCCCGGTGAGGAGTCGAATACGAGAACTCTCGCTTTGATACCAATTTGATGCTGGACAATTAACTACTTGCTCTAAAAGCTCGAATTGTTAGAGTATGACGAATTAATCCCTTTATCTCATAGCCCAAGCCTCACATCGCATGGGTTAGGACCTTGGCCGAACCCTTTCGTGGGCCCCAAATCACATGGGTACCGCCTCACACGGGCCGCCCACCCCGAGTGTGTCCCTGCTTCCCACAGGCTACCCTACTCGAGCCGGTGTGAAATGCGCATTAATTACTTTCGGTGAGGAGTCTCGAACACGAGACTTCCCTCATGGGCCTCAAATCACATGGGTCACCCACCCAGAGTGTCCCCGCATCCCACGGGCTACCCTATTTGAGCACGATGTGAGATTGCCCTTGCATTACTCTCTCTCTCTCTCTCTCTCTTTCTCTCTCTCTCGGCACTCGCCCGAGCTTGACTCGGCGTCTGCCCGACTTATCTCAGCCATACGGCCTGCACTCACCCGTGCTCTCCCCTCTCTCTCTCTCTCTTAGCACAAACAATAAGGTACCCTCTATGGCTTTATCTAATATATATACACACACACATATTATTAATTGAATATTTGATTTGAGGGTTGGGTCAGTTAGGTTGGGTTGAGTTAGGCCGCAGGTTGGGTGCTGAGTTGGGTCAGGTTGGGAGTAGACTCGACTCGACTCGAGGTAAGCTCGACTCGAAAGGTTTGGTAAACAAGCCAAGCTCCAATTATAAGCTCGTGGTCGAGCTCGAGCTCAAGCTTGAACTCAAGGAGAGCACGAACGAGCCAAGCCAAGCTTAACCCACCCCGACTCGACTTGACTCAATGTACTACAACCCCTATTTCTAATTCTCTCCATTGTATCATAGATGTAACCCATTGGTGACTTCTCATCTTCGTCCACCAATTGCAACACAATCAAGGGTTTTGGCGCTTTTAGGGCTTGTAACACTTGTGTCAAAAAAGATTGCAAAAAGATGGTGTGTTGGACTAGTTTCCCTTCCGATTTCTTTGACCAAGGCCCATTAGTCTAATCGATCAACACTATAAGCTGCTAAGTTCAAATTTAATGTTAAGAAGGTTGTGGCGAAATGGGTGACAATTAAGTTTAGTAAGTTAGACTCAATGTATTTTCTTATATGATGGATAAATGACATGTCTGTACATAAAGATAGTGATTCTTCTAGCTCTTACAATCACTTTTAAGTACAACCTATTGATGTCTTCTAGCATAAAATCTACACATATAAGAAAGCAATCTTCATAATGACGCATCTTCATAAGAAAGCAATCGATGGCTATATGAGAGGTTGGACAACGTGTCCCTCTCCTAGTTCCTCAACTGCACTATCTAATAGCTTAAACAAATAATAAGCCATATGAGGATGACCCGATTCGTCCACGAGCTTCAAGAACATTGTCCTAGTTGGACAATTCACTAGAAAGTTTATTAGTCTGATCGGATTTATTGGTCCATTAGTCGACTATGTGAGTATAAACCATAGGTTTTCCACTATTCTTTATAGTCTACTATGAAACTTTTTGTATAATCAACCTTTGTTTCGAGGCATTTCTCCGCACTTAGTGATATGAAGGAGGCGTAAGCTAAGTCCAAATTGACCTATTGTCTCAATCGTAACCTTGAAACTTTTCAACTTAATAGTGTTGAACGCAACGCCGGCTTGGTAGAACCACTTAGTGATATATTGAATTGTTGTTTTCCCATCTTTTTACTTGTATTGGTTTTATAATGTAGTTTGAGCCAGTCTTTTGACTGACCCCTTTGGTCGATCACATCATCGAGGTGTGGTTTACATCACCTATCCATGGGCCTTTGCCCATGAGCTCTTTTCAAATTGTGTTCACACTATGCGAGTCTTTTTGATGCTAGGTGTTACTTTGGATATAAATTCCACATCAAGCACATCTCTCTTTCCCATATAAATTCCTCTCGAAGTACGACACTATTGTGTCCTTTGGTCGATCACATCATCGAGGTGTGGTTTACATCACTTATCCATGGGCCCTTGCCCACGAGCTCTTTTCAAAGTTGGTGGTCACACTATGCGAGTCTTTTTGATAGCTAGTTGTTGCTTTGGATATAAATTCCACATCAAGCACATCTTTCTATTCTCATATAAATTCTTCTCGAAGTACGACACTATCGTGTCCTTTGGTCGATCACATCATCGAGGTGTGGTTTACATCACCTATCCATGGGCCTTTGCCCACGAGCTCTTTTCAAAGTTGGTGGTCACACTATGTGAGTCTTTTTGATAGCTAGGTGTTTCTTTGGATATAAATTCCACATCAAGCACATATTTCTATTCTCATATAAATTTCTCTCGAAGTACAACACTATCGTGTTCTTTTGTTGATTTTTTGTCCATGTACTTCATGATTACTCTTATATTTCTGGAGTAATATTGGGATGTTCTCTTGCATTTGATTCGGATGTATGTGCAAGGTGTTGCTTTTGCTGTGTCATGCCACCGACACTTACAAAATCACACAACTCACACTATGTGAGTATTTTCGGTAGCACTTGATAGTGCTCGTATTTCCAACCCGGGTCATTTGACTTGGGTTTCAAAGATTGGTAAGAAGAAGACATGATGCTTTTACACTTGTAAGGAGGGAGAGAGAGAGTTGCCAATCTTGGTTCTTCTCTTGAGTCTTGAATTTTGTAGTTTGTAGCCTGCACTTGTAGATTCTTGAATCTTGTAGCTTATAGCCATGTACATTTGTAGTCGTGTTTGCTTTTACACATGTAGAGGCTAGATATTAGACTATGATTATCTACTAAATGAATAAGAATAATAATGAAAGTATGGGTGGAATGAGGATGTATGATTGTATGTACTAGAGAACGTAGAGACTGGAATCTTGATTTTAGAAACCTTGTATGCTCTGACAGAAG